>KZ061749.1:26114-59179 GCA_002091835.1 Anopheles maculatus
CAATCAAACACAACAGTAGCCATAAAAAGAAAAAAAATACTAAGAAAGAATGATTAAAAATTGCATTATGAAGCAGAAATGTTTAAAAAAGATACATAAGAAACATAGAAGTTATGTAAGAAAAGGGATCTTTTTTGTCACCTGCAAGCAGATCGAAGAAGATCAAGAAACAAACTTCAAAAAAGGGGTCAATACAACCTTTCCCACCGAACAGTGTTAAGAGGGAGTAACCCAACAGATTATGAATAGATTAATTTTGTTTGATATTCGCATCTGCCTAGAAAAAAATCCCGAAATTCCGACAAAGCTTAATGCAAATTAGTATTCCAACAGCGTCTGGGGCATTGGGACATCAAAAAAACAGGATTTTGGGACGATCAAATAATACGAACACGAATAAATTCCACCCTAGATGATGATTATTCGATGTTCACCAATCGTGCTGTTTTCCTTTCTGGGTGTGATTCGATTGCTAAACGAATTCTTTGACTTTTTCGTGTGTTTTTTTATTGTTTTAACTTTTTTCTTATAAAAACTAAAAATCATTATTTCATTTCATTATTTTCCCAATGGGAAATTAAATATAATCGTATATAAAACAAGAAACACAGCCTCACTGTTTGCGATATATGGGGCCAATGTTCGGATTGGCCTTGGAATTCCTTTATCGCTTCTTGTGTTAACCTATGCATTCCAAATGGATGTTATAACACTTCCCGTATACCAACGTAAACATAGACACACACACGCACACTTACCTCTATCACTTTCTCATGCACGGCACGAGGAAAAACGACCCAACCGAGCAGTGCGCCGGATACGGCCATCATCACACCGATGCCGGCCCAGATCAGAGTGCATTGCACCATCTTTGCTGTTTGGAGGATCTCCGTCGCCTGGCACCGTGACACCGTTCACTGCACCCGCACACACTCACTACTAGCCCGATCGTCAACTCTTTCTATATTTCCCTGCACCGCAATCACGCGCTCGATCACTTATAATCTCCGCCTCGGTTGCCACTGCTTGTTGGACGAAGGCGTCGTACGGACGGCGTTTTGTTGATTTACCGCGGTCAGCTCACGGTACACACATGCACACAGACACACACACACACACCCTTCCAGCCACACACATCAGGTGTCGGACTTCATCGGTTTGCAATCGTTTCAACACTAGCGATCACGTGCACCGGCCAAGACACAAATTACCACAGGGCACAGGCAGATTAAGCCGATGAGGAGGCGATGAAAATAGGTACAAAAACAAAACAAACTAAGCTGTAGTGTGATAGGATTGGGCACAACATGGAGTAGGTAAATATAGATCTCTCCCTCTGGGGGGGAGAGATGCAACAAAAAAACAAAGCTGAAATAAAATCTTTATTATCGCCAGCGAACGGGTAAAAGGTTACGTTTAAGTGTTGAAAAGGACCTCCGGGCAATTTTTTGGCAAATTTGGTGAGCAAAATAGCTAACACTCTAAACTAGCTCTGTTTGCTGAATGTTTACAATCACAGAATTGACCGGATGGCTCACTCAATTTCACTCACTCCTGGACTCCGACCCAACTCTTACAATCAAACCTTGACGACGGATTTGCAGCAACTCAGAAAAGCGGTGTAGATACACTAGAAACTCTCCGATAAATTATTCGCTTGCACATTTCCTCGTTTCCACGGTAGCGATTCCATCGAGGACACACACAAACACGCGCACGAACACAAATACCTACACATATCCTTTCACTGATCGTTCTCTCTCGCAACGTAGATTGCGCGAATTGTGTGAACGGTGCACGCCATTCGATTCAATTAAACAACAATCCTAGCAGGCTGTGTCGATTAATAACTGTCCATTGCTGAAGGATAGTAAACAGTCAACAGAGAGCGAGAGATAGAGAGAGAATAAACTCACCACAAAAGCCTTGTTATACCTTACAACAATCTAAACACTAATCTCGAATTCCACCTTGCCCACAACAAGAAAACAACACGGTACGTAAAGCTACACCTGGCACCGGACCAGCACCACACTCTGTTTTAGGTCAGTCGCGGTTCGCGTCTGTTGAGAAACTGACAGCTCGAGCCACACGGCGGTTCGGTTTGGTGGTGGTGAATCGAAAAAATGTGGTTCGGTTCCTTCAATCATGGTCGTCGTCGCTCCACCACTACCACTCGGTTGCGCTGTATGGTACGGAACACACGTCATAGCTAGTGTTAGTTCACTGCAAAACCAAAACAAAAAAACTGCTGACAACGTCTAGTGACGGTGACGGGGCTACGGTATACCATCATCAAGGCGAATGGACGAACCAGCTCGGCACGTTGGGTGTATTGGTAACGTGGATACTGCGTCTTTGTACTACTGGATGATCTGTCAATTGATAGTAGGACTGCCGGAGCGAAAGCTGCTAGTGAAAAGCTCTCTACGTGTGTAGTTTATTGGCTCTCTTTCTCTCGCTCTCTCTCTCTCTGAACGGTGGCACATTGAACGCGACAAAACATTGTGGTTGGTTCGTGAAGCGCATTAAAAGCCGGTGAAGCTTCACGTGGCTAGGTTTGGTGATAAATATGATATCATCGCCTCTCTCGTACGGCATTATGCTAATTTCCACCGGTCAGTTTGGTGTAAGTTCGATGTATTCTGGCACCTTTTTTTCTCACTTGTTTTTATTAGCTCTTTTCTAATACATTTTATTTTAGAAAGGCTTCTCTAAATATTCTTTGACAAATAGTTGACACCACCAGCGTGAAGGTTTCCACAAAAGAACTGTCCCAATTAGAGGTGTGCAGATAACATCAGCAAAGTGTCTCCTTCCTCGTGGTGGCACCACTCATTAGCATCACACAAAAGTGAGGAAATGAACCAAAGCCAACAGTCATCGTTCACTGCAGATGTCCTTTTACTGGTGGCAGAGCCTTCGTGTGTACGGAAAAAACAAAGCAAAAATCTTCTAATAATTCTTCAAGCAAACTTCAAACTCTACCAGGAAGCGTGCCGGAAGTTAGCAAAAGTTCCGCTAGGAAACGTTTCTGTCAAGATAAAATTATCCACATTAGGATGAGTTCCGGAGCGCTTGGAGCTTATCGTGGCGCTTAGGTAGTAGACTCGTCGGTGTGCCTTTCTTGAGCTAACCCGATACGCACACGCGTTTGTTTGGTTCTGTTTGGGTTGAGTTTGAGTTGAATGTTCCGCTTCGATGGAGGCTCAAACTGAGCACATGCAACCGAAGGTATGTTTACCGGATGACCCCAGTCAAGGTAGGCGTTATACTGGCAAACCGGCACGCATGCTGCATTTAGGAAGACAGAGACGATTGCACCGTGAAGGCGATTTATAGTGCAACGCTGTCATCTAAGGTTCAAACTCGATTTGCATCTAATATTGTGCTTGTTTTGACGTTAACTTCGTTATTTTTTTACAGCTTTTCCAAAAATCTTGACAATAAAGCTAGGCTGTCTTTATTCTTTAAATAAAACCCCTTTTTATAGCTTTGATATTATTATACGTTTATAATATTTGTTATTTAAAAAAGAATATATTTTAGCATATAAGTTTAAATCGAGAAATGTATGCCTTTTCCCCATAGTGGTGTTGCAAGGCCAAAAGCTTCAAGCGTAGCAAACACTGAGCTTACAGTCACTCACGATTGAGTTGTGAGATACCGAACCAAAACTTAACGGAAAGCTTTCAACACGATTGATAAGTTCTTGGAAAAACGATTCCACTCATGCTTACATTCAACTCAGACGTATCTTATTCATACGCAGGGTAAACAACACAGTAGAACATTACTTTCGGACCTCGGATTACTGAATTGCACGCTCAGTGTTCTTTTTCTCTGTTTTCTTAATAATTTTGGGTTTATTTGTTTGTGTTGACATGCTGGTTCCGGTACTATTTTCATAAATCGGGTATACAATAAAGATAAAATAAACTATTCCACAGAGCCATTCCAATTTGTTCGCTGCTGCTGACTGCTATTGAGGATATCGTTATGTTTCTGATCGTCTAAAAATGTATGATTAAACTGCTTACCGGTTGATAGTGGGAATAAAATTAAAACTTGCGGAAAACAAAGCATTTTTGATTTGTTGATATTAAATACTATAATGCCACCGTCTCGATATTTCACCACACACCACCTTCGCTACGCTTTGTTTTGCGCCGTACCTCAACCACATGAATAAATTCAAATTATTTTCAATCCCACCGACCCCATTTCCAATCTTAACTTGTGTGTTTGCATCCTCCTCTTTCTTGCTTCAAAATATATACTTTGTCTAAAATTAGATCAAAATGACGTTTTGCTACACCCATAAACATAAAAATGACTTGAATTTCAGTAACAATTAATTTAGCCCACAATACTAACGAAACAAAAGAAAAAAAACGCCCCAAACCCCGACCAAATATGACTTTTCTACATACGCTTACGTTCGTCAGTCTCTTTGGAAAGAAAGGAAAGCCCAGAATTAGAAATGATAAAGGAAAATTTACGAAAGGCCCCTGTGTTTAAAGCAGCGCGCCTATGAAGCAACGACGTCTTTAGATCATCGAATACATACTAAACAAGCTCCCCCGCGAAGGGTGTACTTATATATCTATAATGTTTGGCCATTTAAATCGACATATTGTTTTGCAATCGGGTGTATATTAAACTGAAGGTAACAATCAATCCATTACTACGTGTGTGGTGATGCATTAGAAGAGAAAATAATTCCGCCTGCATGTGTTTAAAGGATTTTCTCTCCTCAGAGAACGAATAACTATTTCCTAATCCAGTAATTTAGTGCAGCAGTAAGTAAGTTTTGATAAAGATAAGATAGTATAGCAAATAAAGACAAAAAAAAACATACGCATAAGGCTATCAAAGCATAGGCTTTCTCCATTAGGCTTATATTTAAACTGCTTGCTAAGTCGCTTGATTTGATGCAATACGCACAATGCATCCCCTTTACTAACCCATCCCTTTTACCCGCCCCATGCTGGCTCTATATTTAATTATAATCTGACAAAAAGGATAAAAACCGTGAATAACAATAGTAGTAAGGAGCACGCTCGACACGGCCCCTTCTGATGTGGTTTGTATCTGGCTTTAACGATGAGTTTTTGATTAGTGTTTGCATATACCTTTAGTAGTGGTAGTAGTAGTAGTAATAGTAGCAGAGTTTTGTCTTAATTTTCCTCATCATTGTCCCCTAAAAAGTGTCCAGCGGGCTTTACGTTCGATATGGTAAACATTTTCTTTGATTTACGCGCCACACATACACACACGGTCGAAGCCATCCGCACGCTTAACATCGAAAAACGGTGCGTGATAAACGAGCCGTATCGTATGTAAATCTTTATATACAAATGAATTCTACAATGACAATACAATATGCAATAAAATAAAGTAAATGATCGTGAAGGTTGTACTATTTACAAAAAAACAGTATGGAAGCTTCGTTAATATGGGCGTGAAGAAAATGTTTCCATAAAGAATGTAATGTAAACCCTCTCCACAGACAAAAAAAGCTTTCATTTTAACAATCTTTCTTACAGTGGTTTTTTCCCCCGTTGTTCTACTAACTATGCCCTATCGCGCTTAAAGCAAACGAAACAATAAAAAACGGAAAACGAAAACTACAATGATTTAAAGCCAAGTAAAGGGTTCCGTTAAAAAAAACCCCCTGTAGAGAGTGCAAAAATCGCACTCCGATATGCAAAAAAAAAACACGAAGCGGAAAGCTTTCCTTTGCCGCGCGTGTTTTGTGTGTTTGTTTGCGGTTGTGCAGCGTATATAATATGGCGAATAGTAGATAATTTTGTCTTCACAAGGATATAAATAATAAACGTCAAATGATTATCGTAATATCCTCGTGTTCTCTGTTATACATCTCTCCCGGGAATGGAACATCCCCCATGGAAATAGTCTTCGCACACACACAAGCTTGATAAGGAACTTTGATTTATCGATGTATCGATAAAAGATATAGATTTTTACAGAGGACAAACACACCACGCCTAAAAGCTAAAAGAGTTTTTGTTTCGTTAAATGGCTAAGGCAAGGAAACATACTTCTTACACCTTATGGCCTATTTTCCCGTCACTACTAATCACCATCGCGCGCCAGCGTGTCCTGTAACAAACCATAGCTTCCCTACTTTCTACCCTCTTTGGCCGCTGCTTCAATTTTTAAACCCCTTTGCCGAATCCTGCGCATCATGCTGCATCTTTACCGTACACGTGTGTGTGTGTTGTACCGCAAAATGCATTTACTTTAACACGTGATTTGTTCAGTGTATTCTGTTTCCCTTGAACACCTTAGTACTCGGGAGAAGCAGCGTGTGTCTTCTCCTGTATGTGTGTGTGTGTTTGTGTGAAGATGAATATCATCAAAAAATATCAGTCGACAGTTCTGGTTCTCTCTGGTTAAAATTAATAATAATCCCGGCATCCGTCCACTGCACCACCAGCAGCCACAGGGAGCGCTTAGCTATTCGAATTGCTGTCTATCGACTGGCAGAGCGACGACACCAGATATTCGTACTCCGGCAGGGACGTTTCGAACTGTTCCAGCTGGCGCGCCAGGCCATTCCGTACATCATCTTCCTCCCCACTGTCCGGGCACGTGTCTGCCTCGGTCAGTATCCGACTACCGTCCATATTTTCATCCTCCGTAATCGTGTCCGCACCGCTCGATCGCATCATGCCGAACTCCTGCAGCGTCGGAGCGTTCGAGCATTCGCGCAAAAACTTTGCCAGCTCACCCTGGGCCGTCGTTTCGGCAAACGCAAACTGTAGCTCCTTCAGCATCCGATCGTTCTCGGACGGATCACGTCGAATCGACCACCGGGACGAGCGACGCAGCTCACCACCAGCACCCAACGAGCTCGGCGGTGATGGTCCACCGGTCGAGGGGATCGCAACGGTTGCTCCCGGTACGGCCATTGCTTCCGTTGCCGCTGTGTTACTTTTCGGCGATTGGGATAACCGGAAATGCATCGGGCCGGCTGCACCGCTGTTCGAATCGTACGATCCTTTGCTGGTGTTGTTGTTGTTGTTGAGATTGTTTGCGTTGTTGGAGCAGTTTTCGTCCACGTTGGTGGGCGAATGGAGCGATACCCGATCTTCGCCACAGTCGCGGAAGGCGCTTTCGTCCCGAGGTTTCGGTAGCAGCCAGCTGAACGGTGGCGTTTCGGGCAGTGTGTAATCGTCCTCGGTGGGCTTCTTTACACGCGAAGCATCTACGAAGGCACCGCAACGCATTGGCTTGTCCAAATCGATAACCTTTTTCTCGCTGCAAATGGAAAATGAAAAATAGAGAAAGAGATTAATATAAGCGTAGTGTTACGGACAAAAGGGAGTTTACAGTTTAAAAATGGAAATGATTTTGACAGTTCGTCCGATTGTTCCACTCCAACAGCTGCCGAATGAACGTGTGTGGAGCGATTGTTTACTATTTCCGTTTGCAGTTTATCATTTGCAAACGATCGGCATTTCTATCTGAACAAATGTTTACAATCGTGCTTCGCTCTGTTATGACAATCTTCATACCATTATTTCGCATTCATGAACAGCGCTACCAAGAAGCTGTTTTGTGTGTGCAAATTTTGTTTTACCATCGCATGTTCGTGCGTCATTTGAAACTGTAGCTAGCAGCAGCTTGTTTGTACGATAAAATGCAATGTTTTGCTTAGCTTGTAATTGTGTACGGAAGCTGGGAAATCCGCAAGAGAACATCCGCCCAACGGTAATGCACACAGACTGTTGTACATTTTCTTCTAGCAGTGTGTTGAGTCATAGCTGCACTCACTGTTCACGGGAGTAACGAGTTATTGCGCTAACAGACAACGATTCTTATCAGAATCATCCCACTTGGAACTAGCAATCCATTATGAACTGAAAATGTTAACTCTCTGTCTTTGGCACACGCGTCACGTGAAAGTAACGTGCGTAGTAGCGATAAGATTACTGCTGTACAACGCATGATTCATGCACAAAGCAAGACGCGACAAGAGATGTGGTTCAATTAAGCTGGACCTGGGGAACCTACACCAACGCCTTTTGCAAATCAACCATCTGTCCCCAGTGGAATAAACATAAGCAATTACATGTGGGCATTAAGAGACATGTCGCCCAGTGTACCTCCCACCTACTACGGTCATGCAGCGCGCGATTGGCGATCGTTTTCTGAGTCTTCAGACTTCGGACCATAAATAGGCAGGCTCCAAGAGTTGAACCGGACCACGGTCCGGTTCGTCCATTAGACTCCGAACTTGTGGTACGGCTACTGGCTTTAAATGGGGAAAATCTCGCTCCGGGTAGCTCCCTCTTTTCCTCCTCTCCTTTATACCACGATCCTTTTCCTGATCATATTTCACTGCTTTTCCGCAACAACTTTGACAGCCGCAATTGCAATTTAATTGTCGCAGAAATTCCTCATAGCCTGTGTGGGTTATCTCGCCTTTCCATGTTGATAAATTATTAAAAAGCGACTATTTTAAGCGATCGACTACACGATTTGAATTTAATAAAGGAAATATCGATCATCGAGGTTGACAGGTTGGAAAGGCACAAAACTTAATCCGCGCACAGCGCACACATGATGCCTACGAATCTTGGCGCCCACGTGAGGGCCGCCTTGTCTGTAAGGGCAGCATAGATCCCACGCCAGTGTTGTTCGGTACAGAAATAGCGGATGAAGGTAGGAGTGTTTTATGAATGAATCTACCCACGGCCACCCGAAAGCTGTTTACGAACCATTTTTCAATCGCCAGTGAAAGGGCTGATTATTCCGTGTGCTATAAAAGCTTATAGCAAAACACAGCGAGGAGAAAGGTTCGAGTAAGAATAACTATATAATATTTATGCGATTTTTGCAATTTTTCGATTACTGTTGCGAAGCTGCAAAAATCATTACAAGTAAATTGGTGGTCAGCAAAAAGCGAAAAAAGCGAAAATGACCTCCGGATAATGCTGATAGGCAAAAGCGTGATTACAACGCTCGCTCTCTCTCTCTCTCGATAGGCTCAAGCTCCATACTGCTCAGGGCTCCTTCGAGAGGTGCTGAAAGTGAGATGTGGTAGAAGGCCACTTAACTACTCCAACTAGAAGATGGATGGCACTCCTGATGGTGAACCACGGGAGAGGAAAGGTACTGTATCACGTAACTATATTTACCGCGCGATCCGGTTATTGGTAGAGATAAATTACTTCTTGGTGCAAAGTTTTGCTTTTGTGTTTCACAACTACTATGTTGCGCTACTGATACTGATAGAGCAAACTCGGTAGTCTTATCAGCATCAGAAGCTCACGATCCACGGAGGATTATTCAACTGCAGGGGCTTTACAGTCCTGGGCGGTTTCGCATCTTTCAAGACTTCGCTTGGCGTTGCTTATCAAGCTGATTAAAAATCATACTAAATGAATTGCAGCTTCAAAGCACCTGGGAAGGATGTCTTGGGGCCAGTGGAAAAGGTTGTTGTATTTTTAATGGCCACTGCTGCTTGCTCAGCATTCATGTGTCTTCAAAACTAGGCACTATTCTCTCGATTAGTACATGCCCATAAACGTGGCCTATAACTAGTATTTGAAGTTACTAATGTTTACCTTACTGATCCGTTTTTTACAACAAGAGATACTGACACCACTCTACGGAAACAGGTTCATCTTAAATGCCATAAAAAAGCCGTCTTATCTGCTTTATCTTGACATCAGAAGATTTAAGTGTACTTCCAACGCGCTTGGTAGTGCTTCAAAGCCGCAACCCGTCAGGGGTCCTTGCGAGATTAAGCAGCACCCGTCGTGTGTGTGATGATGCACGGTACTTTACGTGGAATTAGTGCCCCATCATGCGGATGTTCCATCAATTCGAGCGTGTGCAACTTAAAGCCCCGATAACGCGATGGCTGAGGACCGACTGAGACGGTGATATCACACCCACTTTCCATTTCTGTCGTAGTATTGTGTGTGACTGTCTGTAGCGTACGATATGCCACGAAGAAGATACCGTTTCCACCGCAAACTAACACACATACACGGGGTCGATTTGCATTCTCTATATGGTTCGGCTAACTCTGTTAGGGATGATGGAGGTGGAAGGTCGTTTCATCCCAAAACCCCAAACTCTTGTGGCATCACACCACAGCTACCTGGTGTCTTGTGGTGAATTCACAAAAAATAAACCGGTTCTTTACACCATTCCGTACGATCGGGGGTAGGATTTTCCGAAGGCTGCATTACAATGTCACGCGCGCGCACGTTTCAACTGCATACGTGGAACACCTGAAACTCTCAAACCCATCGGTATAACCTTCACAAGTAGCTGGGTGACAGGGAGAGAGAGACACAGATACTGATTTCTCAAAAACAAGACCAAGTCTTCTCATCGGTACCATCTACTAAAAGATCCACTAGTATCACCTAGTAAAGCGACATCTGTTGGTGGGTCGTCTTAACCCTTTTCACATGACATAGTTGTACACGGACACGCACATCTTGCCACTGGCAGCTGGCAGCAAGATTTGCTCTTCGCACTCGCTTATTATCACCTACAACAGCCGGGGAGAGGCAAGCGAGTAATCAAATGCATTCCAACAAGAGGGCGACACATGTCTTCTCTTCACCTTCACACATTCATCACCGTCGTCATTCCAATGGCATAATTTTTCATCCGGCCCTCTCCAACATGATGAAGCATAAGGAATGCACCGTCGCTATGTCTCAATCTATTCCACTTCTGTGCAGAGCGAGTGTGTGGATGGGCCACACTGCAGCGTTAGAAGAAGAATTGATTGTCGGCCGTTTTCCACCATCGCATATCCGTCGCTTCGCGGGGCGTCGATCATCATCATCATCATCAGCACAATAATCTGTATGGCACACACAGAAGAGTACACTATGCGTACGTTGGTATGTGGCACGACAGTGACGCAAATGCACACGAGACATACGGGGCACAGCGATACGCGCGCATGAATCAGCGTTTTTACTTTATGGACGTGGTTTTAGGGGATGTCCAAAAAGAGCGGGTCCTCCTACCTACTGTTCAAGGTACTTTGCACCTTACTTTTTAGCACAAACACTACCACTGTCTACTGTCAACTGTATCCAGTTTCTTATTTGTTGCTCAAGAAGGAACTATTCACCACCTACAATATTAATTGGCCAAGGTTGTTCACGAAAACACTACGGAAGAGATCCGGTTTGATTTCTTTTTTGTTAGTTTGTTTTGAGCCGCACACTTTTGCCGAATTTCAAACCCGAATCTGTCACTTCACTGACCGACACATACACGCACCGAATAGAACAATCGAGAGACGAACTAGTGGCTATGGTAGGGGAGCCGAGACTCGGATACGTGGACGGATACTTACACTTTCTTGTTGTAGTTGTAGCGTACGTGTTTTGGGCTGATATCCTTCAGGAAGTGATCGCTCTTCATCATGATCGTGTTGTCGCGTCCGGTTTGGGTTGGTGAGAACGTAATCTTCGTCCGGTAGGCCACTGCCATGTTTAGCGTTCCGATCTGTGTGCACAACTGTCCGACGCGAACCTGGTTGTAACCATCGCCTGTGTACGAGCGTTGGGAAATGAATGAGAGAATCGGCATGAGTGTCCATTGCTTTTGGTGCTGGTTGGCGCGTGAGCAACGGCTCTCGCAGTGTGTGTGTGTGCGTGTGTTTGTGTGTTGGGTGGGGTGGTGAGAGATAGGGCGCCATCGTGTACGGAATTTAACCTCTCTCTTCTTGGAACGTGCCCCCCGTATGGAATATACCACCCTTATGCCAGCGTGGAGAGCAAGAGTTGCGAGAATTGTGCTACGAAAGAGATAGGGTTCCGCGCAAGCTAGGTTCCAAGAGATCACAACGACATGATCACGCGATCGTACGAGCGGAGGAGAGAGATCACATCTGAACATGATTTACAAAACACCCGGGGAACGCACTCACACTGTAACTGAGCATGCCAAGCAAAGAAGGGTTGAGTTCCCTGAGCGGGTGGGAAGTTTGCAACTGTCACCATAAATGGGGCTTTAGGTGTTGGCGCCAGTCAACCCCGCCGGATGCAGAGAATTTGTGGGTCGTCCGTTTTTGGTGTGAAATTTCTTGGTGCGAGATTTCGCCAGCTGCTGAAGGCGTCGTCTTTAAAATGCATGAAAAAAGTCAAGCCAGTTAAATTTACTATAGGTTTTCGCCATGGCCTATGGCCAAGCCACCCCTTGGCATGGGGTTTAAAGTCCGGTCACTCACTCTCCTTTGTCTCTCCAAGGTTGTTCACGAAAACACTATACGGAAGAGATCCGGTTTGATTTCTTTTTTGTTATTTTGTTTTGAGTCACACACTTTTGCCGAATTTCAAACCCGAATCTGTCACTTCACTGTCCGACACATACACGCACCGAATAGAACAATCGAGAGACGAACTAGTGGCTATGGTAGGGGAGCCGAGACTCGGATACGTGGACGGATACTTACACTTTCTTGTTGTAGTTGTAGCGTACGTGTTTTGGGCTGATATCCTTCAGGAAGTGATCGCTCTTCATCATGATCGTGTTGTCGCGTCCGGTTTGGGTTGGTGAGAACGTAATCTTCGTCCGGTAGGCCACTGCCATGTTTAGCGTTCCGATCTGTGTGCACAACTGTCCGACGCGAACCTGGTTGTAACCATCGCCTGTGTACGAGCGTTGGGAAATGAATGAGAGAATCGGCATGAGTGTCCATTGCTTTTGGTGCTTGTTGGCGCGTGAGCAACGGCTCTCGCAGTGTGTGTGTGTGTGCGTGTGTCTTGTGTGTGTTTGTGTGTTGGGTGGGGTGGTGAGAGATAGGGCGCCATCGTGTACGGAATTTAACCTCCCTCTTCTTGGAACGTGCCCCCCGTATGGAATATACCACCCTTATGCCAGCGTGGAGAGCAAGAGTTGCGAGAATCGTGCTACGAAAGAGATAGGGTTCCGCGCAAGCTAGGTTCCAAGAGATCACAACGACATGATCACGCGATCGTACGAGCGGAGGAGAGAGATCACATCTGAACATGATTTACAAAACACCCGGGGAACGCACTCACACTGTAACTGAGCATGCCAAGCAAAGAAGGGTTGAGTTCCCTGAGCGGGTGGGAAGTTTGCAACTGTCACCATAAATGGGGCTTTAGGTGTTGGCGCCAGTCAACCCCGCCGGATGCAGAGAATTTGTGGGTCGTCCGTTTTTGGTGTGAAATTTCTTGGTGCGAGATTTCGCCAGCTGCTGAAGGCGTCGTCTTTAAAATGCATGAAAAAAGTCACGCCAGTTAAATTTACTACAGGTTTTCGCCATCTTACTATGGCCAAGCCACCCCTTGGCATGGGGTTTAAAGTCCGGTCACTCACTCTCCTTTGTCTCTCGTCATGTGTGTGTGTGTACACACATAAGTGCGTTCACATTGTTCTCTCGTACTACTATCCACACTGACTGACTGTTTTGTTGACGTGGTTTACTACGAATGGATTGTCCAAATTAAATACCGAACCGCCCCCCCCGCCTACCTTCCTTGCTCTCGGCATCCCTCAACTCTTTCTCATGCTCCACTCAAGCAAAGTAAGTTCCATCCGGAGGCCAGTGCAAATAGCGATAATCGTTTTGTTTTGATATTTAAAGGCCCTCTAACCCGAACCTGTCCGCGCGTTCGTCTTGTCATGGCGCTTTCGCTGCGGGTGTTCACTTTATATTTGCATTTTTGCACGTTTGTCTATGCGTGTGTGTGTGTGTGTGTCAGAGACTGTGCTACTGTCGGATGAAGAACCCTAAACATGAAGTCGCGCCCTCACACACTGACCCTACTAGCTAAGCAGCGTTGGGGTCGTTGTCGCCCGTGTGTACGTTTGATTAGTTTTCTTCTTGCGTGAAGCTGTCATCAAACAAAGAATGCGCACTTACATAATGCAGTTTTCGCACTAGTGCGTAATGGTAAAAAAGATCTATCATTCTGCACAGTCACGAGACAGTCTCTTGAGGCGCTATCGAGGTGTCAGTCATCTGTGTCTGACAGGCGTCGATTATCCAATTTAGCTCAACGCTTCCGCTGCCCGAAACTGTTCCTCTAAGGGTCGAGCGAGCGAGCGAGGGAAGCCCAAGCAATCACGTTCGACACAACATTCACTCGTGATTGATCTCGTCGTCGAAGATAACCTCCGCCGTGTTTACCACCTGCGAACGAAAGACAGCTCGCTGCAGGACACCGCTCTGTTGCTATGCAGCGAAGGCACCACCAATCAGGTTGCGAATCCGATTGCTTTCCAATGTGTGTCGAAAAAAACCCCGGATTCAGGTCGGCTGATCGACGGTACGAACACTAACGCACACACACCTGTCACACACGAGGAAGGCGTTGATGGTGGTGATCGCGTATATTCCCTTCTTTTTGTCTAGCAAAAACCGATCGACGGATAATAATAGCCAACGAAATACCGGACGAACGTACACACACCCAACCGGTTCACACAGAGCGAGCTATTTTTAGCACATCTCGGACAAATGTGAGCGATTGCCAAACTAACCCCGGCACAAAACAGACGGACAGAGTCAGCTTAAAATATTTGCCCGCCAAAAAAAATAAAGGAGGACCTACAACAACGGCCCACGCCAACAGTTGTTTGTCTTGGTGTTTTGTAATTTCGATTATGCTCACCGGTTTGTGCAAAAGGGTTGAGAGAATGCGACATTACGGCGATGAGTCGTGCTCCTTAACCTACAGGGACAGACATTCTCGCGGAACCTTCAGACTTTGTCGACTGGCCTCCATATTCGGGCGTCTAGTGCGTGAGGGTGTGGTGACTTGTGAACATATTAGACGAGGTCGTTTCGCTTGGACTGCACCGACCTCAATCTACACCTGGCTATCCATCTCACGCCCTGTTGTCCCACCCACCCAAACTCACTGCTGTCTCAGACACAATCGATTGTTTGGCGCCGCCGTAAGCATCGATTGATTAATAGTGGATGCTCATTAGGTGCCGGCAAAGGTGGTGAGTTGTGGGGAGAGCTTCATGCTTGTTTGCCTTTTGTGTCGGGGTGCCGGGTAAGTCATTTTCCCGCCATTCACCTCTATTGGAAGGGAAAAGCGGGCCAGTTGTTGTTTTCTGGTTGCACATAAACACATACTGCAGATAAGGAAAGACTGATGCTCCGAGTTTCGAACTTCTGAAAGGGACTAGCTTTCATCGCTAATTCATCAGCTGACGTCAATCTCGTTCGCAATGATAAGGTGATGTTCGCTTTTTTCCATGCTGGAGTGTGCACACCACTTTTCCTCATAGATAGATTCCCCCCAACGATTGTACACACTAGGTTAGGCTCTCTCAAATTGCTGATAAGCAAGAATGGGTCGATTCTCTGGCAGCAAACGCTGGTGCTACAAACCCCGGTACACAAAAATAAGTAATACGCAAAAAAGAAGAGCTATCTCCGGCGATTCGACTGGAGGTGCCTTTGATTCGTCTTTTAGAGTTGATTTGCACCAATGTACTCTGTTGTACCAGATGGTCAGCAGGTCAGAACAACAATCGGTATTGAGTATCAGCTTCCCGGGGGGTTATCTATTGCCCCCGGGAAGGTACCTCTAAACCTGGAAAACCGCGAAAATAAACTCGCTTATCATTTGAAGATAAGTGTCCAATGGCAAATTGTGGGGAAGGTTCCACTAGTCCTCTAATGCTGTGTTGGGTCTGTGGTTACGATAATTTATGTTCGGTAGGTCACAGTTCAAGAGTGTGTGAGTGTCAGATATCTTTCCCGTAAACATGTCGACCACAATCTGCTGTAATTCTAGTTTATCTTATCACTGCGTTGAAGTATCTTTGTTGCCCGTGTTATCTAAGACACCACATCACAAAGGTGAGAAAACAACAGTTGCAGGTAGGGATGTAATAAAAGTATTGAAGCCATTCTTATAAGAGTTCCTCGGATATTTAACGGATTAAGGATTTGATGAACTTCTTTCAAACATGAATCAGATTCATGGAGTGAACTTTGAGTTTCAATTCTCTTATAGTAACGTTACATAGACACAAAGAAATGGAACTTCTAGATTAAAGACAATGACGTTTTGATCGATAAAAATATTACAAAACCGATATCAAATGTCTTAGTAGCTTCCAATGGATTTATTGTCAGATACTCTACAAGGATCGCTTTCTTAGCAAATGTGTCTACAACTCTCGTTGATCCCAAGTTTGAAACAAACAAACCGATCCACCACACACAACAAAACAATCTAATTTTATTCCTATCAGATGCAGGAGGCATCAGGACAATAAAGCAACAAAACCATTGTTTACCACATCAAGTATAGCTGTACTCTCGTTGCAGGACAGAAAACACGGGATGGAGGTTGATGTGATTCTAATGTTTTTATGCGTACAAATGTTAATGTTGATATGTTTACTGATCTTGCGTTTGGAAGATCAGTTTCCTACCCGGGCACATACGCAAACAACAGCCATGCGGGGCACAGCCGGTAAAATAACAACATTATGATCGCCATATCAAGCCACCGCCACACGCGACAAACAAACACCGCTGGTGCAGCAAGCAACCGTACGCACTCTGTTGTGGTGGACTGTTTTTTAAGCTTGTGAGCGGGAGCGAATAGACACTCCTTTAAGCCCGATCTAGCTATCTGTAGCTGACCGATCGTTAGTAAGTGTATCGGTAGAGGGGAAAAAGCTTGCCGATTAATTGACAAAATGGGGCTGTAATGGAAGCAGAAGTCGATACAACAGAGAAGGAAGCACTGTCTGGCTATAATTTTCTTAAACCGGCTTCCCCGTGACATTGAACACACAGCTAGCAGCCCGCGTGTTGTTGACGGTTCGGCTACGGTCTACAACTGTTTTAAAAATAACTTCTTCACTACGGTTTTGCACCGGGTTGTGGGGGGAGGGCTAAGCTATATTTGTGTACACATTCAGGGCAACAGCAGAGCATGTACCTCTAATTGCATGTGCATGTTGCTCGATCCGGTTGCCGGTTGGGTGGGGAGATGAGCTAGCTCCGAGAAACGAACGCAATCGTACGACGAGTCATACGGTGTATCGTACAGCTGAGAACGTAGAATAACAAATAGGAGTACAATATGATTGTAGCAATGTCGACCACTCACTACTACACCGGTTGACTAACGGTACGTATGCACCTTCTTTTCCTCGTATGCAAATGAGTGGGGGGTTGTGTAGAAGTTGGACTGATATTCGCTGTGGTAGCAGCAAAGCGAAGGGTGGGGAGGAATATCGCAATAAAGACCAAAGGTATGTCCTAAGGAATGCAGCCCAACAAGATTCCAACAATTGTCGAGGGGGATTGTCACCAACGAGCGTGCGAAAACCCTAAGAGGAACAAATTGCGAACATTTAAAGAATTTATTCATTGCTGCAAAAATTTTAGATTTAGACTGTTCGATTATTTTGTTGAATTCCAACAGGCCTGTTTGTGTGTTGTGAACTCTGAATCATTGACCACTACAACCAGAGGCTTTGCTCCGGAAGTGTCATATGTGTGACATTCTCGCAAATGTCAGCGGAAAGATCAATTACTTCTGTCCACCGTCCCCCATTGATTGAAGCAGGAACTTGATTAATCATGATGAGATCACACTTGGGAATTAAACACAAAACTGTTTATACACTCATATAAAAAAGGGCTCCAGGAACGTACGGCATTGGAACGTGACACTGTTTTGATAATACGCTGCGTGAGAATAAAATGTCAATACAACGCGCCATTATGATTATCGCCGATGATGGACGGTACGGACTCGAGCGATGATAACCAGAAACGAGATCAGATAAGGAAGCCACTTTGCAGGTGAGCTTGTGAAAATCTGGATTGTTTTACAAGAAGTGTCTCTACAATATGACAATCATTTATAAGTCAATTAACGGCAAAGAGACATACCGATATGGATCCAGTTTTATAGTGCTTATAAAGCAAAACATCGAGCGCGATGCGAGATGCAGGAAGTAGCCACTTCTCGGCGATCTCACACTCCAAAAAGAGAGTCATCCATATTTGTAGTCCGGTAAAGTTTCTCCCGGTTTGAACCAGTTTGATGTGACATGGCAAAAAGCACCCGTATCGCAAATAAACAACACCACATATCACACATCCATCCAGTTCCGTTCTCCTGATATCTTAGCTAACATACAAACAATGACTAGAACCACTGGAACGCAATAGCCGAGTGCCGGGGTAACAGAATTATATCACTGAGCTTGGAAAACCTTATTTTTTCTACTATAGTCCACATTTCGTTTTGGAATGTCGTGGCTGTTTTGTTGGTGGAGAAAAAATAGCATTACAGGGGCATTGCTGCACCAAGCACTATCACGACACGCGGCTAGTAGACACCTCCACAGATTCGTGTTATTTTTATGCAACAGAACCACCCGGGAGGAAAGGCCGCTGGGACGGTGAAACACCGCAACCCATACCGCAGGGGATTGGCCTATGAGGCGCCAAGGTAAATTGCGATTGCGAATATAGTGAGGAAACCGTGCAAGTGCTCCTGAGGGTGGTCAACATGCAACATGTCATACGCCGACAATAGGTAGCGTGTGGCATTATATTGGGGTTATAGAATGTTGGCACCGGCTGGAGGTTCTCTAATCGTGCCGTGACCTTGACATGCTACACACATACTTCTAGGTTGGTTGGTTATTCCCTGTTCTTTCCGCTAGGCGTCGCAAAGGCACGCTCTAATTGGGTTAAAATCTGTTCCTTGGGGATCGGCGAAAGAGGATATCGGCAATCATAAACATTAGAAACTCAAAAATCGATACTAGACGTTTAGCCACAGAATTCTTTCATGTCTAATGGTGCAGAAATGAGTACACAAACAAGTAAGAAACTCTTGGTGAAGCTCTCCAAATCAAAACAAACGTGCTATGCTGTAGGTGTCTGCGGGTATTCCCTGGTTACAACAGGATTAGTCCACCCAAGGCATCAACAGTACAACCGATAAAGGACTGTGAAACGGCGAACGCCCCGAGAGATAGTAAGCAGAAATATGACACGTCTCATTTATTACCGGTATTCCCGGTAAATGTTGTTCGTTGCTGTTGCTTGGTGTCCATCCACAGGGGAATCTTTAGCTGCAGCGAATGAACGGAAAGTTCACATCTGGAACCGGTTTCCGCTGTGTACATTAGCATATGGATTAAAATGCACCCCACCTCTTGCATTGACTTACGAGCGTGTAGGCAGAAGCGACAAAAAAAAAACCGATATCCTGCTAATTAATATTTTATCATCGTCCAAGAGGTCTCTGCGGTGCGCACACACATAGGTGACAGTGTTTTTTCCCCACTTTGGAGAAGGAAGATACGTGATGTCTCTCTGGTAAACACGCTGGTAGAGGGCAAATTAATCGGTCAAATAGTTCCCCCGTTCGAGGCAGTGTCTTGATTGCGGACGACAGGTTCACAACTGAATGATAAATTCTGCACTTCCTTACGAAGTCCAGAGCGAGCGGCGCTCGAAATGCCCAGCGTCCAGAGGATGTGTTCCTGTCCTGCCGAGGTGTGCAATTAACTGCGCACAGTTTTATCGCTTTCTTACACTCTCATCGCATCGCCGTTTTTTTCGTGGAGAGCACACATAAAAGTTGTTGTAAGGCTGCGATGGTCAGCACGAAGCCAATCGGTCAGAAAATTCAACGCCACGCGCCACTACGACGATGCGTACCGTAGCGCAATTTAGCTTTTTGCCTCGTCTGCTAACCATTTGTTGCATGACACCGAAGCACCTTCACAACAAACCGCCCGAGAAGCTGTTGGGCACGTGCCTTAGAGCTGCTTTTTCTGCTGGAGCTTCTCGTTTCTTCTTCGAATACTCTTCTCTAGGACGCTGGAACAGGAAAGCGTAGTTTTTTTTACTGTCAATTCCCACTGATTGGAAGATGTTTTTCAAGCGAGACCTTCTAAAGTAAGCAGTGAGCGGAGAGGTGAGGTCCACTTCCTATCGGATGCAATTGCATGGCGCCGAATAAACAATTTCGCTCTTCCTCGCATCCGTCCACCAGTCGCTGAAAAGCAATCCACTCGTTTGCAAGCATTGGGACGTGTTCGGGGGTAATGTGAAATTTAAATTATCACCACCGGTGGCGCCAAACCTATCGCATGAGATGGGGACTATACAGTCAGTAGCGTGCGAAGAGCTAGTTGAAAGTGTCAAACGCAAAGCAAATGAGTACAAGCTCTATCACGTGAGTTTGGTTCTTAGTTGTAGCAGACGATTAGAGGTTGACAGAAAAAAACGAGGATTTTAAACTACCTTTTTACATCCCATCTACAGTATTCGTGAAACTGTGATTAAATACTTGGATGAATCGAATACAAAAAAGACCTCACACAAACGTCACGCGAATGGCAAATAACAAAACTTTCTAAAGGTTCTTCCAAACGACCTGCGGAACGAATCAAGGCAGCTGTTGTTGCGCGGTGGTCTAATGTATTCGCATAAATTGCATAATGTGGTTCTCGGCCGGGAGGTGGTGGGTTTGATTTTCCAGGTACCGCGAGCGAACGCATTTAATGAATGTTTCTTTGTATCGACGAAATCGGTTCGACGAGAGTTGACGATCCACAACCGAATGGGGTCGAAGGGCTGAGTCGGTCATTTACTTCCATCAGCACGCCTCCGGTAACGTGAGCTGGGCTAAGGGCTAAGGATGTAAAGTAGCTGATAAGGTACAGAGGTACAGGTTAGCTGTGTCTGTTATTAATATACTTAAGGAAATGATTTGCACAAGACAGCAGCGAAGTATGCAAAGAACATTGTTTAATAAGCGAATCCTCTTTCCAAGTTATATACATTTAATTTTGAGGTATCGTAAACAATTCGAGTAGTTCAACTAGATACAACAATACATCCAAATGACCTACTTCTTCAAAGACCTTCAGTAGCGCTACAAGACACCTAGTCAACATAAAGACATCGATTTGGAAAACACAATAGCGCTCGTGTCAGCACTTTCTAACCATGTGGTCAGGTGGTCACACCAGAAGGGCTCGAATTTATTACCCTTACCGAAAAACGAAGTACGCTTGGACCGATCGGATTGGACAAGGTCGTAGAAGGGGATCCAATACACCCTCCGCCTAAATTCCAACGCATCAGCTACTGAAGCCGGAGCCGGAATTACGCGTCGTTGGACTGCTCGCAATCGAGTCGCACACACATTCCTTACATTCCATTCTATGCATTCGCGTGCAGTCGCATGGTGAGGAAGAGGACATACTGTTTGTTGAAACTTCCAAAACAAAAACTCCACCAACTTCCGGTTGTCGGTCGTCAGAGCATTGTAGTCATCAATTGACTGTGATCGTAAATGAATTTACGATACGGTTTCTGATTTTCGACATCCCACCAAGTAAATGGTTTTGTGTCCCAAACACTTTTCAGGCACGTTTTTCGAGGGTCTGCATGAAGAAACTGGGGACCAACACAGCACGTTCACTTGCGCCAGTGTTGGGTGTCAGAATCACGTGCTTTTTACATACCAGCTTAACTAAATTAACCTTAACAGAGCGTGTATATCTTCCAACACCAACGTCCAAACATGAGCCACGAAGCACGCAGCTCAGGTTCTGTAAGAAAGGGATAAAAGCTGGCCACAATTAAATTCAAAAAAACATTATATCTCTCCAACCTACTTAGCATACTGACACTGCGCTTAGTGTTCAAAGCTATTCGACCTGGTTCTTCGTGGCGGTGACACCAACACCGTTGATAGCCACCGATTTACAATGAAAGTAACCCACCAAACCGTTTACCGCGATAAGGAAGCACGAAACGATAGACACGAGGGAGAGATTCTGAGTTGAATGTCGTTTGCGGACCGTATCGGTCCGTAGCAACAGCGTTGTTGCAACCTTCCTTTGCCGTTGTTGCCGATGTCCGATTCTACTTCCTTGACATTTTTACGACAAGCGTAAGGTAACACGCCTCGAGCGCTGTTGCTATCCAACGCGTGAAATGTGCATTGTTGTAGATATACGTGCGCGAAACCGATTGGCAGCGTACTGTCGGCCCTGCCGGCGATGCATTTCCGTTAATAAACTGCAGTAGAACATTGCATGCCCCGGCCGCAACAAAAGCTTTCTCATAAACTTCTACTTCCTGAGAGCTGATTCATCCGCTCCCACTCATTTCTCGATCTCGATCGCGCCGTTGATCATCCGCTAGAAAATTATGATGACCTTCGGACTCGGCAAGGGAAACACGGTGGGACAGCTTCACTCACGATGCATCATAAATCAAACCTAATTAAAGCCAATTATCAGCGATACTTCCACGTTCAGGCTTTTCTCTCTGGCGCCAGCTCGAATCTATAGCGCATGCTCCGTGAAATGTGCGCGTAATTTCGCGCATGCTGCGCGCAAATTTTGCACGGTCCCGTGCACAGACTATGTTTTTATTTTGTGCCGTCTCATGGCACTGATTTGGATCGGGGCATACAGTACTTTTAAAACCAGATTTAGTACCAGCGCAAGGTCATCTGCAATCGTGCGTGTGTGTGTGTGTGTGGGGAACAATTTAGAGCCGCTTTTCTAAAATGATAAGGATTATTACACGAACCAATTATTATCAACTTTAACAACTTGATTGACAAATATGTTGGAATTTGTATAAACAAAGAGCAGAGCCGCAAACTAGTGAGAGTGAGGCGCAAACCATTAGTAACTTTACTGTTGATTGTTTGTCTGTTTTCCACACTCATTCCTCTTACACGATCGCACATTCCGATGTATGTTAAGTGCATCGTACAAATATTTTCCACCATTTTGCTATCCTCTTCTTCTAGCAAATCATCTTCTCTTGCCTAAACAATCCATCAGCCACAAAACAATCCAACGATCATCTAAAGCTGCCTAAGCGGGGTTGCATCACCGACGTATTGAAACATTGTTTAAATATTTAACAATGGGCGGCATCATCCTTGAACAGATTCATCGATTGCATACACAGCGCGGGCTTCTTTGTATACGTCTCTCTCTCTCTATTAAACCGCCACCGTTGTAACATGCCAGGTGGATGCGTGCGATGAGAAATGCACAACACGCATCGAGCGCCCAGCTCGGTGATGCAGCGTCGTCACGCACAGTCGAGCATCTTCTAAAGTGAAGCCAGACGCAATCTAAAATGCAAAACAAAAAACGTGCACCTGCTGCCTGTTTCCTATACCCGGCAGGAGCAACAGTGAAAACAATGAATTTCGCTGATTCCGTTTTAGCGCGGACTTGACTGAAGGGTGTCCATAGCCCTTTTTCTATGCATCTGCGTTCGACAGGTAATTTCTTACCGAATGCGGAGAGAAACTGTCCGACGACGAGTGTACGTGATACTGCGACTTTGTCCGAAGGTCGTCTGTTGTCTGTTGACGGTAGTAGTACATGTACTGGATATTGCACCAACACTAGCAGCGCTTAAAGTTAGTTCTATTTGTTTTTCTTGCTATCAAGTCTACAATCGAGAAATCAAGCTTTATGCTTTGCCGTTTTAGAGTCATACTTTGCGCTATAATAAGAAGTGATGGTTATTCGCTTCGATCACGATTTGATCATCTCAAGGCTTCACGGCATGGATTTGAAGATGAGAAAACTGGTTTTTGGTTGAGGATGACACACGATTCGCGTCAGAGTCATAACGGAACGAGTCACGTGGTCCACGAGAATCTAACTGACGTGCAATATACTAATATTCTTAAAGAAAACATTAAATTAGAATAATTATATCTTTGTTTTAATTTATTAAGAAAAAACTATGTCCAAATGGTAAAGACCTCGCTGGTCAGTGACCGTTGCCTAATCCAGAAGATAAAATCTAACACAAAAAAGCACAACAACCAACTTTAATACACGACACTCGGTCGTTCTCTTTCCTTTTCGCAACGGTTTGTAGGTGTCCTAGTGAAGGGTAGTAGCGGACTTTTGTCGGCGCCATCGTTGCAAAAGCGCGTCGCACGAGACCACCACAATCACCACACACAACCACTCAAGGTAATTAATTTTTGCCGGTGCTACTACCCTTAGCATATCGGCAACCACCTTCGTAGTGGGCTGGCGCCAGGTTGGCAAAGTTCTGCAAAGTCAACCTGCGGCCATGTTTGGAGGCATACGCACAACACTCGCTAAAAACCTGTTCTACTTCCACTCCGGCGCAGCGATATGTGTGTGCGTGTGGCTGTCAGTGCCACAGATGCATTCACGTTCGCAAATTCCGAAATGGACTGAGCTTGAGAGGTGTAGATTTACACTGGATGGAGAGACTTGCAAGAGTGTAGTAGAACTGTGAAATGGAACCAGAACTTAGAGGAGCGTAAAAATAGCGGTTTTTACTGTCAAAAAGGTCACTAGTTTACATTTAGTGCCTTTTGTTGGAAGCATTGACCTAGCGATTGTCATCACTCAAGATGACTTTTTGACTGCAGTTTCGTTGCGGTTATCTCTTCCCATTCTCTCATCGCTGCTTTCAAAATATCCGTGTCCTGAGTGTCTTTAATGTCCAGCTGATATCCTTCCAGTCGGAGACAACTTACCCAACAGATTCGTTTGGGGCTCGCCTTTATAGATCCGGTAGTAGATGTCGTACGAATCGGTGCGTTTCATGCGCGATACTCGATAGGCAGGCGTTACTCGTGTGACCGATAGCAGAGACTTTAGCAGCAGGCTCATACGGTTGTAGATCACCTGATTGGCCCGCTGGGGTGCGTTCGTTTGATCCGTTCTGATGCTGAGCGTCCAAAACTCCAATATCATACTACCACCTTCGGCCGTTTGGAGAGAAATTTCTACACACAGTGGCAACCGCGTGGTGATCGATTCGTGTTGGCCACCATCTTGCAGAACTTTCTTGGTTTCGACGAGCACATCAAGGATGGATTGTTGATCTGTGATGGAGATGTTAAACTGTAACGAGAAGAGAAGAACAACAGCAAAAGTTAGAAAATATTTAACCACAATTTAGGACTTAAATCCAGCTATAAAATGTTTCCTTCTAAGGAAGACTCAAACATTGTAACATAATGCTACACCGTATCCTGTAACACATTCCAGAAGGGAGCAAAAAATCAATCATTATCGATTGTTTGTGTGTGTGTGTGTCGCTAAGGACATGCCTTCGTCTCATTTATTGTGACCTTGCGCTGAATACAAATGGCGCATGTAAGTCCTATATAAAAGGAACAGGAAAATCGAGGCTAATCAATATCTTCGTTACGGGGGTTGAGAAAGCGATCGAACGTATGTCGGAAAGACTTAACTGAAGTGGAGTTTTTAATGGGAGGGCTTTTGTTGTTGAGTCATTGTCAAGAACTATGCACAGAATTAGAATTGCTGTTTGTTTTTGAACATCCAATCATTTCTACGCTTATTTTGCGTTTTGTTTGCTCGGTGTGCATTACAAGGGGACATACCGATAGACGGTACAAAGGTGCTCTTAGGTAAACAATAAAACACCTCTCTTCTGATTATCTCAAGCAGAACGCAAACATAGGCGCACTTCTCCGGCATCACCCAACCAAACACACTTCTGCATGATGACATTATGACCTCCCCGGGGATTTGAGGGATAACCCACACAAGACTTCTAAATACAGAAAACAACAATACCATTACACTATCAGACATTACCCTGCCGACCTTCAGGCGGACGTCGTCTCAAGAGTGTAAACACATCGCACACCTTTATAAAAAAAAGTGCATACAAACTTCCTGCCCCTAGAGATATACCTGGAATAGTCGAGATGAGGCGCGTAGCCCCGTCCGTCCGTCGTTCGTGTGCACGCGTTTCCAATAAAAATTAAATACGATCGAACGATCGCAACCTTTGACTTTCGTGGGGCAATATCGGCAATCCGCCGTACCTGGAAACGGAAAAGTACGACTCGATCGGATCGGTTTGATAGGGAGGAACGAACGATCGCGTACGCCACTGCCGCCAACCAATGTTTGTACACAACAAAACTGAACTTGGCCGAGGGTAAACAAATCAATCAAAACTGACTCAGAGGGAGGACGACAAACTGATCGGAAAGTTCCGTGCAAGTCTGTTTGGTGCGTTGTAAAATGAACCGCCGGGTACATGTAATCTATCCCTGGGACGGACGACTGGTACTCTGCAATCAATGTTTATGCTTATTGAGAAATAAATGGTTTAAAGTTAAAGGTGACTATTGAGCGGACATTGTGGCGCATTTTGGTTGTTTCATCTAATGGTGACTTGAGTTTATAGTTTGCTGTTTTATTTCTTCTTTGAAAATTAAACAAAAATGTGGATGAAATAGCCATGAATCACTCCAACATTTCTGGGCCTACCATTTGGTTGTTTCTCAAGGGAAATTGAAGTAGAAAAGTAAAAGCGTTGTATGACGACCTTCCGTTTCCTTTGGGTCCCCCTCATGGGAAACATTAATTCATCACTCGGAACACCGAAAGCGTGCCGTGTCAAGCACGTTTGGGGATATATAATGGCTCTCGGTTCATTTTGGCTATATACAACTGGCCTTGACCGGACTAGGCGTGTGCTTACCATTCTAAAACCCGCAGCATGGCGGCATTGATGCAGGAGAGCTCGTACCACCAGCATTTTGCACCAATTCTCTTCAACAATCAACCCCTAAAAAGGCCCCTATATTTTGCAAAATTAACCACTCTTGAGGTGTACAAGGTCCATACGAGAGAGGAATCAGTGACCCCATACAAAACCGGCATCACCCAACCAAACACACTTCTGCATGATGACATTATGACCTCCCCGGGGATTTGAGGGATAACCCACACAAGACTTCTAAATACAGAAAACAACAATACCATTACACTATCAGACATTACCCTGCCGACCTTCAGGCGGACGTCGTCTCAAGAGTGTAAACACATCGCACACCTTTATAAAAAAAAGTGCATACAAACTTCCTGCCCCTAGAGATATACCTGGAATAGTCGAGATGAGGCGCGTAGCCCCGTCCGTCCGTCGTTCGTGTGCACGCGTTTCCAATAAAAATTAAATACGATCGAACGATCGCAACCTTTGACTTTCGTGGGGCAATATCGGCAATCCGCCGTACCTGGAAACGGAAAAGTACGACTCGATCGGATCGGTTTGATAGGGAGGAACGAACGATCGCGTACGCCACTGCCGCCAACCAATGTTTGTACACAACAAAACTGAACTTGGCCGAGGGTAAACAAATCAATCAAAACTGACTCAGAGGGAGGACGACAAACTGATCGGAAAGTTCCGTGCAAGTCTGTTTGGTGCGTTGTAAAATGAACCGCCGGGTACATGTAATCTATCCCTGGGACGGACGACTGGTACTCTGCAATCAATGTTTATGCTTATTGAGAAATAAATGGTTTAAAGTTAAAGGTGACTATTGAGCGGACATTGTGGCGCATTTTGGTTGTTTCATCTAATGGTGACTTGAGTTTATAGTTTGCTGTTTTATTTCTTCTTTGAAAATTAAACAAAAATGTGGATGAAATAGCCATGAATCACTCCAACATTTCTGGGCCTACCATTTGGTTGTTTCTCAAGGGAAATTGAAGTAGAAAAGTAAAAGCGTTGTATGACGACCTTCCGTTTCCTTTGGGTCCCCCTCATGGGAAACATTAATTCATCACTCGGAACACCGAAAGCGTGCCGTGTCAAGCACGTTTGGGGATATATAATGGCTCTCGGTTCATTTTGGCTATATACAACTGGCCTTGACCGGACTAGGCGTGTGCTTACCATTCTAAAACCCGCAGCATGGCGGCATTGATGCAGGAGAGCTCGTACCACCAGCATTTTGCACCAATTCTCTTCAACAATCAACCCCTAAAAAGGCCCCTATATTTTGCAAAATTAACCACTCTTGAGGTGTACAAGGTCCATACGAGAGAGGAATCAGTGACCCCATACAAAATAATGGCTTATGGATTTGATCGATTTGCTTCGCTGCCAGGATTTTCTTTGCCCATTTCTCCTGTCTTTCGTGTTTCTCTCTCTGTCATAAAATTGAATTTTTCACCCGATCTAGGTTATCTCGATGGTCATAAACCATATCGACCGTATCGTCTACTGCGGTCATCTACAACGAATGGCCGGCTAGTAATTAACCGACCAACCGAACAGGAACGGACGGAACGGTTCTCAAATAATGATCTGAATTGGCGAGACAGCTATACCCACAACCATCCAATCAGCCAAGCTATGCAATCTGATTTTTATGGATCTTTTGCCCGTTGGAAGAAAGTAATGTTTCTTGGAAAAGTTAATCCATTCCGGAGAATGCCTTCGTGTCTTCTTGTGCTTTGTGCTTTATGGTCACGTCATTTTACGGTCGCACCATTGAGATTTGTGAGGTTTCATTGAAGTGGAAGTACGTCATGCTGCAACAGGAAATGGAAAGCATAATATTTGAATGGCTAAAGGTAATGCAGGATTTATGATCCTTCGCTTGGTTCACTTGTATGTTTCAAAAAAACACACACAACTTGAAACAGGTCGCAATAAAAACAGGTAAGAAGTAATCGGTTAGGGTGTCTTTGGCGCCCTATGGTGCGGAGATGCTTTGACCATCTGTTGGTCTCTGTTTTTGCATCTTGCAGGTAGCTAAATTTGGGCCAAATATCCAGAAAATGATTTCTTAAACATAGTAAAGGTATCACGAGGGAAAATTTTCACTTTCTTTAGACAGAATGTTGAGGGACATTTCCGGCATCCATAAACATTGCATTCTCTATATTTTGCTTCCAACCAAAACCAGTCCACAGACGAATAAACAGCAGGCCATTAACTTCACAAACGCTCGATGAGATCTCTCCAGAGTTTGGACGATTTTTACATACTCACGCCCTAAACGGCACGCAACATAAGTGCAGCAGCATAGGCGCAAGTTTGTAAACAGCCCCATACTCTGCGCTGCCCCGTTGTTTATTTCCTTTGGCGGTGTCCATTCACCCAGAACATTCACCCGCCCCAACGCGGCGGATGACCTCAATTTCGTCCATCACCCATCGAGAATGCCATCTCGTCGCATGGCCGCTCTCGCTAGCGTTAAGAACGCGCAACTATCGTTTTACGGATGAAACTATCCAATTTCGAGAACCTTCTGGACCGTTTCCTTTCACATAAATCCCGTGCTAAGCCTGTAATTGCTTTCTGTTGTGGGGTCTTTTGATTTACATTTTCCATTCGAAAGCCGTAAAATGAAATACGACTCTCCGTGTCGCCCAGAGATCGGCAGAAACCCCTTCGTTCCTTCCGGTTTTTGTACGAAAGAATGGTGTTCTGGTTTCTGTTCCCGTCTAACAATTGGCCATCAGACAGACCGGCGGAGTGTGTCTTTCTTGGGGTCGTTGACAAGCGGGGTTCATGGCGGAGCTCAAAAGTCGCGCATTCTACATCTCGCATCTATTTTGCTCAAGTGACAACATCCGGCGGCTTGGACGGAGTGTTCGTTGTTGTGCTAATGGGTGTGAACAGAAACGTAGATAAGTAGTCTTCCCGTTCTAGACGAGGGTGTTGCCTGGATAAGATTGCCGACCTAACGTACAACATATTATGTGTGTGGGACATACAATTTTATCAATTTAATGCTATTTTCAGATCAAATTTATTCAGTATTTTAGCTAAATAGCGGAAAGGAATTCTCTCTCAGATAAATTAATTCAACAGTCTCGCGCCATTGCCTTTCCAAAATTCGTACGTGGCCATTCTTCGTTGGTCAATCAGAATGGGGTGGCCGCAATTCCTTTTTCGTACATCTACAGATGCAACAAAATTGCAAAAAATGACAATTCCAGGAAAAGTGTGTGTTTCAGTGTGTGTGTGTGAATTACGGTACGATTTTTTTTTGCAATGGCGCATGAATCATCGTCCGTCTGTTCCTGGAATCGAATTACGCTCTACAATCGTCCCGCAAAATAAGGACTCACCTGAAACACGTGTGTGAAAGACGAGCGAGATACGCGAAGAAATGAGATGGAGCGTAGGAATCAGAGGAAAACGAGAGAGAGAGAGAGAGAATGAGCAAGAGAGCCTTAAAAGGCGCGAGAGCGAATCCTTGACAGATGCTACAACGGCGTAACCGGAATGGGCGAATAAAATTTCAGAACCAAAACTGCTTACCGAGACTGATGAAACGATTTTTATCCAATAAAACTATTTGAAAATGAATGTTCACCGTATGCGATAAAGCACTTTCTATACTGTTCAATTAAAACACTCGAAACTCTTCACTTTCTTTTCGGAGGAAGTTTTTTTATGCTCACTGTACGCACAAAACGTCACCACTTCGCCTGTTTTCTGGTTCACACATAACCAAATTTTCCCACTACACGTTGGGCGTCTTCGTCGACCTGGCGTTTTCTTTCTGTCTAGTCTACCAGTCGTGTGCCGCCACAGGCCTTCTTTCTTCACTGTTCCGTGGCACTGTCTCGGCAGACCACCGCGTTTTGACACAGGGCGTGGGTTTGTCCGATACGCGCTTTGCATGCAACTCAATAAGTAATGAGCTCACAGCGTATTACCACACACACACGAGCGATATAATAAATTTTCACTAGCAATATCCTCTTCACAATATTTTACCTAACAAAAACTGCACTTCTTTCGTCTGCAAACCGATTCGACGACGTGGTGGTACGTGGTCTCGAAACACACATTTACCCGCAGGAGAGCAAGAAGAAAATGCTGAAACGTTTCCAAGTGGTCTATCCAAAAACCGTCGTGAAAACGCTGCTTTTCCCTCATACACACGCGTACGACTGGCGTTGGAAAAGTTGCCACGCACACACAGAAAACCGACGGATGCCACGCCGTATAAAGACGCACTCTTCCTACATTCGATGTTTCGTTTGCTTGCTGAAGAGTAAAAGGGCGAGAGAGGGGAATACTTTTTCTCTTTTTAACCCTCACGTCACCATACGATATTCACCAATACACACTCACACGCCAACGCTGATTCGATAAAAAAAATGGGTGAGAATGCAGGCGGCGCGCGTTGCATAGCAGCAGCATCATGGGATGGTTGTATAAACCGCGTAGCATAAAACGAAGCAGAAGATACGTTAGTATTGGTGGAATCTGTGTCATCCACACACTGCCACCACGTACCACAAACAGCATAAATGCTGCGTTGCTTTGCTTGCTGCCTTCCTCGGATATGTACCACCAGAGCTGACTAAAAACTGCAGCGCAACATAGGCGACGTTGTTTGGTGGCAGGCACACACAGGTGGTGAAGAACACCCAAGGCCATTAAAAGAAAACCTTCGGGTAGTGCTGCTGGGCACCGATGGGTCTATGTTACTTGCCGCCATCGCTACCGGTTGAGGTGCAGGTAAGTAATGGGTTTTGCCTCAACAAATCGATCGTTGCTGGTCGGCGTAATGATTATTGAAGCTTCTTTATCTCTCGTTAGCTTGCTGGCCAATTTGTAAAACCCGATCCTACACTTCTTGAAGAGAAATCGGTGAAAATTGGAACCACTTCTTCGCGGTTCCATCTGGTTTCCTCCTACGCGAATCGGGCGCACGGAACACACACGGAACATTTGCAACAATGTGTGGATGTAGTGCAATGCATGCATTCGGGGTAGGATTTGCCGTAAACGACGACTCCCAGCACTTCCTTTCCAGCAGAATCCATTCATTTCAGCGTCGTCCTGTGACAGCGGCGTGCATCTTTGGACACGTGGGCGTTGAGAAATCGCGTCCCGAAGCTGGAAAGTGGACAAGAGTTATTTCTTTCTTCCCACTTTAATCAACGGCTAGCAGGCAACATCGCCCACTCGTGGTTGGGAAAGCAAAAACCGGGCTACGAACAGCATAGGAACTGCGTAGGACGGTCTGCCAATGCTTTGTGATGATGAGGAATATGCTCCGCTTGGGTACACTTTTTCATTTAAATTAACATAATATTACTTCCAACTGCTTGTGAGGTGTTGAATGAAATATTAAAGCTATCCCTCCTGCCTATCCAAACACACTGTGGACCACCATTCTAATCGATCAACATCGAACAACACGCGTCCACTGTTTTGCGCATTTTCTTTTCTCCTCTTGTAGCATCGCATGCTTCGTGAACGTGATGTCCTTGGGTTCGATTTTCGGGAACCATTATCTACCCAACCCATGGCACAAAGGCACAGTAGTATCCGGGAATGGAGGATGCGTAGAAAACAGTCCTTCCTCAAGGTTACCCGCCATGAAAACAACCGTTGTTTACTGGGCGCTTTAAATTACTCCCGACACGTGTCGGTTCTGCTCCATATCCCAGAAGGGAGCTACTATATTACATAAATCTTATCATTAATCCATAATACAGGATTTATAAAAAAATAATAAAATTTGTTTACCGACACACCGATGGTGTGGCCCGGTGTGGCCTTGTCGAAATAAAGTAGAAAACAACTCGCGGCATATTGCCCGTCTGCTGCTGCTCTGAAAACCCACCCTTCATCGACGCCGGCCGGATTGGATGACGTGACTTTACGCACAGACAACGACGACCACTCAAACCGCGCCTGTTGGTTATTTTGACGTTTTATCCACCATTGCTGTAGTAGTTGGTGGTGGTGGTGGTGGTGGTGGAAGTATTCTGAACCTTTCGTTTCGGTTCGGAATACGCATGATGGGCCACGTGCTAAACTGTGGTGTGCTCACTGGAGTAACGCCAGACATTCGCCAGACGTTCTCGGTCGGTTTGCGTTGTTCTTTCTCTCCCGGTCATCGTCGAAAATGGGCTCACCCAAAAAGGATCTGGTAGGACTGCGCATGACTCGCGTGCGTGAAAGTTCTCTTTTCTGCAGGCATTTCCAGTTCTAGCCAATCCTCCTAGCAACCAAATGGCTTTGGATCATTTATCACCAATGTTCTACTCTCTTCTTGCTCTCGGCAGAAGTTGCTGGTCGGCTCGGGAGCAGACCGCCACGTGTCGGTCAATGACACTGGAACCAATTTGACGGCAAGAACGAAAAAGTGCGTAATATGTGCGTTAATGCGGACAGTGCCGGTGTCGTAAGGATTCTCCTGCTGGCGTTCTGACCTTGCTGCCGACTT
>KZ061749.1:59529-106936 GCA_002091835.1 Anopheles maculatus
GGGAAAGAGAATCCCGTTAATTCGATAATCATTAGCGTCGGACACTTGATGAGTCATTTGTCTTGGAAGCAGTTGAGCAAGGTGTAGAATGTAGTGTTGGAATCTGAATAATTTGAGTAGTACGACGTCATCGCAGTCTTCTTTCAAATTGGGCCTAAAAGTAGAAAAACAACTTTGAAACTGTTCTATAAAAAGCACCGATGTTTCACGATCACTGAAAGCAAGGGATTCCCCAAGAGCAGTAAACTGACGAAAACCGGTTCCTGGGGTCCGTTGGTACGTGATAAGATTGTTTACGAAACTTCGTAACGTCCGTACGGGTCCGTTGGTACCGCTAAAAAGGTTGTCACTCTTACAGCGCGGAAGGCCACAATTCGGATAGCCGTACGTGTGGCGTACGTGCGGTTTGGCGGGCAAACGCGTAGATACCCACAGTTTGAGCTCACACATACCACGCACGCATGATATGGAACAGTGAGTCTTCCCCTGCGCGTGCTTTATCTCGAAGTAGTGGTGGTAGAAGATTTATCACACACAGCAATATACTGCTGCTGCTGCTACTAGTGGTCACTCATAAGAAGGGTCCGGCTGAGCGGCACACACTACGACCGTAGGGCCACAGCATTAGCGGAGGGAGGTTTCAGGGTCTTTAATTCATTCCACAGCATCCGATGAGCCAGCTCTCTCCCGGCGGATTGAATCACGATACAGAAGCATTCGAAATGGAAGACTCAATTTGTGAGAGAGAGAGAGAGAAGCCGCAAGAGGGACGGAAATGCGGGGCAGCAGCAGTCATCTTGGTATTCCATTCATCTTTGCAGCATAACATCAGGCGCGGGCTTCATCTAGCTCCGTAAGTGCCCCTACACAAAACAATCCAGCCGATGTGTGTTCTCTCTCCTTCTCCCTTTCTTGGCCTGCACGGCGGAATTAGATGGAATTGAGGACAAACATGACTTTAAAAAGGGAGTGGAGTTTAGCGTGCACCATCCCTTTCCCTTCATCTGCCCTAGGTACGAGCAGAGTACGGTTTTGATGTTTTGATTGTTGAATGAATTGGCATGGTATGGAATGTCGGTTGTCCGAGTCCGGTTTTTATAGAAATGCATCGGTGTTTTTGTTTGCAATTTCTGTAGGAAAAGGAATGCATTGTTTTTTTACTATTGCCTTAACATTCATTTAGAAAGCTGGTATGGTGCACTACACTTATATGGAAGATTTTCTATTTGAAGGTGCGACTTTTTATGTTTGAAGTTAGCAAAGCAATAGCAAAAGGTAATAAATTCAAAAGCGTGCTGAAAGGGAATAATATGACATTAATTATGAGAATAATAAGCGACCTAGTTCCAGGTGAATCAGTTAACATATTTAATACCGAATGTTTTGCAAGTGACAATCGCATTCCAAGATCCTCATAACAATTATAATAAGTAAAGTATTGAATATTTATGCAGTATCAGCTTTTATATTCGTTTGAAGCACGATGCAACTAACTTTATTCTGTTTGTACATTCTTCTTAGCCAATGTTTGTCTCCCACTCAACAAATATTATCCATTTCGTTGCGGACAAACACTCGATGCGCGATAAAACAGTTCTGCTCAGCTCGGTTCGGAATGGCTTGGTGGGAGGAGTAAAATTGCAAGTTGGCCATGGTCGGTCCTCAACTGGCTGGTGCGGAAGGTCAGGCATAATACAACAGTTCCTACTGTTGTTTACAGCGACACGATTAAGCTGGAGGAACTAATAGGCGTAAGTTGACCTCGCCCACAATCAACCGATATCGCACCGAAGGCTCTCCTCCGGGACAGGAACTTCAAACTCTTGAGATCGCTAGACGAAACTCTTTAATGATAAAATTGCGAAAACTGGATGGTGTTCCATGCGTGATGGTGTTATCAGCAACCGGGTACAACACACGTACCCGTTTACTATTAAATTAGTAATAGCAGCTTCTACACCGAAAGGTGACACAACACGCCATTTGTTTGCTTTGGAGCACACTATCATCTTGTACTACGCGGGGTGTGTAACAACAGCAAGACAAAAAAGCACGTTGCCTGCATCCTGCCCCGAGAGACACACGAGAGCGATCGGTCGTCTCCGTGTAAACAGAATGATTTACTAGCGATTCAGGCGCGCGCGCCCCCTTGGCGCGGTAGAAACGATTGGTAAATAAAAATAAATTTACGCTATAGTGGTTAGTTTCTTCAATTGTTGTCACTGATGCTTATTTACGCTTGAGGCGTGACATGGAGATGTGCTTTGATGTCTTAAGAATATTTTATATTAAGTAAAAACACATCGTGAGGACAACCAGCACCATAATCCATATTACCTTAAGGTGATTATGTCCTTCACACGAATCTTCCACGTTAAATTCATGCCTACATCACTCGATATAATTACGATGACATGGGCGTTTTTTTCTTCAGCGGCACTTGGTACTTCTCTTCAGCCAACGCCACCGGGCAAGACGATAACATCCAGTGCTTGGATGCGAACCCGGCAACAAGCGAATGACCCGAAATTTGCTGCGCAATTCCTTCGCGTACGGGAGACATTGCTTTTGCCACACCCTGGTAGGGTAGGGAAGACCCGTCACTTTTCGCAGGGCAGACGACAACGACCGCAGTTGTATGTGAAAATACTTCCTTTGTAGCGCGTTTTTCAACCCAAAACAACAGGGATGAGTCGGCACCGTGGAAAACCGACACCCCGAGAAGATCTTTTCTTACTTTGTTTTATATTTTCCGTTTTATAAAAGGGATATAAACAAACCCGGTTAACTGGGATCTGCTCGGTTAAGGGATAAATACGAAGCCCTACAGGCTATCTAATAGGAAGAGGTAGTGTTTGGGGGGATTGTTTGTTTTTAAGATTAAAGTTAAACCTGCTTCTTTTACTTTCTCACTTCTCATACTCTCATCGTGGTCAAATCAAGTACATCCTCTTACCTGTCAGTAGCTTTGCCACCACAAATAATCTTGCCTCCGCTGATAACACTTCATAGTGTTGCACTGTGGAAGGTGCAAGTGGTGTGTGCAACATGCATCTTTCGCCATATACTATTCGCGAAATCCAAATACAAACAAAAAACCATACAGCCGACGAACGATGGTTCGCCGGTGCTAAAACGTGACGCCATACGGGGTTCTAGTTCGAACAGGAACACACCGGACCGCGGACAGCTTTTTTATGATGCGCGGCTTGATGGAACGGGAAGAATTGTATTAACAAGCGTTAGGAGCTAGAAACGTTTATTGTTGCTTTCTTGGCGAAGAATCGGAGCTGAAGGGAGAAGAAGCGGAGCGATCTCCTTCGCGATAGAAACTATGTAACCGTTCCTTCTTCCCCATCTTCTTGTTCCTAATGGGTTTACGAAAACAACAAGTGCAACGTTCCCCGGTTCGGTACGTTGTGTTGCGCAATTTGTGTTCCCGCTGAAAGGTGTACACGGTTCGATCGCTCTTCTCGCGCTTCACAAACAGGAAGTGGTTTGATCCGGTTCTGCTTCGGATCGGGTGAACACAGCCTGGGCGGTTTGAAGCGGACCGTAGCGTGGAAGTGAGTCGTGATTAGCAAGCGGATTGACAGGTTTGTGTCGCGATTTGCAAGTCGTGATGAATGTTTTTCCCAGGTATTCCGGAAAGTGAAAAGCAAAACAACAATTAACTTCAACGAGATTTCTTTTATTCTAATGGCGTTCAATCAAACCATCACGTATGGACGATGAGATACGATTCATCGTAATATAGAGGGAGCTAAACCCAGTTCGTAACACATTGTATGCGGTTTAAACTGACTTTTCTGACTCTTGAAGCTCGAAACAAGTTAGCTATCATCCTCTCTGCCATTAAACTGCGCAATCATTCATTCTTTAGAGAGCTGATAACACTGTTCAAGATAATATGACGTAAGAATTAATTATCTGCGGTATCTGTTTATAGCTTTTCTAAGCGCTTTACTGCACCGCATTAGGTTCGTACATGTAATCCACCTAGTGACCCTTGAAGATGGGGATGTTTCAGTTTGTAATGAATGTTCCGTCCAGTTTGTTTTAGTACACAGTTAGCTGATACACGGCTGACAAATGTATCGATAACTGTTATCCGCTCACTTGAAAGCGATTCACCACCGTAAAGGGTCGATTTAAAGCTTAACGGAACCAATCAACAACACCGTCGATGCCACCACCGATGTGATGCATATTTTTCCGTTAATTACCACTTTTGCTTGGCACTCGTTCAACTTCAAACCGGTCAAACATGAACACGGACCGAGCAAAAGTTCGTCCATTAACCTAGATCGGCAAAGAAAGTGTCTTCTTCCTGGTACAAATCGGTGTCACAGGACGAGTGTTTGTACATGCTTAGTGTGTGCGCATAGAAGAGAAGCTTCTGTGTGTCAAGTGTGGCCCATTCTCGTGTATCGCGGCGTCGATCGGAAAGGCATGAATAGCGTCTTTCCTTCCGTGAAGTTTGCCTTTGATCACAATCAAGATGACGTGATGCATTGAAATTGTTCTTCCTTGCAAGGGTGCATCTCTAGCGTTGATGATTTATGATGCCATCGATTGCCATCCAATGCCATTATGCCGTGATGCAATTGTCCGTTGAACAAGGAGACCACAGCACATGGCAGCTTAATTGTGCGATCGCTTTCCAGATGAATATGAATTGTGCGCTTGAAATTAGTAGCTTTAAATGCTTCAGTTTTCTGATTGAATCGTTTTTTTCCCAAGAAACTTCATTTCTTGATATCTAAAAGCTAAAAGGATATGAATTATCGTCATCCTCGTTGCGTTTCTTTTCACGGTGTACGATCGTGCTCGAATTGCACTTGAACCGTTTGCTGCAGTAAGTGTCTTTCTCTCTCTCTCTCTCTCACTCGCTCTGTTATCACGCGTATGGCCTAGTTCCATCATACCATACCGTCACGCTCCTCGCTGAAGAGACAAAGAAACAAAACCCACCCCGAAAAAGACCACAATCATGCGGTGCCTCCACCTCCCAGCGCGGACTACTTACCCAATCCGTTGACGTGGAGTTGGGATTGCTTTCCGTGGCAATTTTCTCGCCCAACCGTGATTGCACAATGATCTGTGCGGCCTTCATCGCCAGCTGGCGAATGTACTTCTCGAGACTGTTGCGATCTTGCATGCTCCCTTGCGATGCCATCGTGGGCTAGTTTTCCCGTATCGTTTCTTTGCCCTTTTTCCTCTTTCAACACTTTACCCGTGCACTTTTTTTTCCCACCGTTGCGTTCCGCGGGGTCGTCTTCCAATGACGGGCGAATTTTCTTCGTAATCGCGGAAAAACAAAACAAACCAGTTGCCACCAATCACAACAACAAAAACGCCACTGCTACCACAAAGCACTTCACGGTACACACGCGTTACCATTCATGGTACGACCGAAAGACGCAAACTTTTGTCGGAATGTGATGCGGGACATTGGGTTTGACCGGGAAATTATGGTTTCAAGCACGATAAACGATGGAAAACTGCGAAAAATGCACAATTTCTGCAGCGACCGAACACGATTGCACATTGAAAACAACATTCCAGAAGAAGAGAGAAAAGAGCGCGTGACAGCTGTCAGCAGGTGACATTCGAGCAGTACGGGTTAAGTCGAGCAGTGTGCTGCTGGTTGAAATCGAGCAGTGGTAGCGTCATCTATTGGATTTTGTGTAGTACTAATAGTTTAAGGTCCCGGTGCACGAGATGGAAACCGTTTTGATTTAAATTTTTGAAGGCATGATTGTGATGCTAAAACTAGAATTATGAGGTAATAATATCATTAATAGGTAATAATAGTTAAAACGTCTTATGGGAAAACGTGTAGAATTTACAATGTTTCATTTCATAAAATTAGGTTCCTTTTGATTAAATAGACAATCTTCTCGTATAGGAACCGATCCCTGACACTCTGACTATCCCGCAGGAGTAAAACAAGGTTATAGAAGCCAGAAAAGATCTAGGCTTCCGTAGGTTGTATTGGCAAAAGCTGCAGCAGCAGTAGAAGAAAAAGGAACTTGCTGTTCTACAGAAACTAACAGAAAATCTACACATGCTAGTTATTGGCTGGAAATAAAGAACAAAACATACTGAAATAAAAGAGAAGAATGGATAAGAAACATAGAAAATATTAGCAAACCCGAGAAAACTGCCCCACTAATATACGAAACACCATTGTTTCGATAGAACATGTAGAAGTAGCGTATTTCTATAAAGCAAATAGAATCCTTTTTAAGATCCCACCCGCATGATGTCCAACGAACAATATTAGTGCAATAAAGTATAATGTTCATGGAAATCATTCATATCAAGTGTCAACTTGCGAAACGTGTCTGCCGCCAGGGTGGTGGTAGCATTTGTTCAGAACATGTGTTTTGTTTGTTTTGCTTCAATCCTTTATCATCATCTTTAGGACATTGCTGCAGCGTGTCCAACGAACGCTAGCCCGATTGCAAGTGGCGGAAAGATCGATGGGCACATCTCGCTCAAATCAACGCTGTAAATCTTTCCTCAACAATTTTGGCCGAGTGATTTTTTGCTTTTGGCAAGCGGACACGATTCAGCTTTCATAAATATGCTAATCGTTCGCAGTGCGTTTGTTGGTGGGCTCGTTTTATGGAAAATTTACTGCCCCACTGGACGCCACGAACGCTGACTTAATAAAATTCGTCCAATATTTTATATCGTGCCGGTTTGGGCGCACTAGCGCAAAACGCGGTCGCAAACGCACAAATTATTGCCTATGAATCATGCCATCCGTGCCGTGCGTAGGTGACAAATGTGGCTTCAGTGACGCGACGGCGAGCTTTTGTCGACTGCGACTAGCCGGGCCGTCGTAATTTTCGCATATTAGCAAGACAGCTTCCGCACTGAACGTCCGCGAGGGCCTGGGAAAAGCTGGGCAAGGTGCAAGAATCTGCTGGCGAGGGTCGTGCGAAATGCAAGCACATTCTCTCTGCGATCAAGTTTTTCAGTTGTGAAGTTTGCTCCTTTTTTCCCACGAGAATGTGTCAGGTGCGATGAGTCTTAATTTCTGTATGAAGAAGCATCTTGAGTTATCTAAACAAAGTGTAATGAATTACGAACCATTCACACCACACCAACAGGAAACATCTATTCTTCCAATAGTTTTAGAATGTTGAAGCTATCCCCTTCCAAAACACACTGTGAAACCCTAATCAAACAAACGTCTGCATGCATGTAACGCGATACCTTTCGGAAAGAAAGATCAGTTACGATCGGCGCCGGTGGTGTTCTCCATAAACCTCAAAGGGTGTGACATAATTTCTATCTCCTAATAAAATATGCCTTTGATTCAATTTTGTCATCCATTAGCTACACATGTTTACGAGCTGTTGCTGGTGCTAGATGCAGTGCTCTGCATTTTACCTTCGCCAAGAGCTGCATAGCTGGAAGTAACACTACGGACGCACCTTAAGAACTAATCTGCTCGTTTTCGGGGGGTTTATCTGCTCTAGAATCGGGTAAGGTTTAAAGCGCCTTATTAACGGAACATCAAAACTGTCCGGGGATGCTTAGGCTCCAAGGGATCTTGATGATCTTGTGCGGTGTGGTGAAAAAAGCCGCATGAAGATCATAAGTTTATTGGACATTAGTAACTATTTTACGTTTTCCTGGGGACATAAAGTCGTTGATGGTTAACTTTTAATTCACGGAGGTCTTATTGTAGTATTTATTTATTTTCCAATGTAAAGCATTCATGATCTGAGATCTTCCTTCCCTATCCTAGTAACGATCACACACCCAACGTGAAGTTCACCGAACAAAATCCATATCGAATCGCCGTAATTAAGGTCTGCCCGCTAATCTCGGCTACTTGCGATGGAACCCAAAGTACCTGCCCCAAAAAAATCTACACCAGAACCGCGCAAAACCAACACAGACGATCTTAATTTTCGGGGCTTTTACCGAGCCGGCAGCGAAGATCTCGCCCACGAACGCGCCGACGACAGATCGAGCAAGAAAGACGAAAAGCCGCACGCATGCTTCTCACCCGCGGTGAATGTCATTCCGCCAGATTCGTGCCGGGCGATGTCATCCCGAGCCGCCTAGAGATAGCGCGACACGGTGCGCCCATATTATAGTGGGCAACTATTCCACCCGACGGCATCCATTTGGGACGGAGGAAAAACATATACAAAATGTTCCGATCTGTCGCTGTACCCCGGCCAGTCATCGTCAGTGCGTGATCGTGATCGGTTGATCGGTTTGGTTCTGGCTCGGTTCGGTTCTGTGGACCATTGCGGTCTGAGTTGTTTGTGCGTGTTGAGGCGAGCACAGTCTTGCAAATCTTGGTACACGATAGGTACTGTGTTTGTGTTGTCGTTTAATTATTAGGATCATCTAGATCATCATCTGGTGGAATCATTCGGCAAGCGGATTGAGTGAGTAGCCGACGCATCATCGAGTGATTGAATTTGCAGATGCAGACTTTGCGAAAACGCGACCGGCAAAGTTAATTAACATTCCTAGCAAACTATTCACCGCGGATCAGTTCGGTTAATGAGACGATCGTAGTTGACTAGGGAAAGTAACGCTTTCTAGTAACGCTTCTCAGATACGCTATTCATCATGCAATAACTTTGGTTTATAATCATAATAAACTATTCTATAAATTTCTTGGTTGAGGTAGAGCATTTGTACTAGCTAAAAATTTTCTAAATAGCTTTACAATTGAATAAATTTAAAATAATAATGGTGTTTAAGTGAACCAGATCCGTCTACGTGGTAGTGCATCGGGTGAACAGTGCATCTTTAGTGTCTTTTGTACGTTGTGCTTCTCCGTGAACGTGTTTGTGCCAGTGAACCGTTGTATTCGAGTGCGTACCGTGTTTATGGAGCAGTGAAAACTCCACCCAACCCAACGAAAAAAATCAATGATGGCTTCCAAGCGAAGCAATCCTTTACGGTGCAGGATCGTTGCAGCGATTGTAGTGGCTCTTTCGATGGCCGGTAAGTGCTACGCCAACATTAACCAAAAAGGGCTTCTAAGAAATCCCAACCATACACAGCTGGCTGTGAAAATTGACCATTAGCTCACCATCATCCTCATCATCATCATCATCATCGTCGACTTCTGAGGCAGTTGCCTTACCACGTCTCAGTCTTCAGAACCAAAGAAAATGCGCACGTGTAAAAGCGGATGAAAACTATTAGCAACTACGGGAGTTTTCCATTTGTTTTTGTCTTCCCTCGAATGTGAAAAATCGGACAGCTGGTGGTGGAAAAGTGATCGTAAATTCCTGCACCCGGTGCAGGGTTGCACGACGGGGGTTTTCGGTTTCGGGAAAGTAATTATCCCGTGTCGTTGGTCAGAGTTCGCGGGGGTGAGCGGGACTTTTCTTTTCGGTGGGTTCGACCTAATAAAATACACGGGCACGATTTGCCCCGTGTGTGGAGTTGTGAGAGAAGAAAATCGGCCGGGAAAACTTTACCATGTCTTGTCTGGGTGTAATCGATCGAAGTTGGGGTGTTTTTGGTGTGTCGTATCAATTGATCCTTACGCTTGATTGACGTTTATGTGCGATTGGTGTTTGATTGTTTTCTCAGCCGTGACGTCACGGCGCTCTAAACGTTGAGAGTTTGTCGTCAATCCTTTGCATACGGCGGTACCGAGATGCCATTAGACGAAAGTAGCAATTACTTGAAGTAGCAATTTGATCGTCGACTTCGAACCGGGCAGGAAACATTCTTGCCGTTTGATGACACACTCGTAAATGAACTGTTTAGCGTTGCAGTGTTGCACTTAACGATGGAGACGATGTTGTGCACTGTGATAGCACCTGTTGGCCATTATCGGGTGGGGATTTTATATGATTTAGCTTAAAAATATAAATGTTTTATGATTATTAGCCGATAAAGGGGAAACTGTGTAGCAATGCTTGATCGAAACCGCTGTTCGATAAGTTAAATTCAATTAAAATAGAAATATCGATCAGCTTTTCTTAGTACGAATTGTCGGTCTTCTCTTCTTTTTTTTCGTGGCCTGCTCCTAGGGAGCAGACATGGCCTGGTGTCCAATCCGTTTCCAGGAAACTCGGTCCATGGCTGCACTCCTCCATCCCCGGCTGCATCCGATATCCTTCAGGTCTGACTCCACTTGATCCAGCCAACGAGCTCGCTGTGCTCCTCTACGCCTCGTGCCGAAAGGGTCGCTGACGAGCACTTTCCTGGCAGGGCATGAGTCCGGCATCCACATCACGTGACCCAACCAGCGTATCCTTCGCGTCAGGATGTCTGCATCGTCAAACAGCTCAGCCAGCTCGTGGTTCATTCTCCTTCTCCACACGCCCTGCTCGCACACACCGCCAAAGATAGTCCGTAGCACCCGCCGTTCGAAAATGGCGAGTGCATTGGCGTCCTCCGCCAGCATAGTCCAGTACTCGTGCCCGTAGAGGACTACCGGCCGTATCAGTGTGCGTTATATGGCGCATTTCGTGCGTTGTTGGAGTCTTCTGGATCTCAGGAGTATGTACGTGGAGTCCGTAGTAGGCACGATTCCCCTGAACAATGCGTCTTTGGATTTCACTGCTTACGTTGTTATCCGAGGTTACGATCGTGCCAAGGTAGCAAAACTCCTCTACTACCTCGAGATCGTCGCCGTCAACTAATACTCTGCTCCCGAGTCGTGCTCTATCACGGTCAGAGCCTCCGGCAAGCAGGTACTTTGTCTTCGTCGCATTGATCCTGATGAATCCAATCCTATCGGCCACGCATTTTAGTCGGGAACAGTCGAGATGAGATTCGATACCCGTATCTTACCGAATGAAAGACCAACGCCACTATCACTGGGGCCATTCGATCGCCTCGAAGACATAGGTGTAGTAAGCTCATATAAAAGTAGCTGTTTAATGTTAGAAAGTCTCTTCGTTTTCCAAGAAAATCTTGTTTAAAACATAGTCTTAATGTTACTTAATTTTAATCTGTTGATTAAATTTCTGTTATTTCTATTATAAAACCAAAATATAACGATCCTCGCACTTAAAGAATATTTATTTAATGGCTCTCTAATTCATACCACAACACATGGTTTGCTTCCTACAATCGACAAGTTATGAAATGTCAACATCATCGCAAATATTTTCATCCCATTACAGCATCCAACACACTCACACCAACAAAACCAATCACGGGAAGCAATGTGTGGGGCAACCGGTGGTAACAAACGTTAAAAAATCAATCGCCCGTTTCGACGAACACTCATTCCAATCATCGCTCGTTGTAGTAATTGGTTCACATGTGCAAAGCTTGTTCAGTGTTATGTTTTCACCATAAGCTTAATCGGTACAGGGAAAGCAAAAAAAAAGGCAGGAATTCTTACAAAGCGTGTAATGTAGCCCTGCAGTCCTTGGATTTCACTCACCGATGCAGTAACAACAACAATGGTTAATTCTGTAAAATACTTTTTCCAGCGTCGTGACGTGCTCTCCGGGCGTGTGTTTTTGTCCCCAAGGCAACATTACTATTACGATGGTTCGTCCATCCTACGCATATACTAGGCGAATGAAGGCGAAAACGGACCAACTTGTTGGCACTGAGCAAACGTGTTTGACGATGCTGGTTGTCTGGATTGACCAGGCAGATTCATTTTCCTTTTTACAAGCGGGAGAGACCGAGAAAGAGACGAAGGGTAAAGTGGTCATCTAAAAGGTTCCGGGGTTCGACCATCACGGGCCAATGATACGGGCTGGCCATTAAACTGTACGAGCCCAATCAATGGAGCGAAGATCGGAAATAAAACAGGCGAAAAGGAAAAGCGACCGACCTCCGGAAGGAAATACACTTTTAACCATTTTCCTTGGAAAAATCAGCACATCCATTGAACCTCGGAACCGATCGAGTGTTTTCGGTTTTTTTCTCTTACTCTTCGGGGTTTTGTCATCACAAGTCAACCACGGCGACGAGCCTCCGCACAGAGGAGAACCCATTTTTCATCGTCCAGAATCGCCAGGAATCGATGACTTTCGCTTGTAAAATGGCAAGTGCACTTCTTGGAAAAACGTTAAGGAATCGTCATCACAGACTTAGTCGATCCTAAAACAGGTTTGCGACAGAAGTTCAATATGTTATTAGGCCGTGCCTCGTTACGCTTCTTCCTTGCCCTTCCAGAGTTCCAAGAACTAAAGGCTCCCAAGTTTTTTTGCCTCACAATTGTAACGCAACAATTCCTGTTTTCCTTTGCGAGTTTTCCTTACAAATAATATTTTTCCTCCGCCGAGTGAAACCGTTGATACTCAGTCGAGCCGACCCTTCCCAAACCACAAATGGAGGGTCATCGTCGTTTAGTGTGTGGAGTGGTCCCCGACACAGCAATATCGGCGCCCGTGTGAAGAGCGCACGTGGAGCACATATTTTCCTTGTCCGCTTTCGTCAGGTACGGCGGCCGAGCTAAAGTGCCACGGATGTGGTGAATTGATATGTTTTGTTTGGGTGTGTTCGGTGGACTTGAGCAGCGTTTTTCTTTTCTCGCCATCCCACACACGGAACCGTACAAATGTTATTCTAATATTTGCACGGTCTCTGTAAAGGGCAATGTGATTTACAAGGAACAGAAATTAAAATGAATAAATATTGCAATATTTGCTTTGCCACCGTCCTTCCTGGCTAATAAAAAGAACCGCATCTTTTACGCCCTGGGAACGGTGGCAAATGGACTCAAGTAAATTGGCAGTAAAGGCACTGGAGAATGCCGGCGGGCGGCTCTGTGTTGGCGCTACCTGCGCTTCGACGGTATTTTTGGGATATCCGTCCCGAGGATGCGGCCAGTTTGTTTAATCGCAAATGATGAAGATACATGATGGAACATTAAATTGTTCACTGGTTGGCTAGGATGTACCGTGGATGTACCTTAAGCGGCGACCATTTTCGACAAATCTTAATTCTTCCGGTGTGGTAGTAGTGTGATGCTCTGGGGATGCTGTTTACCGTCTAATTTTTTTCGCCTGTGCCAAACATGAATCTACCCCGCGAGGTTATGCAAACGGACGCGCATTCCATTAAAGTTGAAGTTTTATCGTGCGCCGTAATTTATGTCCCGACCATTTTGTCCAGCACCTGGGTGAGCCTGGTCCTTAGAATGGTCGATGATGTTTTCGTCTTGTTTCTTGGTTGTTTTTTTTTTGTTGTACTCTGTCATCTTGTTACGACGTTCCTAGTTGTCCTTTTTTGTGCTGTGCCTGTGTGTGTGTGTGTGTGTGTATCCCCAACGGTTCCGAGACTTTCTTTTTTTGGTTGGCAATTGGGATTAAAAAACTTCAAACTTCGAACGCCTTGGAAATGGAAATGCATGCAGGTGGGTTTTGATGGAGATTTATTGTGATGCTATTGTCTGCTTGCTCATAATCTCCTGTGTGTAACATTACTTTAGTTAATCGGAGCAAATTTTTCAAAAGCTTCCATGAGTCATGGTAGGACAGGGTTTTAACGAGATGTGGACGAGATTGTGAATAAGATATAATGTGGCCCTGTTTAATCACCATTATCTTGTAACGGTAATTGTCTTGCGTATTAGTATTAATTGGGTTGGATAAGATTTATTGTGAAAGCATGGATTAAATGAAGCAAAAATGGATTAAAAAACAGGATGGACCGGTCTATACGATTTTCCAGAGGGCTCACCTAGCTTTTACTCTTATACATCGTCCATTATATCCATTCTTTCCTGCACCAACAATTTCGAGCGTGTCGGATGTGACCAACTCTGCCTATCTCTTCCGGAGAAAGATATGAAGTATTGATTAACATTAAGGAAGATCTTAGACAACGTGAGAATTGGTCTGCAGAAACCTTTGTCAACTTTGACGAGATGACGAGACCTTTTTGACATTGAATATTGACAGGAGTATTAGTACTTTGTATCCTTCACCAAGAACACAATACATCAAAATGTATTTCATAGTCTTTGTTCTAGCTTAATGACCTTATAGGTCATGTTAGATTGATTGTACCACAAAAGCGGTTAGTCAGTCCTTGCTGATTTCGATGATGTGGATGTCAAATTTGTCTCTAACACTATCTTCGTATAAAAAGTTGTTGTGTACCATTCTTAGATAATTGGGCCGAGATATCTCTGGAGAATGTTAGGATCTAGGATCTAAAAAGAATGATTCTATAGAATCCTTAATTCGCCATTAAAATGCTCAAAGATAGAAGCATTTTTGCAAGCAAGCACGAATGCTCAATATTTGTAAGAATGTGGCATTATTTTATCAACCGTTCAACAATCATTTGACAGCATTATACAGACAATCCTTGTTCAAATACTGAGCAGTTCAACAGGAGCAGGAATTTATCATTTTATTTCATCGCCTAGCGAAGAAAATGCCGTAATAATGAAACTGATTACAAAATAAGTGTTTCACCGTATGAATTATCGTCCAAAGTTACAACTCCACCCGAAGGTGATTTAGCCACTGTAAAGCCAGCTACACTGAAAAATACACCCACCAGGAAGTTATTGTTACCTGGTCGACTCCGTAAAGGACTGCCCTCGGCTCGGAAACGGATGAAAAATCACGCTAAAACACCTTGAGAGGCTTACCACGAACGCTGCCGAGCTCAAAACGGAACACAGCAAATAGGTAAATGTAGTGGCAACAGTTCATAAAACCCAATAGAAACAACGTAATGACTATTCTCCGAACCTGCCCGGCTATCACCACTTCCGAAACCGACCACCCAAAACAAAACCACACCGGAAGATTCTACTTTTCCCTGTTGTTTTTAGTGGTGAAACAGCAACAACAGCAAAAGTAACAAGAAAGTGAAGAGGAACGTTCCGAGAGGAAAACTTGAAATGAAATACATGCTCCACGCCTTGATAAATAGTAACCCGGCCGTTCGGTTTTTGTGGTGGTCACCGGGACCGGATTTCCGGACACAGCAAAACAGGGAAGCAGAATAGAGAGCAAAAAAAAAATTGCAGCTCCTTGCTGCATCCTGTGCAACGACTGTGGTCCGGACTGACCGAGACCGGCGAGAGCATATTTCTTTGTCTGAAGAGCCTTCTACTGTTACGGGGGCCACAACCGTCCTCATTGTCGACCATTTTGCAGTTGGGACGGCGAAGTCCGGGGTGAATCGGCCGAGGTACCTCATTACGATGCGTTTATGGAGTCTTCTAGTAGTGGTGCCGCTGCTTGCGGGAGTGTGTGACTACCGACGACTAACGACACGACGAAGGCTTCGTCTACCATCGTGTACGCCACCACTACGCCACCATCTGGCAATTAAATGTGGTTTTAATTTACATATAATAAATAGGGGTTTATCCGTTGAAAAATGGGTTTTCCTTCGCGGTTAGCAAACTGGACCAGGGGTTTGTTGGCCGGTTTGCTGCAAGGACTATTGCTATTGCTATTGTCGTGTCGTAGAGCATTAGAAAGCATGTGCAATGGGGGAAACGAGCGAGAAAAAACGCTCCTGCTGAGCTGGGGGAAAAGCCCGGTACGAAACAAATAACGTACGAGAAGGAAATGATGCATTCACCGTCATGGAAAACAACAAACGGATGCATCTCAGTAACCGCTGATGAATGGTGAGTACTAGAGTGAGAGAGAGAGAATAAATGGTTTGAAAATCATTCTTTCTCTATTCCTCCACAGTAAGCACCATCTTCTCGGGAGACGGATATCCGGTACTCGGCGTGTTTTCCCTATTTATTCGTAGCATACGGCTTAAACGGTCATCCACCGTTTTGTACGTGACTCCAAAAAAAAAAACGAGAAAATGGAAAACATGCATCAATCCCGGAAGATGCATCCTTTAGTTGATTTCCCATTTTCCGTGATACTTCCGCCGTATTTTCTGTGGTTTTTGGGTGCACCGAGAGCTCAGAGAAAAAAAAAATCACCAACTCATGACCATTGGGTTGTTCGGTGTGGTTAGCGGATCCCATTGTTCCTAACATTTTCACCTCGTTTGGGCTTCGCTTTCCACGAGAACGGTGGTAGTGAGCGAGTAATTAAATACGCTTTCCACTCCATGAAGGCTTATGACTTATTCATGTTACCCTGACCACCGGCGGCTTGATGGGTTTTGGCTGGCAGTCCACCCAGAGCGACATGATCCTGTTTCCGTTTTCCCGGGGAAAGGCAGTTTCCCCGTTAAGTCTGCACCCTACTCCCGAAATACAACACACTTTTGAAAAGAAAAGGCCACTTACGCGAGGGACTCGGTTGCACATGAACTTAGCGAAGGATAATTTTCCATCCAACTAAATCGGAAGCGAACTAGTGGCACTGACTGGTGAAAAACAACCGCCCGGCCCCAAGTTGGTGATGCCTAAGTGAGTGTATTTAGTTGGGGAATTGTGTGGTCAGCCAAATACTGAGCAGTTCAACAGGAGCAGGAATTTATCATTTTATTTCATCGCCTAGCGAAGAAAATGCCGTAATAATGAAACTGATTACAAAATAAGTGTTTCACCGTATGAATTATCGTCCAAAGTTACAACTCCACCCGAAGGTGATTTAGCCACTGTAAAGCCAGCTACACTGAAAAATACACCCACCAGGAAGTTATTGTTACCTGGTCGACTCCGTAAAGGACTGCCCTCGGCTCGGAAACGGATGAAAAATCACGCTAAAACACCTTGAGAGGCTTACCACGAACGCTGCCGAGCTCAAAACGGAACACAGCAAATAGGTAAATGTAGTGGCAACAGTTCATAAAACCCAATAGAAACAACGTAATGACTATTCTCCGAACCTGCCCGGCTATCACCACTTCCGAAACCGACCACCCAAAACAAAACCACACCGGAAGATTCTACTTTTCCCTGTTGTTTTTAGTGGTGAAACAGCAACAACAGCAAAAGTAACAAGAAAGTGAAGAGGAACGTTCCGAGAGGAAAACTTGAAATGAAATACATGCTCCACGCCTTGATAAATAGTAACCCGGCCGTTCGGTTTTTGTGGTGGTCACCGGGACCGGATTTCCGGACACAGCAAAACAGGGAAGCAGAATAGAGAGCAAAAAAAAAATTGCAGCTCCTTGCTGCATCCTGTGCAACGACTGTGGTCCGGACTGACCGAGACCGGCGAGAGCATATTTCTTTGTCTGAAGAGCCTTCTACTGTTACGGGGGCCACAACCGTCCTCATTGTCGACCATTTTGCAGTTGGGACGGCGAAGTCCGGGGTGAATCGGCCGAGGTACCTCATTACGATGCGTTTATGGAGTCTTCTAGTAGTGGTGCCGCTGCTTGCGGGAGTGTGTGACTACCGACGACTAACGACACGACGAAGGCTTCGTCTACCATCGTGTACGCCACCACTACGCCACCATCTGGCAATTAAATGTGGTTTTAATTTACATATAATAAATAGGGGTTTATCCGTTGAAAAATGGGTTTTCCTTCGCGGTTAGCAAACTGGACCAGGGGTTTGTTGGCCGGTTTGCTGCAAGGACTATTGCTATTGCTATTGTCGTGTCGTAGAGCATTAGAAAGCATGTGCAATGGGGGAAACGAGCGAGAAAAAACGCTCCTGCTGAGCTGGGGGAAAAGCCCGGTACGAAACAAATAACGTACGAGAAGGAAATGATGCATTCACCGTCATGGAAAACAACAAACGGATGCATCTCAGTAACCGCTGATGAATGGTGAGTACTAGAGTGAGAGAGAGAGAATAAATGGTTTGAAAATCATTCTTTCTCTATTCCTCCACAGTAAGCACCATCTTCTCGGGAGACGGATATCCGGTACTCGGCGTGTTTTCCCTATTTATTCGTAGCATACGGCTTAAACGGTCATCCACCGTTTTGTACGTGACTCCAAAAAAAAAAACGAGAAAATGGAAAACATGCATCAATCCCGGAAGATGCATCCTTTAGTTGATTTCCCATTTTCCGTGATACTTCCGCCGTATTTTCTGTGGTTTTTGGGTGCACCGAGAGCTCAGAGAAAAAAAAAATCACCAACTCATGACCATTGGGTTGTTCGGTGTGGTTAGCGGCTCCCATTGTTCCTAACATTTTCACCTCGTTTGGGCTTCGCTTTCCACGAGAACGGTGGTAGTGAGCGAGTAATTAAATACGCTTTCCACTCCATGAAGGCTTATGACTTATTCATGTTACCCTGACCACCGGCGGCTTGATGGGTTTTGGCTGGCAGTCCACCCAGAGCGACATGATCCTGTTTCCGTTTTCCCGGGGAAAGGCAGTTTCCCCGTTAAGTCTGCACCCTACTCCCGAAATACAACACACTTTTGAAAAGAAAAGTGTAGCCATTCCACCCAAAACAAAACCACACCGGAAGATTCTACTTTTCCCTGTTGTTTTTAGTGGTGAAACAGCAACAACAGCAAAAGTAACAAGAAAGTGAAGAGGAACGTTCCGAGAGGAAAACTTGAAATGAAATACATGCTCCACGCCTTGATAAATAGTAACCCGGCCGTTCGGTTTTTGTGGTGGTCACCGGGACCGGATTTCCGGACACAGCAAAACAGGGAAGCAGAATAGAGAGCAAAAAAAAAATTGCAGCTCCTTGCTGCATCCTGTGCAACGACTGTGGTCCGGACTGACCGAGACCGGCGAGAGCATATTTCTTTGTCTGAAGAGCCTTCTACTGTTACGGGGGCCACAACCGTCCTCATTGTCGACCATTTTGCAGTTGGGACGGCGAAGTCCGGGGTGAATCGGCCGAGGTACCTCATTACGATGCGTTTATGGAGTCTTCTAGTAGTGGTGCCGCTGCTTGCGGGAGTGTGTGACTACCGACGACTAACGACACGACGAAGGCTTCCTCTACCATCGTGTACGCCACCGCTACGCCACCATCTGTTCGTCTACCATCGTGTACGCCACCACTACGCCACCATCTGGCAATTAAATGTGGTTTTAATTTACATATAATAAATAGGGGTTTATCCGTTGAAAAATGGGTTTTCCTTCGCGGTTAGCAAACTGGACCAGGGGTTTGTTGGCCGGTTTGCTGCAAGGACTATTGCTATTGCTATTGTCGTGTCGTAGAGCATTAGAAAGCATGTGCAATGGGGGAAACGAGCGAGAAAAAACGCTCCTGCTGAGCTGGGGGAAAAGCCCGGTACGAAACAAATAACGTACGAGAAGGAAATGATGCATTCACCGTCATGGAAAACAACAAACGGATGCATCTCAGTAACCGCTGATGAATGGTGAGTGTGCAGGAGAGAGAGAGAATAAATGGTTAGAAAATCATTCTTTCTCTATTCCTCCCCAGTAAGCATCGTCTTCTCGGGAGCCGGATATCCGGTACTCGGCGTGTTTTCCCTATTTATTCGTAGCATACGGCTTAAACGGTCATCCACCGTTTTGTACGTGACTCCAAAAAAAAAAACGAGAAAATGGAAAACATGCATCAATCCCGGAAGATGCATCCTTTAGTTGATTTCCCATTTTCCGTGATACTTCCGCCGTATTTTCTGTGGTTTTTGGGTGCACCGAGAGCTCAGAGAAAAAAAAAATCACCAACTCATGACCATTGGGTTGTTCGGTGTGGTTAGCGGCTCCCATTGTTCCTAACATTTTCACCTCGTTTGGGCTTCGCTTTCCACGAGAACGGTGGTAGTGAGCGAGTAATTAAATACGCTTTCCACTCCATGAAGGCTTATGACTTATTCATGTTACCCTGACCACCGGCGGCTTGATGGGTTTTGGCTGGCAGTCCACCCAGAGCGACATGATCCTGTTTCCGTTTTCCCGGGGAAAGGCAGTTTCCCCGTTAAGTCTGCACCCTACTCCCGAAATACAACACACTTTTGAAAAGAAAAGGCCACTTACGCGAGGGACTCGGTTGCACATGAACTTAGCGAAGGATAATTTTCCATCCAACTAAATCGGAAGCGAACTAGTGGCACTGACTGGTGAAAAACAACCGCCCGGCCCCAAGTTGGTGATGCCTAAGTGAGTGTATTTAGTTGGGGAATTGTGTGGTCAGCCAAAAAAAAAAGCCAAACGGTAATGCCTTTGTTGCGCTTCTTGCTCCCGAGATCATTTATGAGGATTAAAAACAAAAAAGCCCGACGGTCGGTTCCAACAGAACGGAAGTAAAACCTTGCCGGATTTCGGGTCGTCGAGGTTTTTGGGACAACAGCAGAGACATAAAAAAACAGAAAGGAAAAAGCGCTTCCGTTTTTCTTTTATTACGATGCGTTTATGGAGTCTTCTAGTAGTGGTGCCGCTGCTTGCGGGAGTGTGTGACTACCGACGACTAACGACACGACGAAGGCTTCGTCTACCATCGTGTACGCCACCACTACGCCACCATCTGGCAATTAAATGTGGTTTTAATTTACATATAATAAATAGGGGTTTATCCGTTGAAAAATGGGTTTTCCTTCGCGGTTAGCAAACTGGACCAGGGGTTTGTTGGCCGGTTTGCTGCAAGGACTATTGCTATTGCTATTGTCGTGTCGTAGAGCATTAGAAAGCATGTGCAATGGGGGAAACGAGCGAGAAAAAACGCTCCTGCTGAGCTGGGGGAAAAGCCCGGTACGAAACAAATAACGTACGAGAAGGAAATGATGCATTCACCGTCATGGAAAACAACAAACGGATGCATCTCAGTAACCGCTGATGAATGGTGAGTACTAGAGTGAGAGAGAGAGAATAAATGGTTTGAAAATCATTCTTTCTCTATTCCTCCACAGTAAGCACCATCTTCTCGGGAGACGGATATCCGGTACTCGGCGTGTTTTCCCTATTTATTCGTAGCATACGGCTTAAACGGTCATCCACCGTTTTGTACGTGACTCCAAAAAAAAAAACGAGAAAATGGAAAACATGCATCAATCCCGGAAGATGCATCCTTTAGTTGATTTCCCATTTTCCGTGATACTTCCGCCGTATTTTCTGTGGTTTTTGGGTGCACCGAGAGCTCAGAGAAAAAAAAAATCACCAACTCATGACCATTGGGTTGTTCGGTGTGGTTAGCGGCTCCCATTGTTCCTAACATTTTCACCTCGTTTGGGCTTCGCTTTCCACGAGAACGGTGGTAGTGAGCGAGTAATTAAATACGCTTTCCACTCCATGAAGGCTTATGACTTATTCATGTTACCCTGACCACCGGTGGCTTGATGGGTTTTGGCTGGCAGTCTACCCGGACCCAGAGCGACATGATCCTGTTTCCGTTTTCCCGGGGAAAGGCAGTTTCCCCGTTAAGTCTGCACCCTACTCCCGAAATACAACACACTTTTGAAAAGAAAAGGCCACTTACGCGAGGGACTCGGTTGCACATGAACTTAGCGAAGGATAATTTTCCATCCAACTAAATCGGAAGCGAACTAGTGGCACTGACTGGTGAAAAACAACCGCCCGGCCCCAAGTTGGTGATGCCTAAGTGAGTGTATTTAGTTGGGGAATTGTGTGGTCAGCCAAAAAAAAAAGCCAAACGGTAATGCCTTTGTTGCGCTTCTTGCTCCCGAGATCATTTATGAGGATTAAAAACAAAAAAGCCCGACGGTCGGTTCCAACAGAACGGAAGTAAAACCTTGCCGGATTTCGGGTCGTCGAGGTTTTTGGGACAACAGCAGAGACATAAAAAAACAGAAAGGAAAAAGCGCTTCCGTTTTTCTTTTTCCCATACACACACAAACACACACACACACCATTCAATGCCACTCGGGTTGGCAGCAGTTTTCCGGCAGCTTGACATAAGTGCAGGCGAATGATGGAAAATTGCTAGATTATGCAGCCCGGCAGGGGCTGACTGCACTTGCTGTCGTGCGCCGTCCGGATGTCACAAAAATCATAAATGTTCAGCTCGCGTGGGTTTTTTTTCTTACATTTTGAGTTTTCCCATTTTTTTTGTTTTCCTTGCCACGGGCTGCTGAATGAATGGAGACAGAAAATTAATAATTCGTACACAGTGCGCGCACACCGTGTAGATCCGTTTTATCGCAGTTTTGCATTTTGGCACACACAGACAGGATAGATTGAGCAGAAAAACGGACAATTTGGATGAGGACAAACAGTCATGATAATGAAATTTTCACACACCATTTTCATTTCCGTCATTGTCGCAGTGTGTGTGTGTGTGTGTTTTTTTTGTTCCTTCTTTGGCTCCGAACGAGAACAAAACACCCTGGATGGACAGTTAATAGAGGTAAAGTCAGCCCCCCCCCGGGAGAAGAATGGAAACAATTGTTATGGCGTCGTTTTCGGTGGAATGGCTACACTAAAGTCAAATGGATTGTGCGATTAAATGTTAAACGTGTTTATTGAATTCTGTTTTTTTGAGCTTGTCTTGAGCTTGCGCTTACAGGATAGACGAAAGAAGGATAATAAACGAGATCGTGGTGTTTTATTTCGATTTTAACAAGACTGTTTTTCGTCTACTCATTGGATTCAGTGGACATTCTTGTAAAAAGCCATATAAAATAATAGAATGTTTGTTGGGTGCACCGAGAAGTAATGTCGGTTCAACAAATGTAATGAATGAAAACCACTTTATACCAGGGATCGACACACCTTAAAAGGAAAGGAACAAGACAGATAGCAACAAAAAGACTGAAACCACGGGTCAGATATTCCAAGCCGATGAGCGAGCACTGACTTCTCGCTCCAACTGTTATACCGTCTTACTTAAAACTGTTATAAAAACTACTTCACAATCTTTGACACAGTCGTTGTCGACGATAATTCTCTGGAAAAAGTTCTTGTGTCTTAGGAACGAGATCTTGTGACCACCTTGAGAGTTCTATTTCCTCCAATACTTTCTCATGGGCCGAATAAAATCACATGGGTTAGCTTTGAAGCCTTTGAATGACCTTAAAATTGAAGCGGAAGCTGCTCTCTTTCAGGCAGATAAAGCATCCGTTAGATCAGTCTCATTTATAGACCTGGTACGTTTATAAGGTACAACAAAGGACTAATGGACGTGCCACTGACCAAAGTTCTGAACTCTGCTGCGCATGAGGTCAATACTTACTTACTTATCAGGCGCTACAACCGCTTCGCGGTCTTGGCCTGCTGCAACAATCCTCGATACCGCTCACGGTCTAGCGACCGCTCCATCACTCCACCATCACTCCATCTCAATTTGGGCCTACCACGCCTCCTCTGTCCATGAGGACGGCCTAAATGGCCTCATGACATGATCAGCCCACCGGAGCCTGGCGAGCCTAATTCGCTGCTCGATGGTAAGATCACCGTATAGCTCGTAGAGCTAGTCATTGTAGCGGCTCCTCCATTGTCCTTCCACACATACGGGACCAAAAATCCGTCTGAGCATCTTCCTCTCGAACGCGGCTAAGAGGGTTTCGTCAGTTTTGGACAGAGTCCATGTCTCAGAGGCGTATGTGAGTACTGGGACTATAAAGGTTTTGTACAGTCAAACGGAGGTCAATAGTTGCCTCAATATTGTGTTGGAAGTTAAACTACTTAGACTCTGGTGGGATCGTCAAGTCACTGTCGAGTGTTTTCAAGTTGTCCACAAGGATATGGAGACGTAGTAGCCGTAGGACAAAATGAGATGAAGAAATGGCGTTGATACGTTCGTCAGAAAGGCCAGAATATTGGATTGACAGACGACTAAGTGTGAGTGATATCAAGAACTTCAATAGCAGACTACAAGGTTATGAAATGTAGGTTTTGAGGTCTAGAAAATCTTTTATTTTAGTTCAATGGAAAAATACTCTACAAGCATAGTACGAAATCAAATATTTTTTTAAATAATTTGCGTATAAACGAACAACTTGCATTACTTATGGATGTACCCAATATTTTTTTAAATGGTTACAACGAGACACAGCAATTTTTCTTCCAACTTTAAACTAAAGTAGAATTAATGTGTTGTCTTGTTCCGACGCGTAGATTGTTGCGAAGCTGCAGCAACCAAAGTCAATCATGCCGTATCAATATCATTTAAAGTCGTTACCGTTCAAGAAACTGGCGGGAAAAGTGTAGCGCGTGTTTGTCCAACTCGACAATCGAGCAAAACAAAACAATACCCCAATCGATTAGAAAAACGGTGCGACAGTACGGCAGCTAGCAGGGTAAACAATCGACAGAAAAGAAACAAATCACGACAACCACGAGCACGGGTAAGATGATCTTTTCAGCTTTGTTTCCCCACACCCGAAACCCGTTGCACCACGGTGCACCGAGAGCATAAGCCGCACGGGCGAGTCACGATTTCGATTTGCCTTCGGTAAAGGTGATAGAAATGGACCGTCCTGGCCAGTGCGTCTGTCTGTCACAGCAAAGTGTGACCATTTGTTTGCTCGCGTTCGGTCGCTTCTTTGCGTGTGCGTAGGTGTAGGTGGGCGCCGGGATGCCTTTTTGGATCTCGGGCTCCCGGTGCTGTAACGCGCGCGCTGCATAAAATTATGCTACGCGACACCACCGACCGCCACCACCGACAGCGAGGAATCTCGGTTCCCGTTCCCACCCGGTGCGCTGCGCTAATGTAATGCGGCCGAGTGAAGGACCGGGATGAGGTAGGGGGAAGCGGAGGCAGGACTTCAATAAAACTCACCCCGAACCGACAGATATTTGGACGAATGAAGGAGCAAAGCAACGAAAAAAAGGCAACAAGAATCCGGCCCCAAAATGTGTAACGCCTGTGTAACGGTGGGTGAGAGTGTCTGCCAGTCGTTTCTCTTTCATTGCGCTACGGAATGATATGCCCATTTTGGATCAGCGCGCCCGAGTAGAGCAACAGCAGAGGTAGTAGCATCAGTATGCTGTCGGTGCTTGGAATGGCAGCCCGGAACACCGTATTGCACCGTAGGGAGTGCAATCGAAGCGAAAGCGAGTGCGAGAGCGACAAAGATCAAACATCGATGCACACACGATGAGGCGCCGGAATATGAAATGAGTTTTTCATACGCATTTGCTGGGGAGTTTGATTTTATTATGCGTTTGTCCCGTAGTTCGTTGCCTGGAGGTAGAAGAAAAAAAAAACAATGGAAAACACTCATCAATGTGTTTGGTGTGCGACACGCTGACCGAGAGCATTTTTTGTCCTGTTTGAAGCTTAGTAAGCTAGTAGTTTAGTGATCATTTGCTTTTCAAGGTCAGTTTTTCGTTTGTTGCTTGAGATATTCAAGAATTGGGTGGTTTTTAAAGCCTATCCTAAGTGCTATGACTGATAGACCGACAGATAAGAGCCTCAATACGGTCGAAAGTTGGGTGCCTAAGACAATCTACTTACGATTGAGTATCTAAAACTGTCAGATGAGGTTGATAGATTGACAAATATGCAGCGATTCCGTAATGAGAACTCACTATAAAGAACTAATGTACATGTGCTCGATCGTGTTGCCTGAGTAAAGTACTTAAATTTCATTACTTTGGCAAGTTGAGGATTCTCTCTTCCAACGTGTCGAAATACTGGTAAACCAGTCAGCAGGATATTGGATGGTTCCAGTCTCGATGTCTCCAGAATCCAGTAATATGGAGCTAGCGTCTCCGTGTGCCTTGAAAATAGATTTTCTCGCTCAAATTAGCACTATGTATTCTTGATGTTTTAGGCGAATTAATTGCTCAATTGATAAGATTAATTACAGAAGATTGTAGAAAACATCTACACAATTGCAGATTAATCCTTGACTTGACGTAGTTTACGTACGCTAGTAGTACAACCAGTGCTTTAAACCAGAGGTAAACAATTTCGCCCGATTTTCGCCCTGCTTGCTTGAGCGGATTATCCGTGCCTGGTTCGTTGCGAATAGACTGTTATTAGTGTGTGACTTTTCTTGCACAGTACATGATTACGAGACTAGAAATGAAACAAATGCTACTAGTTTATGGTCTTTTACTTGATACTAGAGATATTCGAGAAGTGAAAGGAACTAAATAAAATGGCCTTACCTTGAGGCTGTTTTCAATATCATTTTTTACATAATTTGTAACAAATTACCTATTCATTGATCACGTGCAGTAACACCCTTCAACCAAAGCACTTATCCATCTTTACCAACTGCACTGCACTGCCTCTCCTAACCCTCCTCCCCAATGCATCACGAATGTGCATCACGATAAGAGCTAAAGGCGAGCGAAGTGAGGTGACAAATAAATAAAACACTCACCGGCAAACGGACCCGGCAATTTATTGCCTCATCTGTGCGCTATTTGACAAATTAAGCCGATCTATTTCGCCCACTGTGTGAACTGTTTTTTTTCCTTCCTCAATCCCAAAACCACCCACAGCTGTGAGCGGGTGAGTGTGTTTGTATAACGCTGTTGATGTGTCGCAAGCCATGGTAAAAAGAGTTGGCAAGGATGAGGGTGTTGGTGTGTGCGTAGCGATTTCTTCGACTCCAATGCAGCAAACTGCAGCAACGAAAGATCGGCGAAAGTGAGATGCAACGACACCCAACACGAAGCGAGCGTCGGCTTACGAGAACTCGTACTCGAGAATAACGAAACGAATGCGAGTGTGTGACGGTGGTCGTGATTTCGTTCTTAAGCCGCAGGGCCCCACAGTGGTGAAATTGTCGAATCGAAACGAAATGACAATATCGCCGCTACGCTGATGGGATCGTTTATTTTTGGAAGCTAGCCAAAGGCTTTACACGGTGGAGCAGCACGCAACGGGTACACTGTGCCCCAACTCACCCATCTCCCACTTTATCGATTGCCCTTTGTAATGGAGTTTTGTTTGTGTTTTTCAAGCCCATGGTTGTTGAGCCGGTGTAGACGATTCTCCTTACGCCCCATTCCCAGGAGATAAAGAGACCGAAGACGCCAAAGTTAAAGTTACGGAATCGGAATGGAAGTTTTAGCTCGAGTGCTGTTGCTGAGGTGGAAACGGAAAGTGAAGGTTTTTTTTTGTTGTTGTTGATAAATTAGGTTCGAAACACTTTCCTTCATTGACGACTACCTTATTGGAAAGTTTCTTTAATGTGGGTCGCTGGCGAAGATAATTTGTCACGAATTCTTCACGCAGCAAAATATCAACAGGTCGCAAGATCAAGAACTTGTGTCGCATTTCTATGGGAAAGGGAGTTTCTTCTACCGGTTGAGATTCTGTAGGGTGAGCTTGTCTTTAATTAAATCACCTGGGATTATCCTTTAAAAAGCGTCGAGCTAGAATGACTCCAGACTAGAAGTGTCGGTTGGTTGATTGTTGTTGGGAGAGAGTTTTCCTGGAGGGATAAACGCCTCCAGTTACAGTCCACTTAATCTGAGAGTTATTTAATTTTATAGTCTCGCTAGCAGAATGGATTGTTGAAGATGATGGTCTACAATTAGCGCATTGTATTGTGAGGGTAGACACGTTTAATTATTGACTAAAAGCAGGAGAACATCTCTTCTTAAATATGGCTTCTGGATAGCAAGAATTACAAACGCATCGTCTATCTGACAAGAAGTTCCACAGGAAATCATTGTATTTAATCGACAAAAATAGCTACAATTTGCTGAGCTTTCCAAACCAAACGAACACCATTTCACAGCTTTAACCGTACCAAAACCAGCAAACCCATCACGAAGCACGAAGAAGTTAGCGTTTGCACCATTGTCTGACGGAACGTTTCATCCCTTTCCAGTGCGATTGCTTTACCGCTGGAAGAAAATTGTTTCCGGAAAGAAAATTGAACCATAAATCGATTAGAAACACGGCACCACATCCCACTCCCCTTCCGCTACCTTCCCACGCCCGGCTGGATGAAATTTTATCCAATGACGACCATGCGCCTCCATTGTCCATTGTGCGCGGGGAAATGGTTTTTACAGCAAATGTTAAAGTGTCTTCTGTGAAGCGCCACGGGTTTTTGGCCGGAATCACGGTTAGGTGGATCGTTTGATTAGATTTCGTATTAACTGTAGCTCGGGCTGGTACGGGTGCCCGGGACAGTTTTAAAACGGCAAACGGAAATTTAATGACGTCGCTTCGTGTTTGATGATGTTCATAAATTTGTGGACAGCGCGCATAATCCGTTTTGTTTCGTGTGTATTGTTGGGCTGGGAATCGTGAAACGCGTTTAACGCAATAAGTGGAGTGAAATGTGCAAAAACGTTCCATTATTTGCTTTCCTTTTTCTTGTTGCTGTTCTCGTGTAAAGCTTTGAGATTGTGTTGATTAGTTTGTTTTTTTTTTTATGTTTAAAAATTTAATTTTTGTTTGCTTTGTTCTTTATGGTTATTACCTTTTATTAAGTAAAAGTTTAACTTTTACTTAGTTTTGCTTTACAACCATCAATTTTCCTACTCGGGCTGTCTTACTTATACATTTTCTAGTCTTGTTAATATGTGTTGTTCATTTTTCTTAATCATATTTTGTTCTATTTCATATTTTTGATGCATTTTATTAATAATAATACACCTTTTATATGTTTTACATGTTTTATATCAATTTTAAACAAAAAAAAAAAGACATTAAAGTTGTCCTTGTAGCGCTTAATATTCGATAAGCAATGAAAAAAAGCAGAAAGAAAGTAATTAAATTTTTTCCCATAATCACATTTTAAAAACACAACACAAAATGGAGTTTAAATGATGACTAATGTGCTAAACGCTGATGCACTCGTACAGAAGCGCCGTCTCCAACCAAACGCAAACCCAACGACAGCCACCCTGACAGCTGAAAAATGAGATTTTGATAGCTTTCGTTCACGATACAGCACAACAGCTTAAGCAAAGCTTACTATAACCTGCTTTTGTTTTTGTTTGTTTGTTTATTACAACCTTCCGCTGCATCGTTTGGTGTCGCCGGGATGGTAAAAATGTGATAAACTGCCATAAAAAAATGCCACCACCACGGTGGAACGCAAAAGGATGGATCACTTTTCATGAGGTCAAAAAGTTTTCCCTCTCTACACACAGAGATACAAGCTGGTGATGGTCAGCAAGGATTGCGCTTCTGTGTGTCGTGGAATAAAATAGTACACACACACATACAAGACACGAGGGTGTCGGGCCATATGGTCGATAAATTGTTGATTGTGTTTATTTTTCTCCTCTCGCTGCTGACGACGATGGGCAGAAAAAGGTTGATCAGCGAACGTGACAAAGTCGTCAGTGTTGTCCACCGATCGATGTCGACCCTTAGGATACAAAAAAAGGGGTTGTATGAAGCGAAGGTGTCGGGCTGGGTGTAAGTTAATGGCTGTTTTATGATTGTTGGGTGGGAAAAAGTTGAACCGGACACTGTCCGCACGGCCGGAGCGAGTTGAGCGAGAGTTTTCATAATAGAACGTACATTAGCACCTCGCGCCATTTGCAACAGCTGGAAGCATGGTGAATGAATAAAAGGAAAAGTAAATCAAAGGAGCTAAAAACCTCAACAACAAAACCCGATAGCCGGCTCTAATCTCTCCAGGCCCCCAGGTCGATCGAACGACGAAGATTCATGAATTTCCTCTGCATCAAGCGCTTGACACGCATTTCACCTTTAATCTTTCATTTTCTGTCCCCGATCCGATCGAGGATTCCGAGCCCTGAGCCCTCTGTCTAACAAAACTGTCCTGCCCAATACAAGCCCTAATGGGCCGTTGACGGTTTGCAAAAGTGGAGTCCATTTTTGGAGGGCGAACGTACGAATGAACAGAGTGAGATTTCAGACAGACGAATCGACCTCGATGGTAGCGACAGCCCACGTGTCACGTGTCACGGGTGTTTTCGGTAAGATTTGTGAAGACTAATGGGACATTGTGTGTCTTCGGATGGAGGGTTGTACCTTTGCAGGAAGCAAACCACGGTACCATTGCTTGACAACAGGCAATGTTTTATTTATTGAACCACATTCGATATCCACCGAAACAGAGCTGTCTCATACGGGCGTTCGAAGACGTAGACGATGGAAAAGCCTTGGAAATCCATGTGGAATAATTCAAAAGAAAAACCCCCTATAGCCTGGATTTGAAAAGTGTTGGTTTGTGATCGTTTTGCAAACTGTTTGAGAAACATGCAGAAAATGGGCTGAAATCACAGTTTGACAAATTCGGGTTGTGTGAGACGGTGCTGTCAGGCAGGGTTGGGAATATGTGCTAATGAATTTATGATGGTATACCACTTCTCGGGGATTGGGTTGCCCTGCACTGCTGGGAAGATTCGGTAACGGGAGATACAGAATTTGTGGCATAAATTGCGATACATCGGTTTATTTCAGGTTTTCCAGGTTTGGCAGCTGTGTGTCTGTGGAGGGAAAATGGCTTTTCGTGTATGCAAATTCGAGAAGCTGACGGTGGTTTCATAATTTATGACCTAGGTGAACTGGGTAGAAGCGGTAGGAATGGTGTGTGTGTGTGTGTGTGCGTGAAAATGCAATCGTTCTGACGACATCCATTCATTACGGTTCGTTTTGTTCCCGAACACGGAGACAGATGAGATGGTCGAAATTGTGTCCAACGAATTTAGCCAGTATCTGGACGATTCTATGAATGTTTGATGGTAGTAACCGGACCATGCGATATTACAACCCGTCTGGCAGTGTATCGTATTGGAACGCTTTTAAACGGAAATGTAAATATTTGAAAACACCAATATTAGGTTGAGAATTCGGAATTAGACAGCAAATGAAAGACAATGAAGGCAGCTTTAGAGGGACAGGTATTAATTGCTGGTATCAAGAGATACGATGAATTATTTTATAGGTGTATAATCTGAGTGATGAGTACCTAACTACACGACAATCTCATGAAGACTGTACGAAAATCTTGTCAAGAGACAGCATCTTATTTGCAGAGTTGAGAGCGTCGGGACTTCTCGTCAACGTGACATTAAGTATTTGTCAAATTAAAAGTATTTTGTATATAACGTAGTTGTTCCCATACACTTTATCAACTTTGTGGTACAAGAAACCTCATATGTCTTATCATTTTAATGCTTCAAGTTTATCACAATTATTTATAGATTTTACCTTTTATTTTGATACTTTTACTAAAGAAAAAGATGTCCTTAAAGCGTTTCTAACTTTACAAATTGGATTTGCTAATTTATTTTACACTCTATGACAAGGGTATATGATGACTTAAGCTTAAAAATCAGACAATTTGACGCCATCTCTTGTCAAACAGTCGAGCAGTCAAAGCAATTGAGTCGAAACTGATTAAATTGACAGCTCTTACTGAGTACTAACACTTCGCAGAAACTGACAGAAAAACAGTCTCGAGATTAGAGTATCGGATTGAGTTCTTGTAATCGAGACGTCAAACAATATGTATTTTGTTGTTGTATTTCTCTGTTTGTAACGCAATACAAAATCCTTCGTTTTTGTAAGCTTAAAAATCGAGCAAAACAATAAGCAAGACATTTTACACACACTTACTATTCGCTTTTCCCCAAAACAAAAACACACACACACTTATTTGTTGATGGAATGATTGAATCAATTTGTGGTACGTGTTCCGAATGAAAATTCTTGTTTGTTTGCTACCGGACCACCAGCAGGCACGGACCGACAAAAAGCGGATCGTTTGTTTTACGGTGAAAACATACACATTCGATGGATGGTTTTTAATTCGATACCGCTGGACAGCATCGTTTGATCGAAGGATTACAATGTAACAGCTTGGCCACAGCTACTACTAAACACGAACGCCCCAAACGCAACGGGAAGATTAAAATTTATTTCATTTTTATTAGCGGCACGATGCTTCTGGGATTCGATCGGATTTCATCAGCAAAACGTTCTCTTCCCAAGCGCTGTCGCCACCTTCACCGCTGCCATGAGAAAATCGGAAATCAGGCACACAATTGCGAGAACATAAATCTCACCCAAAGCCCCCCCCCCCCCCCCTTCCCCTGCCCTACCTTCCCCCTTTCAGCTCCATCCCCCCATTCCCAGTCAGTCAGCTACCGCCTTTCCATCATAGGGTGTGCGAAGAGTAGTCAGCACAAAGAAATAAGCAAGAAACGTGACAGGAAGTCGTAGCCGCATCAACACACAGAAATTTGTAACAAAACCATTATTTTTCCTCCAACCAAACCTCGGGAGGGTTGGGAGGGTGTCTATTAGGACCCCGGTGGTGGTCGTGGTGGTGGTGTTGGTGGCCGGTAGCGTGCACAAACGTTATTTCTTTGGGTAAGGGCGCGACGGATGAAGATAACTGTGACAATGACAGCTAATGTGATATCTTCCGCCGTTTATCTTCTTTGTAGCGCGTTCGCGTAGGGTGCAGAACAAGAAGAAGACGAGTTTGCTTTCTCTCTCACTCTCTCTCTTTCTCGCGGTCTTAATAGGAGTTTCGCCTTTATTCGTCCTATTCCTAGTAGAGCTAGTAGCGCTACAAGAGTAGGAAGTTTTTGTGGTTAAGGAATCCTTGCCCGTACCTTGATCCAAGGAACCAAGAAACCGTCCTAGTAAAGTAAACAGATACAGAACACCGTGTGTATGTTTGCAGAGCGTGTGTTCTCCTTCGGCCGGATGAGCAATGTGACAATAAACTGCTGACGATTTCCGGTGACCTGCAATCAAGCAACCGTAGCAAGCACTCTATCTTGAGCGTCCCGATCTCCTGCCCCGATGAGCTGCGGAGACTTTATTTCTTTGCACTTGCCGCTGTATGTGTCTGTCGCGGTGTCGCTACCGGTGTCGTGCGCGTGGGTTCCGCTAATACACTCATCCACAAGGCGTGTGGATTCGGTTTATCAAGCGGCTGAAATCTACCCGAATGTTGATGTCGTTTAATTTAATTTGTCACCCACCGCGGTGCGTATCGGATCGCTGACCCGCCTGTCTATCCATCCCAAAATCTCGTTTTTTTATGTTATTTTAAGAGGATGGAACGTTGGGGCGTTTTATAACAATCTTCACGCATATACGGGATACGGGATATCATTACCGTTCATCAAACGAAGCGACTGTTTATTAGTGTCGGAGATGAGTCGGTTGATGAGTCTCTGCGAGGAAGATGTGTCAAAGTTGACACAGGAAGTGAAGTTCTCGATTACACCGCAAGTACAGTAATGAGTTAGGTTAATCGATTACACCCTCGAGGAATGAGCCCATTAATAAATATAATCTATTCGTGCGACTACGCTGCAAGATGGGAGTCACTATGAGTCATTTATGATGGGCAGATGTTAGACCGAGATGAGCCAGACGTTTGCTTCAAAGGTGGGAGTGCTTCTGAACGGTCAGCAAATGATTCCATTTGTTATCTACCGGAGATTGGATGTCCGCTCGGAAAGGAAATTACATTCTACATGGTACTGAGGACACTAAGAGCAAGAAGCTGGACGTTGACAGGTCAATTTTGGTTCTATTTCTGATCAATGTATAATAATACTCTTCTGGTGCTTTTTTTCTGCAAGAGTTCTTCAGGGCAAATGTTATCAAATTCTACGATTAATATCTAAAAATAGTAGATAAATCTTGTCCCTAATTCCCTATGTTCAAATGCGCGTTTTTGGGCAAAGATTCTAATAATCTGTTACACGAGACCTCCCGGCGTGTGTGGATGGTTTCACTGTCGACGATGAGACACGCAACGTCCAGCTTGTGTCCAGATCGATTTTTGATTGACACACGATCTGATAGGTCAGAGATTGGCTTTCGCTGGTTGTTGGGAGGTTGTTTACAGCGCACCCAGTCGCACCGACGGTCATCCAGTTCGAGGTATTTGACTGACTGGCTTGTTTGACTGATATTTCGGGTCGTCAATTGACGTTCCAGGCACTCGAGGCACGTCAATCAGTGATCGGTGGACGAGTATTCATCTTCACCATCAAAACACGGAGGCAACAAATCGCTGTGCGAGTTTGTTTTGATGCTACTCGGGATGATGCTTATCGGAGTTGACACGGACACGCTTAGACGAGAGCGATTAGCGCGTGCTATTACACCATCGCGATACGCTTGTTTGATTAAGCTCTAACGCATGAGTTTTCATTCTCTCTCTCTCTTTAATTTCTTTTTCGCAATGCGGCCCAGGATTAGCCACCGGCGAAACGTACGAGGACTGTGAGCAACCGCCGGAAATTGCGCACGGATCCGCCCGGCTTACCGTGGACGACAACGAAGAGTATGTGACGGCACACTACACCTGCAAGTCGGGCTACCGGTTGCAGGAACCGCAGCTGGCCGCGATACGCTGCAGCATCGAGACGGACGAATGGGAAGCGAACAAACTGCCCGTGTGTGTGCAGGGTGAGTACCGTCTAGATCGTCTAGCGCAGGTTTCAAAGATGCTTCAGCTAAAGGAGAACATTTTTTGCACTCACGCGCGTGTTTGAATGTGGTTTGACAACCTATAACAAACAAAATGGATGCCATTTTTCCACCCACTTTATCATATACGTTCAATGTGGTACCTTCCCCCGGGACAAAACACTGCAAAGATGGAGATGCTGAAATTGAGAGGAATAAAGTTAACGAGGGATAACAAATTGAATTGATTGGTACTTTGGTGGAACGTTGCAGGAAGCCAATGTGAAGCCTCCGGTACTCTACCGCATATGCACGGAATGTACATGATTGGTTGCATTGTATCGAAATTTGGTTTCTGTTCTCCTTGAGAGGACATGGCCTGTCATTTTTATTTCTCCTGGATAATACCGGAACATTTGGGATATTTAATCCTGATGTTTGGATCCTTCTAGTTATCTGCAGTTGTTTAGTTTCCTTCTTCTTCTTTCTTGGCTCAACGACCTCTTGGGTCATGCCTGCCATTTCTGGCTTACTAGACTTATTGTTACCGCATAGTTGGATAGTCAGTCCTCACTATGGGGGAACGGCCCAGATAAGACTTGAACCCCGGTCCTGCCGTGTGAAGACCGGCGCCGCTGTCGCATCACCACCGGGCCGCCCCCAGTGGCTTTAGAAACCCCCACGGCCGTTTAGTTTCCGTATCTATTAAATATTGGGGATAATTCAATAGATTGTTAAGGTGGATGTGGTGTCATCGTTACCGATTACTATTGCCCAGTAATTCCTCTAAAACTGATGACTCTAATGCTAGATTCCCAGATCTATAACGCTTGCAGCTCACGTCTTCACATCAAGTTACTGTTTTCCATATGATGCCACAAGCACAAACACGAGGGACAGAAAGAATTGTAAATGGTCCATGTTATGCACAGTCGTTTCGATCAAATCGGTACGAAATTCTGCACACAAAACACACACTGCAATTCATCAGAATCAGAATTGAGTAAATATAGAGTACGGAGAGAGAGAGAGGCGAAAAAAAAGTGCCCAGACACATGCATGCACTCAGAAAGATGTATAACTGGTTGGCCACAATGGACCATTTATTTTCAACCACCAGTCGGTACACCAGAGCACCGGAAGATGGATTTTGCGGGCTTTCTGCCCACCGGGCGCTGGGGTTTTCCGTACTGTTAGGCACGCTAAATAAATTATACACTACATTCCGCACTACTGTTTGCTGCAGGAAGGAAAGCATCGGAAACACTTGGGAAGAAAAAATTGTAAGTTATGGATTGGCAGGATGTGGAAACGGTACGGAACTCCTTCACCGGGCTCTTTGTTCTTGTGCAAAAACCCCCCCGGAGATGATGCAAGGTACGTCAGCAGCTGGACAGGGATTCAACCAAAACGATGAATAAATTGTACATTCCGTGCCAAGTTGGTTAACCTAGGAGGTTCGCCGAGCATGCAGGTGTGCCAGCAGATCAGTTGCAGTGGTCGATCGCCTTCACCGTGCGTGCTAAAGAACTTGAGCCTTGAGCGTGTTTTAGTTTGCTTCCTTTATTTGCCTGCGAATTGGTCTAGACGTCGCAAGTTCCAGGTTTTTCTTGTTCTGCTACATCGATCCGGGTTCGAAACGCTTGTGCCGGTATGGAAGCGATAAACGGAACGATTTATCTCTTTATGCCGATTCCATCACCATTCTGCCGCTGACCACGATTCGGCTCGTGATTCCGATCGAAGAAAGTGTGTTTTCGATTGTGTGCGCGGCTGATCACGGCTGTAATCCATCTCCACCACAAACAGAGCGCACCGAGAAGATCGATGTTGCTCGATAGTGGGAAGTCTGGCAGGGAATGTGGAGCGTTTTTATTATTTATGAACTCATTCCGTTTGCGGTTGGCGATGGTGTCGTGCCACAGGGACGGTGCGAACAGTTTTACTCCAGGACGGTTGGAGCACGAGCGTGTACGTTAGGTGAGATGGTTTGGCAGTGATAGCAGGTCTCCCTTTTCAACGTAATGCTCACGATTGGGTGTCTGATCACCCTTTTAAATTTGTTTTCTTCCCGTGCTTTGGCATTCGAATTCTATGAGATGCAGGGGTTTTGACGAGTTGAGAATTTATTCGCTTAAGACCATTTCGAGACAATTATAAACAGCTTTATATGCCTGACTGCTGTTCTGGAAGAAAACTCACATAAACTAGTCATTTTAGGTGAGATGTTGGTACACGAACGCTTTTTTCCTTCACGCTGGAAAGCCCTGTAAGCCTTTAATCCAACCATCGGGAACGCCTGTTGTTTGATGCTTTTTTCGGCTTAGATTACTCGCACCTCGCTTCCAACGCTACACCCAAATAAGGGATCAATAAATTAAGCATCGTTATTAGCCACACTACCAACGACGGCTGGAAACGCACGAAGGAACGCGACGATACACGTGTGAACAATGGATAGCGCGTGTGACTAGCGCGTAACGCACCGTGAAGGAAAAAGGGTGCACCAAAAGGGAACTCGAGCACAAACGGCTTCAGGTTGTCGCGTGTGTGTTGTTCGAATGACAGACACGATACGAAAATCCCATTTCCTCTTTAGATGAGACGGACCGTCTTCGGTTCCTCCCGGGGAACGCATATCCCGTGTTGATCATTATGTTCTGGGAATTTGCATCCAAATTGATGCGTGATTAGATTTCGTTGCTTTGCTGACGAATGTAACTGTAACTTTCTTTGTAGATTGGACAAATTATAACAACAGTTGTGATGCATCTGAATGATCCGAAGTTGAAAGCGTTATTTACACATCTCGTACAGGTGTTGAAACGTCTTTAGGAGAGGAAGAATTCATCAGTCCGAAAGGCAGCTTTAACATCGACTTCATTTAAAGCTTCTCGAAATTGGATGAAGTCATCTAGGCTAGGTGTTCTAGCTCCGGGATGAAGGATTTACTAATTTTAGTCCGCAACGCAACGCTGGAAGTCGATCTCGCCACCTACAGGATGTCGATAAAGTTTTACGACACCTTCCAAACATTCCTCCGCCCCACCGCAAACCGTGTCTTCAGCTCTTGTTGTATATTTAATAATCTTCGAATTCAATTTTCACTTTTATTAACATCCTGCCAAGAACCTGTGTGATGGGTTTCGGTGACGACGGCAGTAGTAGTAGTAGTAGTAGCTACGGTCGACCGTAGCCGGTCGAAGTTATGCAAATGGCACCATCAACCTGTGGCCAGTTGGTGGTTTTTAGCTGGGGCGTTTTCACAGTCTTCGCAGAGAACCTCTGCCAGAGTGAACCGTGGGTAGGTCCAGCGAATGTGTTCGAATCGGGGGAGAGTCTTTCCAGAAACGGCCTCCCTGTGGGTGATTCTATTTCCGAACCTGGCAGAAGGAAACTGTACCCACAAATGGTGGTGATACACGCATGAAGTGATTTTTGCGGTCGGCCAACCACGTCGGACACAACCACCCAGGACACCCAGATGGTGTCCACCGGCATCTCCATCCTGGGGACGGTGACTGGGCGACCATTAAAAACCTCTTACGCGCTTACAACGACCACATGCTGCGTGCCGTAACCGAAAATGGTTAGTTTGAAGCGAGCGGACGCACCTTAACCAATTAAAACTACACCAGAAATTAATTTGCCAACGACGAAACACACGGCCACGCATCAATATGTGCTGTGCTCATCCTCATCACCATCATCATCATCATAATCGTCACCCCCGAGAGCATCACCATTTCCATCACAATCATTTTCACCAAACCCGGGGCCTGCTAGAAGATGTTCATCTTGTCGTGTGAGTCACTGCTGGTATGAGTCTGTTTAGCAATCGACAGTGTCAGCGCCATCGACATGAAGTGCTCGTGGATGATGCTCCCTAGTAGCGTCTGTGCTCACACGCCGGTACGGTGTGCGATGTCATTGACAATTTTGGGGCACGCGCTTCCATTCCAGATGCCACTGTCTTTGAAACGGTTGGCTCATACACACGGCCACAGGCACCCGCTGCTTGCTTGCACCGAAACCAACACCTACTGTTTTACAGTCAGCCGGTCTACCCACAGCCAATGTGGACCCCGCTAGACACGCTAGTAGACACGCCGAACACGTTTCCTCGATAATGCTTGCTTTATGTGATGCCAAGGGCCGGCTCACACTTTTCGGTGGGGTAATTTATGGACCGGCGGAGTTTATTGCGGTTTTTGGGACGTATTTTGGGAACGAAGGAACGTTGGAGACCACAGAGGCTATGTGTGACGTTCGGGGAGGGCAATTTGTTTGCACGAACCAACTATTGAGTATCGATTCCGATGGCTGATAAGCAGTAGCACCGATGAACCTTTCGTGCTGGTGCGTCTCGAGTGTGTCTAGACATGAGGTCCCAAGACCAAGTCGACTTTTGCGATAAGGTTAAAGGTAATTTGTGTGTGTGTGTGTTATCGGTCGATCTTGATCGAGAGTCGTTCCTCGGTGAAAGGATTCCGGGACATAATTTGACTTCTTTTGATTCCGAATAAATGCCCAATTCCGAGGTACGTAATCAGGCGAACTCAATTAAATGGTGCATAATTTCGCTTCCAAACGGTTATGAGTGTCATAAAGGAAATGGCATCAAATATGCAATCTACCGGCATAGGTTCCGGCCGCCGCATTGAAGCGCCACGCTTAAATGAGTGACAGTTGATAATAGCCACATTGCGCTGTCTTCATTTTGATGACCAGAGATGAAAATTCCAATTTCAGCTTTTGCTTCATTCTCACCGATTAGATTCAATAAAACCAACCTCAACTCTGGAGCAACTCTGCGCCCGCGTTCTTCGCGTCCGGTGGAATTCGCTTGGCGATGGAACGTCAAAATTTACAACCGTACGCAATGGAATGGCTCGCTCCCCTGGTAGATTGGAATCCTGGGAAGTGTCGGCACTCGCCCGCCCGCCTGTTTCAAAATTCGTACGAAGCGACCAGAGCTGCCAGAGCAGTAAAGCTTGACAGCTCGGGAGCAACCGATACGGGCTAGCAGCAGATTCTAGCACTCGGAACAGATTTCACCAACGAACCTAATACGTCAAACGACATTCTTTCGGGTTCTCGTTCGTTGCTCGTCTTGAAATTATCTTCCCTCGTCCGGAATCCCGCAGCGAGACGATTCCGGTGGCCCGCAAGGTGACGACAGCGAGAGATGACGGGTTTGTGTTTGGGCTGGCGAGATTCTAAAAACCATTTTACGATTTGCCTTAAATTTGGCACCATTTGGAGTGTTGAATGTGACACAACGAGTAGATACGGCCGTGGCGTCAATATCTTAGTCTCTCTTTTGGGACACATCGGAACATCGGTACTGGACGTTTGGGTGGCACAAACGGACACAGGAAAATGGGCGAAAATGTTCGCCCACTGCAAGCTGTAAATGCGAGATGATGGGAAGTCGACACCGGCGTCCACTATTTCGCAATGCTGCCTGCTTGTTTAAAGGCCCCTGAAGTGGGTTCGGAAGGAAGGATTTACAGAGCAATCATTTTAAAGCATTTTTGTTCAATTCTATGAGGAATAAAGTCCAAAAGTGGCTGTACAGATTCGATTTCTTCTTTGATAAGAGGTTGAATTGACAATTCTGGCCTATAATTCTAGATTTATAATTTGTTCTTTCAAATCTGTTTATAAATTATAGTAAGTAACAAGATTCCTGTAAATAACTGACAGTTAATTAAAGCAACAGCGAAGAATGCCGCTAGCAACCGTGGTCTAGCTTAGCGTGGCAAGCTCGTACGCTCAGCATCACCAGGCATGCTAATCATTGTTATTTCGCAAGCTAAAATTAATTTACTCAAAGTGAACTACCGCACCTTGGGGACACCGAAATCGATCGAACTCTCATTACGTTCCCGGTGACAAAACCAACCTTTCAACGTCACTCAACGAGCTCTAACGCTCCGGGAACGCAATCAAACGCATACACCGTGCAGAAGTACAGCAAGGCGCGGGAAGGAATATTTGTCGGTTGGTGAGAAAATTAATATAAATCGACATTTTATTCAAATTAACCTTTGAGCGATGAGCTGTAGTACGCCAGTGCTCTACACACGCACACCAAAAGGGGAAGAGATTGATTATTTGCTTGGCAATTTATATGCTTCACCGATACCAGACCCCAGGTTAGGATGTTTGGAATCGATTATAACACTGGAGAACACGGTGCCATATTGTGTCTGTCTGAGCAATGGCTTAATATCATAAGCATCCCGGGCCCAATTGATAATCATTATCATCATAATGAACCAAAACCGGACTCCTTCTTAGCCGGTTAGTTAACAATCAATCGGTATTAATGACTACACTCTAATGACGTACGCAGCCGTACCTAAATCATGATCCTTGAATGGCGGTAAAATCTGGTCCCACGCTTCAAGTAGGGGAGCATTTCCACCGGGTATTCGGGGGAGTAGGGAGCTAATGTTGAAAGCCATCGAAAGGGTGATTATGATCGTCGGGAACATCGATTATGTACTCACCCGGACCAATATTAACCGTCAATCGGGAATTAATAATGCAAAGTGCACTTGTACAACGAGCGTTCGAACCAATCCTTCAACACCAGATGGTAGACACTAATGGGTAGACATCGAAGCTTAATTTGTCCTAACAAATGTGATCCGATTGTTGGTCGAGATCCGCCTCCCATCAACAACAATCGTCTTATTTGTTTGTCCATTGCTTTAATACCGTCAGGAAGGAAGTAAGCTTTAGATTTTATTTTCGAGCAGCGTCTAGCCGACTAATTTTCTTGTCGTTTGTTTTGGTTCGTTTCGGACACGTTTCGGGTTGTGGTGTGTAGGATCCACACCTTATACGTCGGACTATTGACAAAGTGTTAATAAATATGTGCATTTTGTGACATCCCACCACGCATCACGAGCGATAGTGTTCAGGCGAGGGCTTAAGAAAATATTATTAAATCCGTATCCGTATGTTACGAACGAAGAGTGTGTGTGTGTGTGTGAGCGAGAGTTTCGTTCATCGGTGCAAACGATTCATCATCGTGAGAGCTAGGCCTGCTGGTCATTGTCGTTCCTACCGCCGGCTATTCGAGCTGAAGTGTGGGCGCCAATATTTCCAAACCCGAAAAGCACCTGAACCGACAATCTGAAGGAGGATGTTCGATTGATTTCGGGCAAGGTGAGATCTAGGTGATCTGTTTACACTACTGAATTGGGCATTGCAAAACCCCCCTTGGTGACTAGGAAGGGTGACACTACTTAAAGCCCATGTTTGTAGACACATGCTCAGTGGGGGTTTTTTTGTAGGAGATTTGGTTGTCCAGTCTGGGTGCTTCTATTTAACTCCATTTGTGACTTATCTGCCGTGGGTCACGAACGGCGTTGTAAAGAGGTGAATAAATGTTGATCGCTTAGTCCTGAACGGAGATCGGAATGAATGTATAGAAAAAAAAGAAACCAACAAACGTTTGGTAATCGTAGGCCTTCCGTCGACCTATCAATAGCAGATGACATTTTAAGAGCTTGTTACGAAAGTTATTGAGCGGCACGTTTTTAGCAGCAGCAACCGAGAGAGGAACAAGCAAATAAGGAATGTGATGTATGGGCGAACCGAGAAGAGGTTTTTTTGTTGGGGATTATTTGGGGAGACTTGACAGTTCCCGACAAGAGGAACAGATAAAGATTGCATAATATGAGCAATATAGATTAAATTGGATTCACCTGTGTAAAACAAGTCCAATCACAAGATTCTAGACGGATTCTTTATTTTACTAAGAAAATCTCTTTTAGAGTATTTAATTTTTAAAGATGTTTGACACAAAATTAAAACATCAACTGTCCGCCGGGTAATTGCATTACTCGCATCAATTTAACGCATTTAATAATATGTGGTAATGGGAAATTAATTAACACCTCAATCGCCAGCACGACCATTAATCAGTGGGCAATGGAAGGAACGGAGAATCGATGTGTCAAAGTTATTTATTTGCGGTCGAGAGTCGATCGTTTGTTAATTAAATGATTCATTCCAGTGAGATGCAGCGTGCCTGGAGAGATGTAATTAATTTATGGTTTAATTGTTATTGTAAATAAAAAGTATTTATTTGCATTATTTATATGAAACTTGTAACATATTAGACAGTAAGTGTACGGTGCTTTGAAGGATTAGATAAGATTAGACTGTCCAAGAAGAACATTTCTAATAAAACACACAAAAAGCAGCATTTCCGTTCCGTTTTAGCTGCAACTAGAAACGATCAGCTCCAAAAATGGATCCGCTTCATAAAGATGGCAAATTTACGATCTGGTAGAAACGGTTAGATTATAAGTGGTCCCATATTTTATCCCGAGCGAGCAACATTTTGCTATGCCAAAATCGGTCGGCCAACAATCGTTTGCCAAAAAGACAACAACCAAACAATCCTACAGCTTTGGTGGAAATAAAAGTCCTCCTCAGCAAAACCACACCAACCAACCAGGGGGGTTTGGTAGTTTAATGTTTTGACATTCGGTGTGATATGGCGTTGACACTTAATGGGCGGTATGGTTTGATTAGTCCATTCCTTACTACCCGTACCCGGTTTCGGTGGGGGGAGGGGATCAATTTTTGTAATCCTTGCGAAATAGTTGATTGTGTGTACGTGTCACGCCGAAATTGATTCCATATTTTACGGAGGTGCAATATTTTGCACATATTTATTGCACACCCGGAGATTGTGTCCGGAGTACAACCAGTGTCGGTGTTGTTGTGGTACGTATCGCATCCATTAATGGCGCTTGTTTAGCGAATGTTTGACAATTTTCGAATATCTGTTGATGTGGAACGGCAGCACCATCAGGGTCCAGGATTGTTCCCAGGGCAAGCCGATTAAAAACCCATTCCGGGCGGAACTGTTGTTTAAGTTGCTGGCACCCTGCTGGTGTGTTTTAACCACGCGTGCTCAGATTATGTCCGCCTGGCAATTGATTGCTGCTTCCCCACACTGACATCCCGTAAAATTGTGTGGTCGTGTGCCGACTTCTATAAAACCCAGCACGTGCACTTGTTCTCCGTGTTCGCTCCACCAACCAACGCATCTACTCCTCAAACGGCACAGAAAATCCGGCTACGGTTGTTGTCCGTAAAAAACCGGGATTGATAAGTTTTCGGCTGGAATCAGCGTGGTCATAAAATGGTGGTGAGCATTACTGCTCTCCAAAGCGGAGAGCCGTGCGATGAATCCGAAAACAACAGGCATGTTGATTTTTACGATCACTTGAGCGTCATCGGGTTTTCGGCGACGGGTTGCTTTACAGTCACAGATGGTTAGGCTCGGTGGTATCGGATCCGACGAACCCGATTGGGACCCTTGTGCGGCATCCATTTGATGGTGAAAAACTTCGATTAACGACGAGTTTGACAACCACAAACACCTTCACTGTGGATGGGGATGCCCCCGGATGCCAAATCGGATTTAGCTGTTGGAACAAACGGACGAAACAATTTGATGTGTTCCTTCCTCTGTACGGGGTTTTACGATGGCCGTAAATCAATTTTCCCAAGCTACCTCGGGTCTGTGGTTCTGTGTTGGACGATTTCTGATTGGAAGTGTGCCGGAGTGATATGGATTCCGAGCCTTCGCGTAGTGGACACTGGGAGTGGGCTATTTTGTGTATTTGCATGCCCGGTACAGCTTCCTGATGTGGTTAGTCGGTATGGTGGCCAGATTTATAACCACCGGGAAGCACCGGAATGTTCAACCACGCATATGGGGCGGCATTTTATTCCGTTCAACTGTCACCGCGTTGTTTTACCGCGTTCGCGCTAAATCATGCTGTGAGTTAAGGTGTGCGAATATACTTGGAAAAAGGCAATGCATACGGTTCCTAGTGAGTTTCATTGTATTTAGACATATAAAGTGGGCATTTGGCTTATTTTTATAGCAAAGTCTGTGATAACTACCGATCGTTATGGATGTGTTTTAATAGGCTCTTCATTGTTGGGCGTTGTCTAAAAGGGCTCAACTGCAGGCATGGTTTGTCGATGATATTGTGGCCGTAAATTATGGTTGGCAGTGGCATCAAGCTACACAATGCAGCCTCGTAAATCATTTTACCATTTCATGTTAATATGATGGATGCTACTGGATTTTTAGTTGGATTTATGGAGGCATCGTGTGTGGATCACACGCTTTGGTTGAATATGTATTTTTTAAACGATTTGATAGGAGATATCTACGGCTGGCGAGTAACTGAGTTGGAAGATTTGTTAATTCTATTCAACTACATGCCTCTAGATATAACTTATACATGAACTGTTAAAGAAAACTGAGCGCTTGTTGGCTTTCTCGCTAGGTAGCATGGGTCCTCTGGTAAGAAATTCCTTCCGAACGGTGAAAGAGATCCTGGACGAGATGGGCAAAACACCTCAGTCAAGGCCCTCTATTTCTTACAAATAAAAACTTACTCAGGATGCTGCTCAGGACGGTGCTCTTAAAAAATAACTTCAAAACAAGGATTGTCCATAGAAATGATCTCCAACTTTCCACGGCAGATCCTCAACAGGTTGTTTTGGAAAGAATCCTCTATTAGATAATATTTTTATTTCGTTCTATGATCAAGATAGAGTAGCATCGGATCACTAAAATCAAGAGAGAGAGAGAGAGAGACAGAGTCTGTATCAATTTCTTGAAGCCAACTAAAAACGCTGGAAAATTTGAAGAAGTGACACTAGTTTTGATATTATTTAAAGATTTTTTTTATGTCCCAATATATTGAAAATATCGTCACATAACATGACGTCACCTGCTGTAGGCGGCAGCTCGTGGTAACATATTTGTGCGATATCATAAAGCTAAAATTATTTTGATGTCATTTTATTACGACACTAATCCGTTGCGACGCATCAAGTTATGGCGCCACACAACACACAACATTTCCAGCGACACGGATCATGAACTATAGAGAATAAATGTTTTGTAAACAACTTTAATTCTTCATTATTTTTTTTTTGGTGCTAGAAAAACCGGATTGAATTTTGATGTTAAAAAAAGCCTTAACGAACCATGAAAAAGCTGATCAAAAGCGCAATTCGTCAATGTGTATCACACGGCAACGCAAAAAAAAAACCTTTCACGAGCACATCAATCTGTTGCTCGCCGCCATCGCTGGCAGTATCAAAGAGCTGCTCAATTCCGCAGTCAGCAAAGGAAGGGGAAGGATTAGCAGACATACGGGTGGATAGCGGGAAAGTTCTGTGGAATCTAGTCCATACTTTGACTTCTTAACAGTAATACTGCTTGTTGTTGCCGTATCGTTGCCTGAATACACGTCCACACGATAAGCATCTCCAAATCCGGTGCTTCGTAAGCGTACATCCGTCAGACAGGGTTCGATATTCGTGAAGGTACTCCCCGGGATCCGGGGGTTGGATAAAACATGTAAGCACGAGCAGCAAAGGAAAACGGCAAACCCATGTCGAGAATGAGCCTCACGCGTGTAATCGGTATTTCATTTAGTCGCTTGCAAATTGACTTCTATCCATCTCCAGGGCGCTTGTTGAGGAGGAAAGAAAAAACTTACTGATGCTCGATGTTTTCGGCTGGAATTCGGAATTGGTCATTTCCACCGACTTATCCGTGCCCGAGTCGGATCCGCACAAACAAACGCTAGAGCGTGAGGTAGGTGAGAGTTCGTAGAATCTAATCATGAGCTACCCTTAGCTGGGGACCCCGTCAGTCTCTTGGGACCTATCGGCGAACCGAATCAAGCTACTCCTATCGCATCATCCGGGCTTTTTGCATGACTTCACACAGCACGCGCGCCGGGCAAAGGCGTAACACACCGGGACAATGTTTGCATCGGAAGCTAATTCCGGCTGTGTAGTGACTGTAGTGGGGCCCGATCGTTGGGATAGCTTCGACTCCTTTTTGCCTGTGCTGCCGTACGACTACTAATCGCTTAGCCGGTGGTTGTTTCAACGATTCAACGCTGCGATATCGGACCCGATAATAAGCTTCACCGAACAATGGGGGGCAAGAGGAGCGAGAGAGAGTGGGCTTGGGTCGATATTCCGTTTCCTGACTTCCAATTCCAGTCTGGTAATACATTCCGCACCGTTGCCCCGGCCGATGTGGTGTCTTCGGACACCAAAACTCGCGTATAATAGCGTTCAGCGTTACGGAACAATAGGTCTTTGCAGACGGTATGTGTCAGGAGGATGTGCACATATGGAAATATCGGTGTGTGCCTGTGTTTGTTTCGAGCAAGTTTCGATGTGGTGTCTTCGGACACCAAAACTCGCGTATAATAGCGTTCAGCGTTACGGAACAATAGGTCTTTGCAGACGGTATGTGTCAGGAGGATGTGCACATATGGAAATATCGGTGTGTGCCTGTGTTTGTTTCGAGCAAGTTTCCGCCGGTGTTTCGGAAGCCGAGGTTCCGCCGAGAACATGTTTGATGGAAACCGTCTGCACCGATGGGAACAACCGGGCGTGCAATGGTGTAGCGAGATCGGATCGCGTCATCACGTGGTACGGCAAGGTAGGGCTCCCATGGGGAAGGATGCTGTCTTATGAACCCGGGTGATTGCCTTAGCATTTGTAGCCGTGTGTGTGTGTGTGCGTGCGGATCGGTGTTAATCCAATTTCAGGCGTTTAATCACAGGAGGATTTTGGATCTAGTGTTTGTGTTAATTAGATTCGTTGATGGCAAAACCGGGAGCCACGGTACTAGTTTCTTCCGTACCGGCAGAACCCGATAGACCGCACGATCCGACCCATCCGAGCACGGTTCCACGTGGGTGATGTGTTCGTGCATGTTGGTGTGGGAGATTTGCGCCCCGTCTCGGTACAACAAAGCGGTTGTATTGAGGATATATCGAGATGGTTTTGCTCGTTTGCATCCCGTGAGAGCACAGACACCTAATCAGACGTATAATGTTGGATGGATCAAATCAGATTTGCATCGGGCGATAGTGGTATTTGTTTTCGGTGGGATGAAACTATACACCCTGTGTACGGTACGGAATTCCTGATCGATTGTTGGTATAAATTATCCTACAAAGGTTTGTTGGAGGAATTTGAAGAACTTTTGTCAAGCGAATAGCATACATTTAGGCGCTTGACTCTTAAGTCACTCTAATGGTGAATCTTGTAAGGGACTCTTATGGGCAAACAGTTTGCCATTTTCAGGAAGAACTCTCTTACCCAGTACATCCAGTACATTAAAACCCACTTCATCGGTCTTATTAATAGCGCATTAATGGTGGTGTGGCCCATCTTCCCACAAAAAAAAACAACATCCCTTTAATAAAACGGGCAACGCGTCGTAAAAGTCCAACAACGGTGTGCGGAAACTCATAATAAAAAAAAA
>KZ061749.1:109487-144698 GCA_002091835.1 Anopheles maculatus
AAAAAAAACCTTTCACGAGCACATCAATCTGTTGCTCGCCGCCATCGCCGGCAGTATCAAAGAGCTGCTCAATTCCGCAGTCAGCAAAGGAAGGGGAAGGATTAGCAGACATACGGGTGGATAGCGGGAAAGTTCTGTGGAATCTAGTCCATACTTTGACTTCTTAACAGTAATACTGCTTGTTGTTGCCGTATCGTTGCCTGAATACACGTCCACACGATAAGCATCTCCAAATCCGGTGCTTCGTAAGCGTACATCCGTCAGACAGGGTTCGATATTCGTGAAGGTACTCCCCGGGATCCGGGGGTTGGATAAAACATGTAAGCACGAGCAGCAAAGGAAAACGGCAAACCCATGTCGAGAATGAGCCTCACGCGTGTAATCGGTATTTCATTTAGTCGCTTGCAAATTGACTTCTATCCATCTCCAGGGCGCTTGTTGAGGAGGAAAGAAAAAACTTACTGATGCTCGATGTTTTCGGCTGGAATTCGGAATTGGTCATTTCCACCGACTTATCCGTGCCCGAGTCGGATCCGCACAAACAAACGCTAGAGCGTGAGGTAGGTGAGAGTTCGTAGAATCTAATCATGAGCTACCCTTAGCTGGGGACCCCGTCAGTCTCTTGGGACCTATCGGCGAACCGAATCAAGCTACTCCTATCGCATCATCCGGGCTTTTTGCATGACTTCACACAGCACGCGCGCCGGGCAAAGGCGTAACACACCGGGACAATGTTTGCATCGGAAGCTAATTCCGGCTGTGTAGTGACTGTAGTGGGGCCCGATCGTTGGGATAGCTTCGACTCCTTTTTGCCTGTGCTGCCGTACGACTACTAATCGCTTAGCCGGTGGTTGTTTCAACGATTCAACGCTGCGATATCGGACCCGATAATAAGCTTCACCGAACAATGGGGGGCAAGAGGAGCGAGAGAGAGTGGGCTTGGGTCGATATTCCGTTTCCTGACTTCCAATTCCAGTCTGGTAATACATTCCGCACCGTTGCCCCGGCCGATGTGGTGTCTTCGGACACCAAAACTCGCGTATAATAGCGTTCAGCGTTACGGAACAATAGGTCTTTGCAGACGGTATGTGTCAGGAGGATGTGCACATATGGAAATATCGGTGTGTGCCTGTGTTTGTTTCGAGCAAGTTTCCGCCGGTGTTTCGGAAGCCGAGGTTCCGCCGAGAACATGTTTGATGGAAACCGTCTGCACCGATGGGAACAACCGGGCGTGCAATGGTGTAGCGAGATCGGATCGCGTCATCACGTGGTACGGCAAGGTAGGGCTCCCATGGGGAAGGATGCTGTCTTATGAACCCGGGTGATTGCCTTAGCATTTGTAGCCGTGTGTGTGTGTGTGCGTGCGGATCGGTGTTAATCCAATTTCAGGCGTTTAATCACAGGAGGATTTTGGATCTAGTGTTTGTGTTAATTAGATTCGTTGATGGCAAAACCGGGAGCCACGGTACTAGTTTCTTCCGTACCGGCAGAACCCGATAGACCGCACGATCCGACCCATCCGAGCACGGTTCCACGTGGGTGATGTGTTCGTGCATGTTGGTGTGGGAGATTTGCGCCCCGTCTCGGTACAACAAAGCGGTTGTATTGAGGATATATCGAGATGGTTTTGCTCGTTTGCATCCCGTGAGAGCACAGACACCTAATCAGACGTATAATGTTGGATGGATCAAATCAGATTTGCATCGGGCGATAGTGGTATTTGTTTTCGGTGGGATGAAACTATACACCCTGTGTACGGTACGGAATTCCTGATCGATTGTTGGTATAAATTATCCTTTAAAGGTTTGTTCGAGGAGTTTGAAGAACTTTTGTCAAGCGAATAGCATACATTTAGGCGCTTGACTCTTAAGTCACTCTAATGGTGAATCTTTTAAGGGACTCTTATGGGTAAACAGTTTGCCACTTTCGGGGAGAACCCTCTTACCCAGTACATCCAGTACATTAAAACCCACTTCATCGGTCTTATTAATAGCGCATTAATGGTGCTGTGGCCCATCTTCCCACAAAAAAAAACAACATCCCTTTAATAAAACGGGCAACGCGTCGTAAAAGTCCAACAACGGTGTGCGGAAACTCATAATAAAAAAAAACTTTCACTCCAAATGCTTTCAGCGCTCGGCTTATCGGTGTGTCCCATTCGGATCAGTGCTAAAAATATTAATCTCAATATCAACGGGTAGACTTTTTGTGCGACGCAAAACTTTCGCCCTCGGGGATAGCATCGGCCGAAGAAAAACAACAGCGACGAAAGATGGAAAAACTCCCCACCCCCCCAACCTACCAAACAACTGTCCGTTGGGGATAATACGCTTCCGGGGTTGTTCCGGTGCGGCTTCACGTTCGAGGATACGGATCCGGGTGTCCGTAACCGATTGGGAAGCCCTTTCCATTAGTCCCAGTTCCAGGTCCAGGTTCGATGGTTGGGTCTGGGTGATGTCGCTCATTCTTCTGAGTTGTTTTTGTTTAGTTGTGTGTTACGGATTTTCTTTTTTCTGCACGCAGTGCGTACGTACGCATCCGAAAACCTTCGAAACGCTTGAAACGAACGGGCGCCACGCACGCGGTGCTGCGAATAAAGTTTTGGCCCCCGGGTTTTTCACCATTTTCTTCTCTTTTTTTTACTTTCGCCCGTTCAATCGTGCCTGAAAGCATCTCGAGAGGTTTGAAGGATGAAAGTTTTGCTTTCCCGATTCGGTGCCACTTGAGGGATTCGTTGATTTTTTTTTCGTTGGTTGGTTGCTTTCTGTTCATACCACAACTGAACGCTTTCTTGAAGCGGAGCTCAAGACGCTTAATTTTGCTACGCGGCCTTGCGGACGCCAAGAAACAGGTTGGGGGAAGCCGTAAGCGGTACATCCGGTCTGACGGGAAGGATTTCAATTTGATGAATTATTTCACCACTCGACTCGTTCGGGTTATTCATTCGGTTGTTTGCCGTTTTCGCTACGGTTGGGTTTTTTTTTTGTTGGTTAAAGTATTTTGTACGGATATAGGGGCACTTTTGAGCGGGCCGGATGTTCCGGGTTGGCTAGCATGATGCTGCATAGTAGTAGTAGTAATCGTACCAGTGTCTGCCGCGCAACGGGGTTTGATAGAGTACCAATAAGCGAGAATGAAGGGTAAAGCTCGAGCAGCAAACCAGCAGCCAGGAAATGGTTTTCTCATTTTAGAAAAATAATTCATTTTGTTGCAACCCTGACAGATAAATCTTTTACGATCGATTCCGTGGTGCGATGTGCTCAATTCTTTGGCTGAGAGAGTTTCTATCGTTGGTGTAGCAAGAAGTTTTTCTGCAATGCTTTGACGCTATTACACTGTTGGACAGAAAAATAAGACCGCCATTTAATGATGTGTCGAAACTATCGATATTCTTGTCTTTGTAAAGCGGGTTCGGGATTGAGTGGAAGTCTTAAACTGACTGAAAGACTTAAAGTTATGGAGTAAATTTTTAAGGTTTGTAAGAAACATCGAGACCTCAACCAAAAATTCTTATTCAAGAGACGGTGTCCAATAGACCTCTTCAAAGAGCCTCGTCTAAGGGGTTACGTCCAAGGAGTCTCGTTGAAGGAAAAGACCTCGTTCAAAAGATATTTTCCATGGAGTCTCTTGCTCTGGAAGATACCTCTCCTCTTTCCTGGATTCTCGATTAAGAGATCTCGACAAAAGAGCCTCGTTACAGGAGCTTCGTCCAAGAGACTTCGTTCGGGAGACCCCTACTAAGGGGCCTCTTCTTAGTGTTCTCGTTCAGGAGACCTCGTCTATGAGACCTCTTTCAAGGGTTCTCGTTCAGGAGATTTCTTCTAAGGGACCTCCTTAGATGTGATCGGTAAAAGATCCTCATAACAGGAGTATCGTTTGAGAGAACTGTTCCAAGGAGTCTCGTTCAGGAGATTGCGTTAAAGGACTCTCATGAAGAGAGTTCAATCTAAGAGACCTACTCAAAGAGGCCTCTTTGAAGGATTCTAATTGCAAAATCCACCTCCAAGAAACATCGTTCAAGAGACCTAGTCCTAGAGACCTCTTCTAAGGGCTCTCGCTCCGGAATCCTCGTTAAAAAAGCTTCAGAACAGGAGTCACGTCCAAGAGACCTAGTATTAAAGACCTAGTACAATAGACCTATTCCAAAAGGCCTCATTCAAGAGATCTTGGGAGAGCCCAATGTGTTTCGTTCAAAAGATTTCGTCAAGAGAAAATTATAAATAGTTTTATTGTTTTATCTTACACTGTACTAGTAATAATAGTACAGAAAAAGATGCTTCTGATCTGTGTCCAAAAATATCGAGATAAAACCTTTAAATAGGACATGCAACAGATGCTTGGGAAAATGGATCGGAATCATTGAAGCAAGCAAACAACACGTAACCAACCAACAAAAAAAAATCCAACCATATTACAATCTTTATGTTTCCGCGTTTATCTTCCGTAACTTGGACAAAAAAACAAGCAGGAACAAAAACAAACAAACAAACCATTCCCCTGCAGAAACGGGGAGGACGACCGATCACAAGACACGCCGGGAAGGCAATCATGTGCGGGATTTTCGCGAAGGAGATTAATGATACAATAAAACGTGTTCATCCGGGTGATAAATTTTACCGCACTAATGGGTTCTCTCTATGTGTATGTGTGTGTGTGAGTGAACGTTGTGTCTGTAATATTGCACCAAACGATTATTACACTTTTTTTTCTACCCGTTGTGCTACTGGAAGTTGTTCCTGTTTTGCTTTTTATTGCCCTGTTTTTCCATAGTTTTGTTAATGTTTAATCAGATTAAACTGTGATCTTATCATTCCGGGAGAGTAATCGATTTATTGTGTTCATTAAATATGTAAGCTTTCAGATGGGGTTTGGTGTGCTAAAAAAGGACGATGGAAAATTATAATTGTTTCATAGTGTATTTCACTTACTTAATTTATTGGTTTGAAGCGACGAGAAATATTTTACAAAACATGGATTATTTAGGATGGTTTTCAAACGTATTTAAAAACAAAACGATCAGGACCTCCGGTGGTTGCTCCTGTTTTGACAATCATATTAAAAGCTAGCTTGTTAATTACAAAATGAAAAGGGCAGTTTGTTTCCAGTCCCAAAAAAAAGCTCGCCATGTTCTACATGCAACTCACAAAATTGAAACATTCCGTTACAGATGTAAGTTCAATTCTTTACCTTTTCCCAACCATCCACTCAGCTATCCACTCAGCCATCCATTTGGACATTGCACTTTCAAGTTCGCACAACTGCAGCAACTCTAATCCCAATTACACAGTTGCACATTCCACTCAGTAGCAGCAGCAGCAGCAGTACATTCACTCGAAGTGGGAAGTCGTACTGGACAAGATGAATGGCACAGTTTATCATACGCTTCGTTATGAATATTGTTTACCGTTCAACTTTATCCTTTTGGCCCCGAAAACTCAACCGGGACGGCGACATTGTTTCATCGGCGAGATAGGCGAACAAGGACCAAAACAAAATAAAACATCAAACTTGTATGTAAAGTGTGTTTGCGGACAAACAAAAAAAGAGGGTCCGACATCACATCGTAAAGTTTTCCGGGTTCCGGGTGGACATGTGGCGCTAGGCGAAGGTCGGGAAGTTTCGGTCAGAAAGCATGTATCTCAGCATGTAGGCAACCATGCACTTTCGACTGAAAACAATGAATACATTAATCTTTTGCTCAGCTGTAGCATCCACCGGTTCGGATATACGCTGACCAAAACTATACCTAGCCGACACCGGCCCGACACCGGTGGTTCCCTGGTTCCCTGGTTAGTGAGTGCAGCTTGACGGTCCGCAGTGGGATTTTGTAGTTCCGTAAAACTTTTGTTCATTCTCCTCTGCCCGGTACCCGTTTTTGTCGGAAGGGTGACCCTTGGTGGCAGGCAGCATTGTGTGTATGTGTTCGATGCATAAAATTATGCTTCAATGTTAGCCGTGTGTGTGTGCGTGTTTTTCCTCTGACACTTGTTCTGTTTGGTTGTCTAATGTTTTTTTCTACTTCTCTCTCTGTCTTTTCTTCCTTGTTTTTGCAGACGAATCACACGATCAGGATGGAGCGCAGGCACAGCCGGGTGGTAACGGTCAGAAGCGGAAACCCGGCGCACGGGGTCAAAACATTCAGGAGGAAACCGACCTTGAACCGGAACTGGCTGCTCGGTTAGATCTGTCCTGTATGGCCCAAGGGTTGATAAGGGCGCCCGAGATCGACAACGGTTATGTGGTGAAATACAACAGGTAAGTCCTTTGAAGAGAGTCTCGCTGACATATCCTGCTGATGCCGGCGCTTTTGTACTCCTACCCACACACACTCTAGGCGGAAGAAAAATGGCAACATTTTCCTGGTGGCGTTCTACGAGTGTGACGATTATTACGAGCTGCAGCCACCGGAGCATGATCGGCTCTACTGCAGCGGAAGGAAGTGGATCGGTAAGCGCCCGGAATGCATCTCGACCCGTTCCGGCTCAGACGACGACGAGGAGGGAGAGGATGAGGAGGAGGAAGAGGAGGAGGAAGAGGAAGGTAAGTAGTTGTAGTTGGGGCTGTAGCAGATGGTACGCGTTCCCATCCGAGGCAAAAGGGATAAAGTTTTGCTTGACAGCTCGGTTTTGTTTTACTATTTAATAATTTATGCTGAAAAAGATAGAAAATTTGCTTATCGCTAGGGAAAAGATAAGTAGCTACTTCTAAACTAACTCAAAAAATTAATGAAACAGTTAGAAATGCAAATAATTTTGCCTTGAAAATAATTGTGCAAATACGCCTAAAGGTATGCAATGGGTGTGCGATTTTTGGTTTGTCGATTGTATTATTTTTGTTGCTCAATATTTTAATGATTTTGATGTAAATTTCTAGTTAAAATATATTGCTCAAGCTGTGTTAGTTGACCCAGGTATCAATATCACCCACTTTGTACCCACTTTGAAGCGTCTAATTCAAACGATGTCTCATCAAACATCATAAAACCAGTGCACCGGATAACGATCAATCGCTTGGATGGTTGTATTTCTATTGGAACAACACACACTACTTTCCATCCGCTAATGCGATGAAGAACGAGCAGTCTGACCTTTCTTCTGAACACACACACAAAACCCCAAGCAAGACGAAGAACTCGAAATAAAGGGCCCACTAATCATGAAACTCTGTGCCCGGCGACGGTCACGATTTTCATTGAAACGCTCTTTCTTCGATGGTTGATGGAGCACCGAGCGAGCACCTGATTTTCTCGTCCGTCTTGGGCATTGTTAGCAGTGTCCGTTCCTTTTCTTTGTGTGTTTGCGCTAGCGTCCTCAAAACGGATCGATTACTTTGGTCGATTCCGAAACCGAGATCAATATTATCTCTTAAGTACTCTATTTGTGAAGCGGGCGAAAGGTTTCTCGATGCTCAATCGGCTATCGGCATCACAGTGGGCAGATAAACTGCCCCGGGGGCGGTAAAATGTGGCTACAATGTTTGAAGCATAATTTCGCTAGCGATGCAAAGTGAGAGTTCGGGATTTTGGGAATTCAACACTACCTAACTACTCAAACGCATCGTACTTTAATGTGAAGAACCTTTCGGAAAGAGTCAAAATACAAACTAAAAGATGCCCAAAAACAAACGATTCAGCAAGCGGCATTCGATGCCTTTGCTGCCATGCCAGACATCTGACTCTCGGGGTGTCGGTATTTGTGTCTGTTTATTTTATTTCGTTGACTTCCCTGTAACGTGCTGCTGCGAATGTGGTGAATGTGACAGGTAAAACGTGTAATTTATGTCCCGCGGTGATGCTACCAAGATATTAGTAGCATAAATTCGTTCCTTATCCTAACGCAACCCACACAACGCATGCACACAGCATGTGTTGGCGGGTACGGCGCTTATGCTGGTGCCAATACACATCTCCACAACTACTAGTGGCACAACACGTTTCATGGGGCCACGCCGGAAAACGAAACGAACGAATGAAGCGTGAATGAATCCATTGCGAAAGCGCCCACCGAGCGATGATCTGTTATTCCAGTCGCTGGGTTTTTCTGTGGAATTAGAGTTTCACCTATTTTTCTGCTCATCTATCTTCCCACAACCGAAATCTACCACCTAGCAGACACACATACACACGCGCTACCAACACATTGCCATTGGTAAGATAGTAAGATGTAATCTTGCTCTACATCCTTTTCGGGAACGTTTGTTCGGGCATCGTTTCGTTTTGCTCGGTGGATGCACACACACACACACACATTGTCTGTGGAAGGAATGTTGTGTTAGATCGCTGTTGGTTGGTATTTTTCGTTGAAACAGCTGTTTTTGTTGTTTATTGGATGCTAAGTCACGCCGGTTGCATAGTCACCGGAACGTAATGCGCTGAATGTTTCATCAGTAACACAGCGCTAGAACCTGGCGCGCATATTTACGATGGAAAGAATGTTTTGCGAAAACTGGACGCAAGCACATTTCGGTCTGGCTGGCGTTATTGCTTTACTTGATGAATTTAGTGTCAGAAATGGGAAACAAACCGCTTCCACAGTTTTGATGAATCCTTTTCTTTGTTTTGATAGTTTTTTTGTAATATAAAACATAAGAATTGCCGTTTAATTTGACATTTGTTCTATGTTTTCCCTTTTGCAGATTATGAAGAAGAAGGAGCAGAAGACTCTGAACAACCATCCGGACGTGATGAGCAAGTTCACGAGCGTACAACAACGCCAACTACAACGACAACCATGCCGACAACAACTACTTCCACAACAACGACAACAACCGAACCATCAACAACACCTTCTACGACAACAACGACAGAGCAACCGTCAACTGCATCAACGCCCGAAGATCCACACACGATACCAGCAACGGAATCGAGCGAACCAGCTAATTTGTCCGTCCCAGAGGTTGAACCTGTGACGACTCATCCGCATCGACAATCGACAGCATATCACCAGGAAAGCGACGATAATGAGGAAAACGACACAGAAGCAGACCCCGAAGAAGAAGAAGGTGACGATGATGGAGAAGATGATCGTCAAGAGACACACAAAGTAGACGATCACCAAGAGCCGGCACCTTCGTCAACCGAACCGGTACCGGTGGTGACATCCCCACAGACGGTTGTGGCCGCTTGTGGTCCGGATCGTGGCGGGTGCGATCACGACTGTCGAATGATTTATCACGGCAACGAGGTGGAACCGGTGGTCGAGTGTAGCTGCTACCGGGGCTTTCTGCTGGATGCGCGTGATGGAAGAACCTGTCACGGTGAGTGTAATTTGTTTGCCGAACAGATGTATCGATATTGGCCGGTTTCTCTCGCTCTCGAACGATTGTTTGGATTTCTGCCTTCTGATGGAACTGCAAACAGTTACAGCTCAATCGGCTAAATTTAGATGAAGATCTGTTGCACTCTGAGATATTGAGACAGATCGACACGAGTGTGTTGCAGAGAGAGAGAGCGAGCGAGAGATAGTGTTGCATTCAACGATGCAATTTTCGACAGCAAAGTGTGTTGTGTGTTGTCAGCGCAGGCTTAAGGATCCACTGGGGAAGAGACAGCATCTCAGGTTCCGCACGATATCCGACCGGTCCAATCAGAGGAGAAGTTAATTCCCGGTGACAAATTACGGTGCCGAGGGTTTTGGGATGTTAATAGTGCGCACGGGGTACGGGTGTTCCGAGCGATGCTGCGCTCTGCTGCTGTCTAAAAAGGGGTTTGATGGAAATGGACGGTGAAATGAGTTTCGATCGGGGCCTGGTTTCGTTCGTTCTTCTCGATGTTTGTTTTGAAGCTAACAAATTTGACCAGAATCTCGGATGTCCGTTTGTGAACATGCTGACAGGTCTCACTGTGGTTGTCTTTAGCCACCACTCGTGGGATGATGGAGATGGTTTGGTGATGATTAGGAAGGGAGAAGGAGATGAGAGAGAGAGTTAGCGGGGGAAATAAAATATGTTGGGAAACAACATTTGTATAAAAAGGGAGGCCTACAGAACCGGATCCGAATTTCCTTTTTTCCAACGAAATCTAACCAGGCCGTACATAACCATGGCTCTTGTCAGATGATTGACTTTTTCGTAATTGCTCACAGATTGAGGCTTGATGAGTGGGATAATTTAATTTGAAGTTTTTTTTGGGGGGGTGTTTAGATGCGTGTCAAATGTGTTACAGTTCGTCTACGTCATCCTTTTCATTAGTGTCTTGTTTGAATAATATTTAATAAAAAAATATATAATTTACTGTTAAAGTTGTAATAAATGTTTGGCATCATCAAATGTGTGTTAATGTTCTCGGTAGCACAATTTGGATGTTTTTAAAAGATAAAACGTTTGCCATTTCTGTTAAACAAAGTTTCAATTCCTCGAATGGAATCAATTTAAAACAGCCCAGAGAGCAACACTGATTCTTGGAGAACGTACTCTTCTAGGAATGTATCCGATAGCAAACACAGCCTAGCCGATTCTTGCTATTTCTGTACAACAAGAAATTTTATTTTCCATTCATTTTGAGATATTGATAAAGACAAAGTGGATGAACTAGTGGATAAAATTGGATAAAGTGTATCGAATGATCAAGCTGAGCTATTATTACTAATAACTTAAATCAAAGGTTTGTAAATGAAGCTTAACTTTATGAAATTTGCTCCATTTATTGTGTCACAATAAACCATACGACAACGATGCGAGCTGTCTGAAGCAGGGAACTTAACTTTTCAGTATTTATCTAGCTGAATAAATTTAATCCAACCTTTTCAAAACAAAACCGAATAAAACCGACACCCTTCTTATAGTGTCTAGAAATCACTTGAGCAGGTTCCCTGTTACGTTTGATACGCCCAAAACACGCAACAACAACAACAGCGCCCACGGAAGTTGTTAACACAAATTTTGATTGCGAATATAAGAAAAACAAAACAAAAAAATAAATAAAAAATTGGAAGACAAAGTTGGCAGAGGAGGAGCGCCTCCTAACATGGAAGATGAAAAATCTTGTAAATAGCTAGCGTAAGATAGATTTAGGAAATAGGGTAAGGGTTTAGTTATTAAGGATAAGATTAAGAATGTCAGTAACTTGCCTTCCCTCGCGGGCGTCGGCAGTTACTGACACTATAATAAGCTCTTAAATAAAGACGCACATTTCACCGCCTAATTTACCAGCGTCGAAACGTGTTATGATTTAATCCTCATTTGTTTTGGTTGTTTCCACCTTTCCTTTTTGTCTGTCGGCTCCCAATTTTCAACACTTAATTTTCGATCATTTTCGATAAACGTCAACCGAGCGGGAACGGTACGGAAGCGCTGGGAGCGAATTAACAAAATGTTTAATGACAGATAATAACGGTCGGATTTGCATAAACGATGTGTCATCAATTAGCTATCCCACCTACGATGTGGCCGGTAGCGAACACACAGTGTTGTTCGGGGAGTTCGGGGAAAGGCTCAAAAACTGATCGGTTAACATTACGGAAATGTTTCCCAGACATTCGACCCCTCTCGTCCGATCGATTGAGACTACTTCAGCAGCAGCTTAGCTGGGGCTTCGTATCGGCCAACCCAATGTTGTACCCTTTTCTGTGTTTGTTGTTTTTTACTGTTGAAGAATTAATCTTCTGGAAGGTGGGTCATTAAATACGGTTTCCCCGGGGGATACTACCGATTCTTTCCGGGATGGAAAGAGCAGCAAAAAAGCGAGAAAGAAATAGTAAAACGAGAACCGCAACCTTGTAAACGTAACTTCCATTTTTGAACGCTACAGATGTCGGTGTCGCATCGTTTTCTTTTTTTTTGTCCCAGAACCGCTTGGGCGAGACCGCGAAGTTGCCAGGGTTTTGTTTGTATAGGAGCACAGAACGGCAAGTCAAATTGAGCATATTTATTGATTCAATTTGAAAAACCACTCGAAACCCATCACCCTGACACCGGGTAACGATAGCGATTTGAAAGTGTGTGCGTGTTCCGGTTCCGGTTCCGGTATGTCGAACCTTTCGCTTAACGGACGGTTGACTTCTTGAATTGCATTTTTTGGACTTTTGACACATTTTCCCAGGACCCAGGCTCTTGAGTGAGTTCTGAGAAATCATTTCCGGATGCTGGATGTATGTTTTTTTTTAGTGCTGTTAGAAATTCTAGACACGACATTTTTCCTTCATAGTAATTTATATTTAAAGTGAGCTTGCTTATCATGCGTAAAATTTAACTCAACGATTGATTTGCCTCTTTTTTTTAACAGACATCGACGAATGTGCAGAAAATAATGGTGGATGCGAGCAGACATGCATCAATAAACCCGGATCGTACGAGTGTAGTTGCGAGCCAGGACTGCAAATCGACACCCTGAATGGACACACATGCATCGGTAAGTACGGTCACGAGTGAGCTCGAGCCAACGGTTGCGCTACTGCTTTGATGCTGATGCCTAGAGCTTCGTTCGCTTTTGCATGGCAAGGCATAATGGTTGCACTCAGCTTTACCCATCCATTACGGTAGAACGGTTGAAAAACGGGGACGCAAAGTGTCATTGGGGTATTGGTGGTTAATTAACCGTATAACATCGTAATAGAAATGGCCTTTTAGAGAGTCCTTTTAGACCTTGCAAAACTTATTTCATCGAGGGTTAATTGGTTTAATTGGGAATGTAATGACAACGTCTAAAAATAGTTGCTAGATTATTAAAACTGTAGTAAACAAACTATAGTATGCTTTGAAAACACATTGCATACCTTTGGGCGTATTTGTATTTTCGTTTCCGTAAACATGCAATCCGCAACACACAAAACGCCGACAGGTATGCAATTGACAGGATGAGAATAGCATTTCAGTATCGCACAAACTTTTCCTCTCGTAGTAAAACTTGACAGCTGCTGACGTTTCCGAGGATTTTAAAGCATTTCTTCGTACGTACAGAAATTTCATTAATAAACACCTGCATCGTGAACACTCTTGTAGTGAAGCTTCACTCTCCCGAGGCCACGTCAGGCATACGCCATCTCTCACAGCAGGGTTAATATAATTTAAATTATTCTCATCGTCTCATCCGTTGCCGGGGTTTGGTTGCTGGGCAGGAGAACTACCAACCGTTTAACTTTAATAGCGACTGACGTCTCCACTATTAGATATCGCCTTTTAAGTTGCAGCAGATTTGCACCTTCTATCATACTAGCCGTGCAGAAGAGTAACGAGCGAAGGAAGCTTCCGTAAGAATGGGATTAAGTGAGGAAGATTTGCGGGAACGGTTGAGTAGAGCTTGTCAGGAAGCTGCTCCTAGTGAAACGATGAGCTATTAGTCAAGAGCTTTAATGTCACGTTGGAGACAATAAAGAACCGATAGCTTATTGTAATGGTAGTTTGTGGGTTTCTCAACTTAACGCTACGCTATTTATAAAACTATTCCTTGTATTATAGTTAACAAAAAAACGTCACTCGTAGATGAACGTTTCCATTAGTGTCACTCGTAAAAGTTCATGCTCGCAAAAAAAGTAAACAAACGACCCTACTCGGTGTGCGTGCCATGATGCAGTCTAGTGTAAATAAACAAGTGACTTCCATTAAACACTGTTACCCACCGGACGTACTCACTGCTGCCGAGTGAGAAATGGGAAAATGGCCCGAAGCAAGTGAATCCTTTGCATTTACCAACCACCAGTAGCCCATTTTAGCTACTCCGTCCCGAGATCCCGAGAGCTAAATGAAACGTAATTGTAGATAATCCAGCGATGAAAAGTATCTTCCACTTTTCCGGACTCCCCTTGTACCAGGAAATGGGGATCAACACACTCCGTTGTTCGTGGGGTGCGGCCATTAGTTTTCCCAGAGAACCCAGAGAGAGGTGACCTGCAACGGAGAATCGGCTTCCCGTCGGTCACCTTAAAGTAAGATGAGCTTTTCTTACGGGAAACTCGCCTGTTCAGTCACCGAGGTTAGTACGGTCAAGCCCCCGGTAGCGTTAAGTTATGGCGAATGCCTTTTATGCTGCACCATTCTGGGTCCGAAGCTTCGGTGCTCTGTGGATGGTTGGTTGGTGCAGTTTGTGAGAATTTGTAGTCACTTGTATCAGGTTTACAGGTCAGTACGGTGTCACAATGGTTAGCTTTAATGGAGATAAGAAGATGGTGTCGCTTGCTGCAGCACCGTTGATTGCCGAGAACTTCTCTGCTGGGTAAGAAAGTTTTCTTTTAGATAACAATAGTTGTTAAATTTGATCCCTTTCTGTGTGACGGAGTTAGTTTCATAACTCATAAAGTTGTGCCTCGGAAAGGCTTTCAAATGCAAGATTTTGAAGACGTTTATTGGGAGATAGAGAATTTGGTTAATTGTAATAACTCCAAAGCTCAATTTTTGCTCAAGCTTTCGATAACATTCGTTAAAAGCAGCGATGGCATTACAACAATACACATCCAAACAACAATCCGGGTGTGATAAGACATACTGTGCATAGCTTCCGAAAAACTTCCAATCTGCGATAAGCCACCATCATTCTCTTTCAATTCTTACCGGCTGAAAACTTTGCAGCAGCAAGTATGAATCAAGCAGAAAGGGATTCAGTTTTTTGTTTTGTAAAATTTCCCACCAAGCGCTTGTGTTTTCACCTGGAAATCAACCATGTCGCTGCTCATCATCGCGGCACGTGATAATAATATGTACGCAAAGCCAACCCGGTACAAAGGCTTGCTTGTACAACGCACTCACACACATAGAAACACACACACAAAATGGAGAAAAACTCCCCGCGTAACCCAACCAAACCACTACAACCGTATTGTGTGCTGCTAATGAGAGCAAATACGCTTAATTACGAAAATGAATGAAATTCCCTCCGGTTCGGTGCTGCATTCTTACCTGTAAGCCTTCGACGCTACCTTTTCGCGCATACAAAAGTCCTCCCGGGGGGAAAAGAGATTGTGGTGGGGGAAGAAGAGAGAATCGGAAGGGTGATTGGAGCACGCCGTGCTGAATAGGGTTGATTTCATCAAACATTGAAACACGGTTACAAAGCTTTTATATGCCTTTTTTTTCTTTCCTTACTCAGCCGCTCGTGCCCGCACAATTCTTGGCGAATAAGTTTTTCGGCCGTCCCGCTTTTTTTTTCTCCACCATCCCCACCAAACGAGCTTTCTTTTCATTAAGAAGCGAGCGTGGTTTTTCATTTTCTTTCCATTTCTTACGGGGGGACTAAGCTTAAGCACTAAAACCCTTCCAGGAACAGGGTTGGTTGTCACGGAAATGGGTTTTTCCCGGTCGTCATTTCCGGCATGGAGATTTATCTACCGCTTTGAGCGGCTAGGCATGGTATGCTAAAATGCTCGCGATGCTCAAGATACTATTTTGCTTCCGTGGTGTTGCTAGTGCACGAGAATGTTCAGAATTTTCACACTTTCGCTTTGCCCAACCAACACACAACACCTCGAGATGGGGTTGTGCATAAAGAGAGTGCAGAGAATCGTACGAACAGCGAGCGATCGAAGTGAAACGGAGCTAATCTCGGTTCTTACAGCGGGCTGCCAAGGACCAAGGGAACGTGTTGTAAATTGCTTTTCATACATGAAATCACCAGCTTTTGCTTATATATTGCCAACACGGCGTTCATCCCCATCCAACTAAACCGTCCAATGAAGCTAAGTGGTGCCAATGGTGCCGATAAAAGAACGTACTGCGGACCGGTGGTGAATATTTTATTGAACGGATCGTAGGTAGGTTTGCAGTTACATGTATGTGCACCTGTAATGCTAAGCGGACGCCGAAGTACAGCTTCCATTTTCCATAAAATAACTATGGCGATAGCAATGTGTTTGGTTTTTCGCTTAGAAAGAAGCTTGGTTGGCGATTGTCGTGGTCTTATGATGATAAACGTTTGGAATTAAATTATCTCTTAATTAAATCGTTCAGTCATGCGACTATTTAAAGGGATGCTGATTTTGCAAGAAGTCAATGGCAAAAGCTCTGCAAATCAATTTTTGTTACAACCTCCATTACGATGTGTTTCAGATGATATCGTGATCTTGGAACAGGATATTGTTGTACTATAGCAATATCCTTTCAACAAACTGCCTTAGTTGTGTTATCATCTGTTGTCGTTGTATCAACGTAGGTTGACCACCTAAGGCTACGTATCATTCCCACATCAGTGAAGAGCATGGCGATCTGGAGTTCTGCCGAAGATTTTCCAAATATCTGGTGACTAATTCGAATGTTCATACTCAAGACTGTAGGAGGATTCTATCTTCTTCACACGGTCTTCACACGGCAGGACCGAGGTTCGAATCCCGGCGGACCGCCTCCCCGTACGCAGGACTGACTATTCAGCTACGGGTAAAAACTAAGTCACAGAGAGCTAGCATTAGCAGGCCAAGACCTCACGAGGTTGTAGAGCCAGAGAAAAAGAAGTTAGTAGAATTCTCTTCAATTTCACTGGTTCTACAAACTCGCGAGGTCTTGGTACTGGGTTTCCTTGACTTCGTTTTACTTGTAGCTGGATAATCGGTCCTGCGTACGGGATTTTGAAGATTTTGTAGTAAAGAAATTAAGGAGTTAACTTTGTGACAAAAATATTGTCAACAATAGTACACTTGAGTAAGGTTCTATAAAGAGATCAGAAAGATCAGCTCTATATACTCGTCAGAAAAGTTATAATTATAAAGAACATATTTTCGCGTACTTGATGATGATAAGTGAATACAAGCATCAAATATTATTTTAATAAATTGAAGGCTGAAAAGCGGTTTCCTCAAAGCATTCCGCAGCATTTCTCACCGCCGATCCTGGAAGCCAGTCCACTCAATTAGGATATTGAAACGTGAAACATCTCTGCCTCATTATCCTTACCATTCCAATTTTGTTCCTTCTCCACACTGCTGTGGCAGAAGGAGGGAAAATCTTCAAACATGAACAAAAAACAATCTCAAACAAGAAAGGATATAATGAACACCACGAGCTTTTCTGAAAGCAATCCTTTTCATGTGAATATATCCTGCAACAAGGAGAAGGGAAGAAGCTCACAAAGCTAGCACACACACACAGCTAACAAAAAAAAAAAACAAGATGGAAACAAATCCCACGGTAGGATGCCGGTAGCAAAAGTTTCCACGGCACTTATTGCGCACAGTTGGCGATGGCGATGTTAAGTAATTGCTCGAGATTATCCTTGAGCGGTGAACAGGCTGGATCACCCTTAATCATGTGGTGGTGCCGGTGGGTGATGATGCTTGTTGTTTGTTGCCTGCATAGAATACTAGCCTTCTTCATACATAATCTAGGGATAGGGAGAGGGAAACGGCTTTAGAATGCTGGTGACATATTGTTAGAAAAAATGTAGGACAAAGTTTCTTGAACACGCAGGCTATTATATTGCGAGTGAAAAGTGATACTTTACGTGTAGTTAACAAAATAGAAGCTTAATTGCAAAGAAAATTTCATTTCTTTTCTTCAAAAAACGATGAGATTGAGATCGAAGAAGCGGAACAGCATCTTATCGCCTGAAGTGTCATTAAAAACCAACTGTATGAAGAAACGTTTTGCGTCAACTTTTACGCAACTTTGTCTAACGCAGAACACGTTGAAAAGATGTGTGTTTGCGGGCCTGGAATTGGGAACATTCCGCTCATTAGTGGTAGTAGTAATAAACTAAACGATGGTTCGTTACGGGTCAGTTCCCACGGTAATTTGAATGCGGATGCGGAATATTAACGGAAAACAGGATGAAATAGAACGCCCACTGTAAGAGAAAATGTAGGGCAACTTCAATGTAGCCTTTTGCATACGGTGGCAACAGTTTCATACGCGGTTGCGAATCGACAAGTGTCATTTCTTGAAAGGTATATGATTCCGGTTCAGGCCAACATCAAGGACAGGCAGCTTCAATTTTCACTGTACGATAGGCACACGAGTGTGTTGAGACCGAGCTTTTTCATACACGGTACACGGCGATGCCTTAAATGAGATTTAATTATACGGTGCAAGCTGTGCCACGTATGTATGGTGCTACGTGTGTGAGTGTGTGTGGAAAGATGTAGTTTTTGTTGCTTGAAGCAAGTATGAGTAAGTAAGAATTAATAGATTGAAGGTAGTGGTTAGATTTGTTACGTTTAGCTACCATCGAATACTGGACTTTGAAGTAATTAGAATATATAATTTAAAATGAAATATGTTGCTATTGATTATTAGCAAACTTTTTCAAATAGTAAAGAAAACATTAACTTAAATAACAGAACAGAAAATCAACGATGAATGATCGTATTTTGAGTCGAATTTAGAGACAAATGTGCGAAAGTATGCAATCAGCAGTACAAAACGCCTCAAGCTATGCAATGCACATCACGCATAGCCTGCGCGCTAATGTTTATTTCTAAAATTCTTTTGCTCTATCCGCAATTTTTAAGTAGAGGTGTAGACAAAACTTGCACTTTAATGAAAAAAGTAATAATTTAAAGGGATTAAGGAAGTAGATTGTTTGTGCTATCGTTTCCCCATTACGGAATGGTACGAGTTAGTAAAGCGTTTCGTGATCATTTCTAACGACTGCATTTGTCATTCTCTTTTCTACTCTCTTTCTCTCAAAAACGTCATCACATCCATACAATGCACCAACTACCACCATCCGCATCGCACCAATCACGCACACACACGCTTGCAATTGAACCCACCTCGCCATGGGAATGGGTCAAAATATTAACCCACCCTCAACCGAACTCGGACCGTTTGCGAAACAAGACGTCAACGAGTGCCTGTTGCGAAATGGTCACGGTCCGTGCCAGGATACGTGCGAAAACCGTTGGGGCGGCTACAGTTGCGGGTGCGCCGGTTTGCCCGGGACACGGTTGGCAGCGGATGGGCACGGCTGCGAGGACGATGGGGAATGTGCGCAGGAGAAGAACCGTGGCGGTTGTTCCCATCGATGCCTTTCAACGCTCGGGCGCGTCTTCTGCCTCTGTCCGGATGGGTTGCGACTCGGCGCAGACTGGAAAACGTGCGAAGGTAGGCAGCGTTGTAGCTTTTCCCTGTCTTTTTCTTGGCGTCCGTACGTTTGTAGTGGTTCCCTTGAGTACTGTCGAACGAAACGCATCGGGACATCTAAGGTTGGGCGCTGCACTTTGGCCTGTGCCCGTGGAACGTGTTTGATGTCATTGCACCGTTTCATTGAAGTTGGTCGATGGTTGGTTTGCTCATCCGTTTAAATTTGCATTTGAAAGTTATAAATTATCCAGCAAACCGAGCCAGAACCCAGAACGCATCGATCGATCTTTTAGTTTTATCGTATCGATGTGTCTACTACGGGAAGCAACCTGACATCGAGCGATGAGAAGCTCGTTTCCCAACGGGTGGACGTAGTTGAGAGGAAAAACTTTTCATCAAATCATCACCCTCTCCGTACGGGCTGGATAAGCTTAGCTTCCCTTTCCCAACTAGATGGTGATATGCATGTCTTATTGAAAGGAAACTATTCAAGTATTTAAGGTTTAATTCATTTTGGGGGCTTGCGATTTTCATTATGGTGAGCTACACAAAGTAAGAGCTTTCGGTAGCATTCGGTTTTGAGGTGAATCAACTGTAACGTCTGCGAATAAGCAAGATCCGTACTTACTTAATTCGAGCAGTTCATTCTCAGTACATCACCTTTAACAACCTTCAATGGGTTGACGTCACTTTGTCGTAACGACCTTTGTAATGGAGTTTTTAAGATGAATTTTAATTGATTTGCGGAATGTGTTTGTACTTCAGGGAAGGTTTTTCATCGTACGATAACGTCTATTTTTAACGCATTGTACTTGTGATGCGTTCAACTGAAATCCTAATGTACCTTGGTCGCAGTGCTGCTGACGCAATAATTTATTTTTATGCATTCATAACGATTGATTTTAAAACCGTCTTCGAGTAATAGCTCATTTTATCATAAAAAAATAGTTTACCTTCTGTAAACTGTTCGAATCATATTCGCTTCGTGATTTTAAAATTAATAGAAAACATTTAAGTAAATTGTTTTATTGATTTACGCCTAAAGCTATGCAATCTTATGTTTCCTTCGTAGCCAAAAAGACTTTCCAAAATCATAAAAATAGATAGAAAGGTGTATAAAAAGCGAAGAAATTATAGCAAATTGATTGATTTCGTGTTGTTTTTAAGTTAATTTTTGTCAAAGCGATTTTTTTTGGAAACCATTCCAACGAACCGATCGTTTACTGGGCATGTGTTCATAGATTGATTTATCGACGTTTCAATTTTTCATCACTTTCCAAACAAAAACCGCCGAATGTGGTTTGGTCCATTGAAAACTTACTCTCTCTCTCTCTCGATGTCCTTCGTGGGAATGTTTTTCGAAAGGCTACTAATAGCGATTAAGCTGCGAAAGTGATTTTTGGCTCAGGAAGCGATATTTTTAGCACGGGAAAAGCACACACACACCGCAAACCTCCAACGAAGCACGCCGAAAAAATGCCGGCAAAAACAACAAGAGTCTCAAAACGATTTCCAACTACTCGCCTTTTTTTGTTTCGTCCGTGTGGCCTCGGGAAGGTTCTTCGCCGGAGCGGTCGGTCATCAAGCGAAAACACCATCGAATGACTGAATGATCGAGATGCATCAACATTGTTTCGTTGTTGCCTGTGTTTTATGAGCCCGATTGTTAGGGGAGTGGGTGGTTTGGAGGTTCAATTTGGTGGACGTCTGACGTCGAAGCAGCTTCATCAACCGTTTTGCGCTCCCTCACGTTTACGGACGGATCGCCGGGAATAGAAGTAGCGCTCACGCCGGCACACCGAACCTGGCCTTTTTGTGTGCCATTTTGTGGTTCCGGCTGGTAGGCCGGGGAGTCGGAAAAGTTTCAGTGCCTTCGCAGTGGACGCACGGCAGGGATGGATTATGAAAATATTTTCTCAAAACAGTCCCGAAACAACCGCCCGCCATCAAGTTCTCGCCGGAGTTGGGAAGTTGGGTGGTACCGTTTTTGGATTTCGGCTTTTCGGGAACTTTTCATTTTTCTACTTTCTTCGGTCGCTGCACTGTATTAGAACTGTGCTGAGGTTGTGTGTGTGTGTGTGGGTACCCTTTTGCCACCGAGCCATCATCGTACTTCGGTGCGTTCGCCGGGCTCATCCGCATTATCGTCGGCATCTGTCAGGAACGACGGTTTCGGTTTGGGTTTGTGTTCTTCTGCTGTGCTGTGTCTACCGTTGTACCGCCATATTTGTGGAGTTTGTGGTACCGTCTGCTGTCTTCGCTTTTAGTTCATTGTGCCAACAACGAAAAAACGAAAATAAAGCTACTGCTTGACGCACTGTACCGGAACGGAGAAGGCCAAACGAATTGGCCACGGAGAGGGGCAGAATTTTATGAACTTTCCTTCAGTGTTCTTTTCTTTGCCGGCGGAAAAAACGGACGAAAAAAAAGGAAAAAGATACAGCTCGTTGCGTTTGGAAGATGCACTCCGATACACGAAGCCACTCTATTATTATTTATACTTATAATTTTCCGCCTGAAATACACTTGGTCGGAAATAGATGAAGCAAGGGAAGAGAGCGGCGTTGAGGGGAGCGATTGCACGGTACGCAAAACCTGGAAAAACGACAACTTTTCTACATGTTGGAAAAATCCGGTTGGTAAAAAGCTCCGTTGTCGCCAGCGCGAGAGAGTATATCGCAAGAGCAGCTGGGGAGAAACCTTGCCCGAAAGGAAATAAACTCAATTCCGACACCAGACCGTACCAAGCTTGACACGTGCTGGAAAACATGGGAAAACATGCATTTCCCGTACACACTTATGCCCGGCGACCGAACAATACACTTTTCCCGGGTCGGTGGGAAAGTGAGGGACGGACACACCATGAGACCATGGGGTTGGTGATCTTTTGTGAGCTTTCATCGTCTGATTGATGCATACAATAGGAACAGAACGGAGCACGGTTGTTCGTTAGGGTAAAAGTAATTTAATACACCACGGTAGAAAGTTATCTTAGGTTTGTTGCTGTGGGTAGATGGAGCGGGTCTGTTGTACCTCTGGAAAGCCTTCAATTGAAAAGGCATGTATTAAAAAATTTGCGGAAATAGTAGTAATGCAAAGTGAAAATCTATGTAGCTTTTTTTGCATTAGTTTTGAGGCTTGGAGATTTCTTATTTAAATGTATTTTTTATCTTTTACATAACTTGCAAGTTTGACTTTAAGTTTTACAGTAAAAAACTGTTAAAATATAAGCCCTTAAAGAAAAATTTCTAAAACCAAATTGTTGAGGCAATTTAATCCTGGTCACGGCACCAAACCAATTTATCTCTGTGTTGAATCTATGTGTCTTGAGCTACGGCGTTTAAACATTTTAGACCACAAATGGATTTTTCACTAGATCAATTGGCGAAGAATAACTGTCTGGCTTCGTTATAACAAGAAGTTCAATAAATGATTATAAGTCAGAAATATCATCTAGTAAGTCGCCATGCTCCAAACACTTTTAAAAATAGATTAAGAAGGAAAATACAAATCAGTCCTGGTCACGGCACCAAAAGCTTTTCCTACTGGGTGTTCTATGGTAGAGTGCTTAAGCCTTTGAACGAATGCTCTGAACTGCCATTGATAGAGTCTTAACTGATTTTGGACGTTAAAAAGATAACATAAACAGTTCTTAACCAGCAAGTCGTAGACATGTCCTTATGGGTTGATAAATCGTAATAATGTTTCTAGAATCTAGCTTCAATTAAGTATTATTCCTTCCAAACTCACATTACACCTATGCCTTCAAAACCTTTTTTCTTGGGGGAATTAACTTTCTTGACGCTTATAAAATCATGCTTGTGTATAAATTAAACGCCAATCGATCATCACAACGCTCAACAAGCTTCATAACAATACATTATGCTTGCAAACATATTCTCATTTTGCTTTTCGCCGATGGCTTGCTTGACATGCTTACCCAAATACATAAAACCGTGTCGTGCCAATTTGAAACAATTCAAATGCAACTTTCCGTTTTCCATAAAAACCACGCCACCGTTGGCCGACAGATATTGATGAGTGTCAGAATGGAGACATTGCCGAACGATGTGCCAATGGGTGTGAAAATACGTTCGGTTCTTATCGCTGCCGGGAGGGAGCATTATCGCCCCCTGAGCAAGGAACTAATGAGGACGATGAAGAGGAGGAAGAGGAGGAGGATGGAGAAAGCGGCCCAGAACACGAAACCGACGATGAGGAGGGGGAGGAGGAGCACGATGAACGAGATCGAACGGAAGCGCATAATCGATTGAGCGAAAATGAATTGCCTCAAGAATCTCATCAATCAGTGGAAAACGCCGGAAGCGGTTCGGTGGATAACGATGGTACAAGTGACGAGCACGGGTACGAAACGAATCCGCCACCGGACGTTCCTTCGCATCCTCATAGGCATCATCACGGAGAGACAGAACTAGATCGCGATGCTGATCGGAAGCAAGATCCGGACGAGGATGAGGAAGATGGCGAAAAAATAGAGGAAGACGATGAGGAAGATGTCCCCGAGCGGTCTCACGTTTCAGAACCTTCCCGGCCGGTTGTAACTTCAGGTGATGGTCGCGATGAGATTAGCACATCCAAAGTGGAACCGGATTATGATGACGACGACGGCGGCGATGATGATGATGATGGGCCCGGTTCAGAAGAAAGCAGCGAGCGAAGTAATACCCAAGTGCCCTTGGCGAGTGGTTGCGGTGCAGGACTTCGATTGAGTCCGCGGACAGACACTTGTGAAGGTGAGTGAGTGAAGGATGATGACGCGTACCATCACGCCGGAAGTTTTGGGGGTGAACTTTAAACAACATTTCCGCATCGGTGGTTGGCATCGGATGCGTCTCCATTGGATCTGCGCAACCCACAAAAAAAGGTAAAACCACGCGAACCATGTTTCGAGGCCGTTATTTCTTTACAGCGAGTGAACAAATTTACGACAAAAGTTCATTCGCAACACACCACATAAACCCCCGACACACACACACGCACACCACCGCAGCTGTTGGGAAAACCTTACTATAGAAATGGAGACGCCTGGTGGCCCGTAGCTTTTATGCGACAACAAACAGCTTTAGTCGTTTCCGTTGGTGCGCGCGGATAAAAGAGTTGACTTTCGTGGTGTGTTAGTAACGGGTAGGATGGGAAAACGATTGAACGGTACCTGGGCGGAAATACGGTTACTCACACATACTGACGGTCGCGCAAGCGGAAGGAAGAAGGTTGTTAAAATGTTAATGATCCGCGTACATCGTAAGCCGATTGGAAGTCGACCGCGAATAGGACCATAATTTAAATGCAGCCCAGCCCTTCTTTCCGACGTCACATAAAACTTGGGTGGCGATACTTTTGGTTTTTGTTGGGTTGGGAAAATGGTTACAAAATGGGGTAGGTGATAGCATAAAACGACAAAATGCACGCTTAGCGAGAGGTGTAAAAGTGTAAGTGCTTTTGATTAAATTAAAAAATGTGAAATTAGAAAAAAAATTGGTTTGGGAAAAGTAATCCATTACTTTTCCCTTGTTGATTGATGTCTGATGATTGAAGTATTCAATAGAACAACGTAGGATTCAGGAGCTAGCGATAGGGCATTACAAGTTTACTACTAGTTGAAGAAAAACTGGGTTCAATATGAAGCTCGATGGTTGAGTGCCTCGAAAAATTACCTCCAAAAACCGTAAATTTAGTTCTACTGGCTGATCAAGCTTCTGAAAGGTCCTAAGAAGTATGGAAATTTGAGGCCGCCAATCGAACTAACGATAGAGATAAAGCGAATACAACTTATCCAAAATAAATAGTTGTATACAATGGATCTTAGGGCTCTAAACTCTCATGACTCGCAGATCGCTTATAGGAAGTATTATAGGCTATAGGAACCTCTGTTTATTCCATCCGGATAGTTCTCTCATAGCGAGGAATACCTATCCAACTACGCAATATCAATAAGTCTAGCAAACTATTAGATGGTTGTGATGACTTAGCAGATCATTAAGTCTAAAAAACGACGTATAAGTCTTGAAAATTGATATATTTTTTTATACCGATGCTTTCAAGGATTATTGCAAGAAGATGATCAGGAATAAGACGCGTAGAAACAGTAGCAAATGAGGACCAACTCAGGCTCAATTCTTGTGATAAATCCTTAATGTCATATCTCTTCAACCAATAACTGGATTGTTAGAGCGAAAGAAGTGTTGTGTTCAGAACGTCAGAATAGAGTCAGGTCACACAAGCCTGTAATGAGCTAACCGACTTTATTGGAGCTTGCTTTAGAAATTTGCCACGAATTTTGAACTTGACTTGATGAACTCTCTTCGTGTAAAGTTTCCTGATTGTTCAGAATTTCTAAATGTATCTTGGACAACATATTCAAAAAAGTAGTATTTTATTCGTAAAAGCTTTTGTCGTGATCAGTCCACAAGAAGTTGCAGAATAAAACACTCGATGTAAGGAAGAGTTAATGCGTTAGCCGTTCTATTTCCACATACTTCCAATTAATAATTCATATTTAAAAAAAATGTCAACACTCTATTTCCCACCGTCGTTTTCCCGAACACCGTCGAGTCTGGAATCTGTTACCAACATTTTTCTTAATTAAAAATAGCACCACTCAAACAAACGTCACATTTTGTGCCGCGCCGTAGCATGAACGGTGTGCTTCACGCGACCACCTTCATCACCGACAAAAGTTGCGCCGACATGTTAGTTAGCGTTTCGATTAGCTCGCTACTGGCAAGCGTTGCCGCAACAACACTAAACCCAATAAAACCACACACACACACACACACACGCTCTCTAGCTCTCTATTTAGATGAGGAGGGGGAGGAGGAGCACGATGAACGAGATCGAACGGAAGCGCATAATCGCTTGAGCGAAAATGAATTGCCTCAAGAATCTCATCAATCAGTGGAAAACGCCGGAAGCGGTTCGGGGGATAACCAGGGTACAAGTGACGAGCACGGGTACGAAACGAATCCGCCACCGGACGTTCCTTCGCATCCTCATAGGCATCATCACGGAGAGACAGAACTAGATCGCGATGCTGATCGGAAGCAAGATCCGGACGAGGATGAGGAAGATGGCGAAAAAATAGAGGAAGACGATGAGGAAGATGTCCCCGAGCGGTCTCACGTTTCAGAACCTTCCCGGCCGGTTGTAACTTCAGGTGATGGTCGCGATGAGATTAGCACATCCAAAGTGGAACCGGATTATGATGACGACGACGGCGACGATGATGATGATGATGGGCCCGGTTCAGAAGAAAGCAGTGAGCGAAGTAATACCCAAGTGCCCTTGGCGAGTGGTTGCGGTGCAGGACTTCGATTGAGTCCGCGGACAGACACTTGTGAAGGTGAGTGAGTGAAGGATGATGACGCGTGCCATCACGCCGGAAGTTTTGGGGGTGAACTTTAAACAACATTTCCGCATCGGTGGTTGGCATCGGATGCGTCTCCATTGGATCTGCGCAACCCACAAAAAAAGGTAAAACCACGCGAACCATGTTTCGAGGCCGTTATTTCTTTACAGCGAGTGAACAAATTTACGACAAAAGTTCATTCGCAACACACCACATAAACCCCCGACACACACACACGCACACCACCGCAGCTGTTGGGAAAACCTTACTATAGAAATGGAGACGCCTGGTGGCCCGTAGCTTTTATGTGACAACAAACAGCTTTAGTCGTTTCCGTTAGGGCGCGCGGATAAAAGAGTTGACTTTCGTGGTGTGTTAGTACCGGGTAGGATGGGAAAACGATTGAACGGTACCTGGGCGGAAATACGGTTACTCACACATACTGACGGTCGCGCAAGCGGAAGGAAGAAGGTTGTTAAAATGTTAATGATCCGCGTACATCGTAAGCCGATTGGAAGTCGACCGCGAATAGGACCATAATTTAAATGCAGCCCAGCCCTTCTTTCTGACGTCACATAAAACATGGCTGACGATACTCTTGGTTTTTGTTGGGTTGGGAAAATGGTTACAAAATGGGGTAGGTGATAGCATAAAACGACAAAATGCACGCTTAGCGAGAGGTGTAAAAGTGCTTTTGATTAAATTAAAAAAAGTGAAATTAGAAAAAAAATTTGGTTTGGGAAAAGTAATCCATTACTTTTTTCCTTGTAGATTGATGTCTGATGATTGAAGTATTCAATAGAACAACTTAGGATTCAGGAGCTAGAGATAGGGCATTATAAGTTTACTACTAGTTGAAGAAAAACTGGGTTCAATATGAAGCTCGATGGTTGAGTGCCTCGAAAAATTACCTCCAAAAACCGTAAATTTAGTTCTACTGGCTGATCAAGCTTCTGAAAGGTCCTAAGAAGTATGGAAATTTGAGGCCGCCGAACGAACTAACGATAGAGATAAAGCGAATACAACTTATCCAACATAAATAGTTCTATACAATGGATCTTAGGGCTCTAAACTCTCATGACTCGCAGACCGCTTATAGGAAGTATTATAGGTTATAGGAACCTCTGTTTATTCCATCCGTATGGTTCTCTCATCTTGCCTATCCAACTACGCAATATCAATAAGTCTAGCAAGCCAGGTTGTGATGACTTAGCAGATCTTCTTCTTCTTCTCCTTCTTCTTCTTTTTTGGCCTAACGACCTCTCAGGTCATGCCTGCCATTTTTGGCTTACTAGACTTGTTGTTACCGCATAGTTGAATAATCAGTCCTCACTATGGGGGAACGGCCCAGATAAGACTTGAACTCCGGTCCTAACGTGTGAAGACCGACGCCGATGTCGCATCTACCACCGGGCCGCCCCAACTTAGCAGATCATTAAGTCTAAAAAACGACGTGTAAGTCTTGAAAATTGATATATTTGTTATACCGATGCTTACAAGGTTTATTGCAAGAAGATGATCAGGAATAAGACGCGTAGAAACAGTAGCAAATGAGGACCAACTCAGACTCAATTATTGTGATAAATGTCATATCTCTTCAACCAATAACTGGATTGTTAGAGCGGAAGAAGTGTTGTGTCCAGAACGTCAGAATAGAGTCAGGTCACACAAGCCTGTAATGAGCTAACCGACTTTATTGGAGCTTGCTTTAGAAATCTGCCACGAATTTTGAACTTGACTTGGTGAACTCTCTCCGTGTAAAGTTTCCTGATTGTTCAGAATTCCGTAATGTATCTTGGACAACATGTTCAAAAAAGTAGTATTTTATTCGTAAAATCTTTCGGCGTAATTGGTCCACAAGAAGTTGCAGAATAAAACACTCGATGTAAGCAAGAGTTAATGCTCTAGCCGTTCTATTTCCCCATGCTTCCAATTAATAATTCATATTTTGGAAAAAAATATCAATACTCTATTTCCCACATCTCTTCGATCAACGTCGAGTCTGGAATCTGTTACCAACATTTTTCTTAATTAAAAATAGCACCACTCAAACAAACGTCACATTTGGTGCCGCGCCGTAGCATGAACGGTGTGCTTCACGCGACCACCTTCATCACCGACAAAAGTTGCGCCGACATGTTAGTTAGCGTTTCGATTAGCTCGCTACTGGCAAGCGTTGCCGCAACAACACTAAACCCAATAAAACCACACACACACACACACACGCACGCTCTCTAGCTCTCTATTTATGCAAATAGTTCCTGCCACAGCCAACCGGCAGCTCATCGTTCGAATGGGATGAGCTGGGCACACAGTTTGCCGGAGCAGTGCGCACCCAACTCGTTTGGCATTTCGAGCCTGCCTGCCTGGCTGATGAGCATAAAACGGTTGTCGTTGGCTGTCGGGCTTACCGGGTCCTGGTCTGCCTTTTGCAAACCCCATCCCGTTTATCGGAGGCACATGTGCGCGTGGATTCATGCGAACTACAGCCCGTTAATTGAATATTGTAGAAAGTCGGTTAGTTAAGGTGCAACGGTGGAAGCGACGGAGTGGGGCGAGAGTGCTTTGTGGTGGAAGATGAACCTCACCCTGCGAAAGGCGCGTGCCATCGTGCCATCCAAAACGAAAAAGCTGCCGGAATAGCTGTGATGTGGCTGGGAGGATGGGAAAAATATTGTACCACGCGTAAACGAATCTACGCCATGTGGCAGACTGGCCGGTCTGCCAGGCTCTACCGCTGGAGTTTTGGAGGACACTTTGCGCTACAGTTGTAGATTGTGTATACGGGGTGGTTTTCCCAGTGCCAGACAGCAGGTTTTCGGTACAAGCGTTCATTGTGTGTCACCGCAAACATGCACACACACACATGGGTGTCCTCCGCAAGCGCCAGAGCGGATTTTGATCGTTATTACAATGTTTAAGCTCCAGATTCACCCTCACGCGGCATTATGACCAGCGGCACAGCAGTCCGTATGGGGGCGCCAATACTTTTGCGCCGTTCCGTTGTTAATCATGGCCCGTAATTTGTACGTTGATTACGCCTTGTACCGGCGTTGTCCTACACTGTGCGACACGTGTGCTTGTGTGCCGGAACACGAGTAAGCCGGTTTTTTCGGCGTGGCAGCAGATTTGGTGTTGTGGTACGCTGCAGCTAGATTGTTTTGGGGTAACATATGGCCAGGTATTATGCAGTCTATAGTCGGCGTTGTTTGATGAGAAAGCAAAGAACGGCAGAACTGTGGCTGTGGCGGAATAATCATTTTGCCATTAATGGTAGCGAATGGATTGGATGCTTACAGCGGACAATTAGAAGCGCGCGGCGTACAATATGCATGGAAGCATTGTTTCATACAAGAACTATCGAGATCGAGAATGTCGTCTAGTCGAAACTCATTATTTGCATCCATTATGTTGAATATTACCCTTGATGCGAGCACCAAATCGGTCGGTAAGCCTGCTTGACTCTGTTATAGTCGATAAACATGAGAATTGCATACTTTTAGGCGTATTCGATTCGAGCAATATTCAGACGATTTCATCGCAATCTGGCAGCTTTTGAAGAGGCTCATTGGATTCAATGTTTGAATAAACAAATCGATCACAGATTTGCTCCTGAAAACCCTCAATCTTAAATTAAAAAATGTGCAAGAAAACTAAATTTCTTTATATTTTTAAGAAGTGAAAAACTTCGAGCAAACTATTCCATTTTTTAGAATGTTTTCTTCAAATGTCGTTTCATCAGTGTCGTTTTGCAGCTAAAAATCTTATTCGATGTGATATTCAACGTCCACCAAAGTGATGATCAGTCGTTCAACTCACCCAACTCTCCTTTCTTCCAGACATAAACGAATGCGAAGAACAGGATCACGGATGCGACTACTGCGAAAATGCGTACGGCGGATACCAATGCACCTGTCCGGCCGGTTTCGAACTCGCCGACGATGACAAACACTGTGTGGATGTGGACGAATGTACCGCCGGGGAAGATGAGACGGACGAGAGTGGTTCGATTTGTTCGCACGAGTGTCACAACACGATCGGATCGTTCGAGTGTCGATGTCCGAATGCGTTCCATCTAAACAACGATCGACGTACGTGCGTACGAGACTTCTGTCAGGATCTGTACGAGAACCCGAACAAAACGCGCTGTTCGCATGAGTGCGTGGATGAGGTGGAAGGCTTCCGATGTCACTGTCCGGAAGGTTACCTGTTGGACGAGGTAGATCAGAAGACGTGCCACAGTGCGTACAGTTGTGAGGAGAATCAAAGGAAACGGTGTGAGCCGGGCCGATGTAGGAAGGTGGGAAGCGGTGACTATCGGTGTGAGTGTCCGGATGGGTATGTGCAGAACGATCACAGCTGTCACGATCGGGATGAGTGTCTGCTGGGACGGCATGATTGTAGCCACGAGTGTCATAATACGGTCGGTTCGTACCGGTGTAGTTGTCCGGTGGGTCTTACGCTGTCGGCCGATGGGAAGACTTGTGATGATGTGGATGAGTGTGCGCGCGAGACGAACGAGCTGGATGGGTTGTGCGGTGATATAGAGTGTCGCAATACGTACGGTAGCTACAAGTGTGTTTGTCCGGAGGGGAGAGAGTTTGACGAGTACGGCATCTGTCGACAGATGGATCTGTGCCGGAAGGATAATGGCGGCTGTTCGCACATCTGTACGTTCTATAACCGGGAAACGTACTGTGACTGTCCGGATGATATGGAGCTGGCCGAGGATGGAAAGACGTGCGAAACGGGCAATGTTTGTGGGCTGAACAATGGCGGATGTTCGCATACGTGTGATCCGGACAGTGAGACGATGTGTCTGTGTCCGGCAGGGATGGTTTTGGGAGCGAACGGACGCACCTGTGAGGATGTGAACGAGTGCCACAAGGATAATGGAGGATGTGGGCAGAGTTGTTTGAATTTTGAAGGTGGTTATCGGTGTAGTTGCTACGAAGGATTCGAGCTGGAAGCGGACAAACGAACGTGTGTCGATCAGGATGAGTGTGCAAATGCGCGAGGTGGTGGTTGTGATCACAACTGTCACAACACGGCCGGATCGTACTATTGTACGTGTCATGCGGGATACAAGTTGGCGGAGAACGCACGCACCTGTATGGATGTGAATGAGTGCGAGGATCACAATGGAAACTGTTCGCATGTGTGCATCAACTTGCTCGGTGGACATCAGTGCTCTTGTCCGAAAGGGCTGTTCCTGCAGGAGGACGACCGTACCTGTGACTTTGTGGACGAGTGTGAGCTCAACAATGGTGGATGCTCGCACGGATGTCATTACGAGTATGGGGTGGTGAGTTGTTCGTGTCCGAGAGGCTTTCAGCTAGATGGCGAGCATCATAAGACTTGCGTTGATATGGATGAGTGTGTGAAAGGCAATGGAGGTTGCTCGCACGAGTGCACGAATAGTCCAGGATCGTACGAATGTCACTGTCCGGAGGGTTACGAACTTCGGCACAATCGTCACACGTGTCAGGATGTGGATGAATGCGTAGGAACGAATGGGAACTGCACCAACATTTGCATCAACTTGCCCGGTGGATATCGTTGTGCGTGTGAAATCGGATACGAACTGGCGGACGATCAGCGGACGTGTATCGATGTGGACGAGTGTAATGACGGAAGTCACGATTGTTCGCATCGTTGTGTAAACGTCCCAGGCGCATACGAGTGTGAGTGTCCCGAGGGTTTCAAGCTGGGTCGAAATCGGCTCAGCTGTGAGGATGTGGACGAGTGTAAAACACTTCCAGATCGTGGTGGATGTGAACATCATTGCATCAATACGATCGGATCGTATCACTGTGGGTGTGAGGATGGACATCGGCTAGCCGCGGACAATCGTACCTGTTCCGATGTGGACGAGTGTAGTGACGAGTTAAGGAAGTGTACACACGATTGTTTAAACACTAAGGGAGGATTCGAGTGTTCGTGTCCGTCCGGGTTGCGGCTCGATATCGATAAGGTGAGCTGTGTGGACATTGACGAGTGTCGGATAAACAACTTCAACGGAGGTTGCTCTCACATCTGTGAGAATACGGAAGGAAGCTTCCAGTGTCGATGTCCCGAGGGAATGGTGCTCGGAGAGGATCAAGCTACGTGCAGTGATATTGATGAGTGCGCCGTGCTTAATGGAGGCTGCAGTCAGCTGTGTATTAATCGGGATGGAGGCTTCCGGTGTGGTTGCCACCCGGGGTACAGTCTAATGGCGGATGGAAAGGCTTGTGAAGTGTCGAATCCGTGTGCGCTCAGGAATGGAGGATGTCAGCATTATTGTAGCTTGAAGGCAGGACTACCGGTGTGCTCGTGTAGAGAAGGGTACGTGTTGAACAAGACCAATCAAGCGTCTTGTGTTGATCACAATGAGTGTTTGCAGTCGAAGGATCACAACTGTCAGCAGCGGTGTGTAAATTTGGAAGGATCGTACAGATGCGACTGTTACGCTGGATACGAAAAGAATGATCTGGGTCAATGCATTGACATTAACGAGTGCGCTGTGGATAATGGTGGCTGTGGAGCGAAGGCTCAGTGCATCAATACGGCTGGCGGAAGTCGGTGTACGTGTCCGGTAGGGTACAAGCTAGCGCAAGATCGTAAGAGCTGTGCTGAGCTGAAGGACAATTGCAAACCGTTTGAAGCACCTCGGAATGCGGAGGTCCGGTGTACACGATCCAGACACAAGACGCAGCTGTTCTACCGATCCAAGTGTTTTGTTACGTGCAAGAAGGGCTTTAAACTGCACGGACCTGCGGTACGACACTGCAATGGAACTGGCGAGTGGGACGAGGGTGAATCGATCTGTGTTCGTAAGTAACATCAAGGCTTAGGTGAATACAAAATTTCCTTCTTAAACTATTCTTAATGTTTGTTTTAGCTCTTGCATGTCCAAAACTGAATCGACCGGAGAATGGAGTAATTCTACCGGTGGCATGTACGGCGGGCAAGATCTTCGCCAACGAACGCTGTGTTCTTCACTGCAAACCAGGCTTCAAACCGGCTGTAAAGCGAACCGCAGTTTGTAGTCTTGCACAAACTTGGGTACCAGGAGACAACCTTCGTTGTGTTCCACTGGACACTCCAATAGTCACGCCGAAACCTACGGCAACAACTATAACGACTACTACAGCCCCAGTTGCAATCAAACCCTACATCCAGTGTCCTCCAGATATCCATGAGGTCCTACCGATGGGTCAGTACACGATGAAGGTACGGATGGAACGACCGACGACGAATGTCGATTGGCACAAGTATGTTGATTCCCATCCACCGTGGGGCAAACAGCTTGAGGTGGAACTCCCAGCCGGTGAAACGATCGTCACGTTCCGTGCTCGAAGTCCAACGAGCAACGTGAACGATGTGTGCCGCGTTGTGATAAAGATAAGAGGTGAGTTCTTGAGAAGAGGTCCCTACAAGAAGATCTTAACTTGAATTCGCTTTGAAAATTGCAGAAAGAAAACCTCCCACCGTGGTGCACTGTCCGGAATCGTTCGAGGTACAGTTGGAGCGGAACGAACCCTCGCGGTCTGTGTTCTGGACCGAGCCCAAGTTCGAGTCTGGGACGGAGATTAAGCAACTCTACAAATCCAACACTCCCGGACAACCGCTGCCGGCCGGAGTACACTACATCAACTACATCGCAACCGATTCCGATGGGCTGAGTGCCAACTGTAACTTCCGTGTTGTGGTTAAAGGTAAGCTCGGGTGGGCGATAAAAATGGTCCCTCCTTAACTTCGCCCTAACTTCCTAACCGCTCTACTCGCAGGTCCTCCGGCGGAGGTGATGGAAACGAGACGTCCACCCCAGACCGGTGGCCCAAGACCGGCGGAAATGAATCGGCTCGAGAACCACGAATCATATCTCATCTGTCCGGGCAAACCGCCGGTTCGGCTCGATGGCAACAACTATCCCGTAAGTAGTAGACTGCACATTGTTTTACACACGGTTTGGCACCGGTTGTCGCCGTCCAGTGCTTCGGTCGATAAGACGAAACCGTATGCACTTGCCACACCTGCTACACACACACGTTTGCTACCATCATCCCCTCACCATAATCGCCAAGAACAATCGCAACATAAGCCACCGCATCAGAAACCGATCGGGCTCGCTCCGGTGGGCCCGTATCGGTATCATAATCATCATCGCTATCGCCCCGACCATCAGCACCATTACCACAATCGCAACCACAACAGCCAAGGGGCATCCGGGCAAACCGCGCTCATAACGCCACTAATGGGTCAAGGTAATCATTCATCTGCCGCGGGACTAACCGTGACCCCCACTGCCACAACCACCAACACCACCAATCATTCCATCCTGGCCGGGGTGGCTTCACGGGGCGATTATCATTCAACCATTGTGCCGGCGGTGGCCTCTTCGGAGAGTCGATTACACTGGCAACGGCCCGCAACAAACTCTAATACCACCGCAGCCACTTACAAGCGCACAAACACCACGACGGTTGGCGCTTCTACCGAACGCACGCTTCGCATGGACCATCATCGTCAGCTTCGGCCTAACAAACAGACCACCGGAGGGCAACGGCAACTCCAAGTACATCGATCGCGCATAATACACATCATCGAACATCGATCATCGTCGACGGATTGTGGGGACGAAGAGGAGGAAGAGGAGAAGGGAGAGGGAGAAGGGGAGAAGGAGGAAGAGGAAGCGGAGAGTGTTGAATATTTTATCGACATCTTCCACTGGGTCAGGGAACAACGGCACCAGCCGCTCCAGTACCAGTACCAGCGTTCACTTAGTTTAGGACGACAGCGGAACCTTCGCAGTACCACCGGGCAGCAGCAACCATCATCGTATCATCATCGTCGTCGTCGTCGTGCCCGGCGGCAAAGCAATTATTAAATTATTCCATACGGTTACGGCCATTATTGTTCGGGGT
>KZ061749.1:145161-168220 GCA_002091835.1 Anopheles maculatus
CTATTCTAAATACAAATAATAATATTTATTCTTTTCAGTAGAAAAGTGTCCAAGCGTTAAAATAATTGATTTAAATTCAAGCCTTTAATTAGCATTGCTTTCGTTTGAAGCCAGGCAGATAATTAAATTTATTTAACAAATCACGTGTAAATATACCCTTTCCTATGCATCGAAACTACCCACTTCGATTGGTGTGATAGAATTTTCACTTCTAAACGAGAACACGGTTTTCCCAATTTTCCTACCACTCTCTCATTCGTTTTTCCCCTTTTTGCAGTACGATTCGTTCCAATAATCAAATAGTTCATATTAGACTAAATAAGCATCCGCACACCAGGTCGCTTGTGCCTTGCATGGCTAATTTCAAACCGGGAATCCTCGTTTTAGCCTTCGACACAACGTTTGCCAGCCAAAAGCAATCGCTAATGAATAGCTCAATATGCAAAGTTCTGTAATTTTCAGTAGCAATGAAATTGGCGAACATCAGATTTCCATTAGATGCGCTCAGCTCAACTTGCATGGCTAATTTCAAACCGGGAATCCTCGTTTTAGCCTTCGACACAACGTTTGCCAGCCAAAAGCAATCGCTAATGAATAGCTCAATATGCAAAGTTCTGTAATTTTCAGCAGCAATGAAATTGGCGAACATCAGAATTCCATTAGATGCGCTCAGCTCAATGGCATCTATGTGCGTACCGTAGCGGTGTCAGTGTTGTGCCGTTGTATATCCGGGAAATTGATTGTGCGTGTCGTGTGCATGTGTTAGAGATGCGTTAGAGAGTTGATTTTAGGTCCGCGTTGCGGTGTGTGGAACATTAATCGTTCGTTGAGTGAAACATGAGGCAAAATAAGGTTAAAAACGATTCACACTCCAACTGTTTGAGTTTTAGGTGCAAACAAATCGCTGTACAGAAAGCAAAAGTGAGTTGTTGCTTGAAAAAATAGCAAAACCACTCGAACTGTGTCTTGCGGTTTGCATAACATTCAGCCAGTTGAAACAAATGCCCCCGAAAGTATGTAATACTGTGCCCAAAACAACTTTTAAACAGCTTGTTGGTCTGTTTAGAAAAAAAATCCTCGCACCATTTGGAAATGCTTTCTTTGAAATTCTATTGTTTCGCTACTTTTATATGTTCCCCGCTGCTGCAAACCGAAGATGCAGATGAATTGAAGGAATGCCTTTTCCCGAGGCACTACTATAAAGGCACATTGTAGAGTGAACGATTCCCGTGAGTGAGACAGTGTGCACAATTGCTAGGAAAACGGAACAAAACCCGTTTCGCTTGCAGTGAGCGAATGAAATTCTTCTCGCATACATCCGGTTCGTGTGTACGGGGAAGCCTTTCAGATGTTTATGTTGTGTTTTTGAGTTCCAATCGCCACACCAAACCTTCCGCTGCCAGGGGAATGGTAAAGTAAAGCGATATTCATGTTCATTGCACTATCATCGACCGAGCTCTGGACACTCTTGGGTATTGGGTATGGGAACTCAGGCCATGCTCGTACCGTGAAAGTGTTGAGGTTCGCTCGCTTTGGAGTGTTAGTTATGTTCCTTTTTAGCCATTTTTTCCCCCGTTTCGCCATGATTGAACGGTTGTCATGTTATGGTTGGCTCTATTTCTCTTTCCACTGGCTGCCTGCGCTTTGTATGGTACTTCCGGTTGCACACTGCGTAAACTCATATTTGCACATTGGACATCAAACGAACTGGTACGTGGTTGGTTGCGTGGTGAGTTTTTCTTGCGTTTTTGCATCATCTACTCACTGCCAACACACATTGTCAGCGCGCGAATCATTTTCGATTTCGAGCTATCTATAGTCGGCTATAGAGCTTCGGTGAAGATGAAGTTTTCTTCTTTCGGAAAGTTCTCAACGTAACGTACATAAAAATCCTCGCCCCATTTGGGAATGCTTTCTTTGAAATTCTATTGTTTCGCTACTTTTATACGTTCCCCGCTGCTGCAAACCGAAGATGCAGATGAATAGAAGGAATGCCTTTTCCCGAGGCACTACTATAAAGGCACATTGTAGAGTGAACGATTCGCATATTTTTGGGCACAGTGCGTGGTAGTGCACGCAATAGAGCCTCACCACTCAGAACAGGATTATCGAGAGCTCTCACAGAGTCAAATGAATACAATAACTCACCGGAAGGATTTGCAGCGATCAGGCGATCAAACCCTGCAAATAAAACTGTCTACTATTCCACCGAAATTCGGGAACCTCCGCATCAGCAAACTCGTATCGTGTGTGTTGGTATGTTCAATGCTATAAATAAAGCTCTCTTCTAAAGCTCCGTTTGACAGACATTCGCTTAGAGGGTTTAAACGGGTAGTTTGAAGTTGCTACAATGTTCTATCGATCCTTTCTCCAAACCAAATCCCGCCTATCGGTGATATTAGTTATCTTCGAACGTTAGAACGTTAGAAAAAAGAACATCCAGCTCTTTCCCAACAGAAGCAGGTTGGTTGATACCTGGTTAGATGTTTGGTTGTTGGTTTTATCCTTTCCCGAAGCTTTGAGGCTAACCCGGTGCCTCCTTTCCATCAATCAGAGCTAGCAGACAAACTCTTCCCGGAAGGATATTTCGATGGGCGCACTGAATTCACTTAGCGCAAAGCATCCGGGCCTTCTTTCATCCGCCAGTGTACGCGCGTTTCGAGGATGATAAAAAATACATAAGCATGAGATAGTAGTTTTCCCGCAACTCCCGTACCTCGGGAACCACGGCAAACACACCATATTCCGGCAGTGGATATGCAGGAAGTTTGCAGCTAATTCGCCTTATCCGACCGAAAACCTCTTCAACGATCAGTCCCGCCAAAGAAGTGGCATTTAAATGGTTTTAGTACACTCGGGAAGTGGAGTTTGTGCCCACTCATGCTTTAATATCCTGCACGCCGTCTGCCATAAAAAAACGACCCACAGGTTCGGGATACTTTCAGCAACGTCATTCACATCATCATCATCATGATTACCATCGTCAGTTCGTACATCATTCAAACGAGGGACCGTTCGAGCAGGTTGAATGCTTCATTGAATGAATCATAATTAAATCGATATTTACCAACCAAACCGCACCGATCCATCTGCCACTGGCATGCCGACGGTACTATATGCCTGTTGGTGGTCAGGCGCTTTAGGAGGCGGATCACAGTCCGTTTGTGTGGTGTGTGCGCGCGTATTTAGGGCTTGAATTGGCGTTTTGAGATTGATTATTATAGCCGTAATTAATTCCAAAACACATACAATTATACACCAGCACCACCACGAACCTCGACGTCAACACCACTGGTTGGTGATGTGTCACGGGCGTCGCCTCTCGCGTGTGTGTGCTTGATTTTATTTGGACGTGTGGTTTGGCACATTTGAATGTTCATTATACGACCATCAGCTAGCAGGCGATTTGGACTTCACCATCGTTTACTGTATACTTCCCTCAGTGGTGTTTGTGGAGATATTACTACCACATCTTGTGAAGGATTAAAGATGGCGAAGGCTCGAGAACAGGATTTGAAGCTGGAAAGTTTGTGGAGTATTTAGACATTTGAGTCCAAGAGTCATTATAAGCTTTGGGGAACATTAGACAACAACGAAAACGAATTGCAAGTTTGATTAGACATTTCATAACATTCCATGAGTGTCTTGATCTTTCCCCTCACCAATACTCGTGCTTGGAACTTAAAGATATTGGAGATATTCGCTCATATTCGTCATGATAGACGAGGAAGTCCTAAACACACTTGAAAGCTTAGATTGTCTGGTGTCTTGCTATAGTCTTGGTCATCAAAGTTCTTCCCTTGTGAAATTCGACTAGCGAGTCTCTGATCCAGAATATTGACGAAAAGTCGTCTGAAAATTTTTTACCTTGAACATGACTCATAGGATGAATTTTGAGGTTTGATACCTACAATTACTAATCAGCAAATAAAGATACTCCACAGACAAATCTCGACTTACTAAGATTTCTTTAATCTGCCCTATATAATGCATTATATAAGGATTATAATGCTTCAAGGATCATTCACTGAGCGCCTTCAAGTTGATCAATTGATTTACCGTAGTTCTGGTATATGTCCAAAGATAGATTATGTCCCATTATCTTTTCTTAATCTGAGAGATTAGAAAGATTTCTCAATGCTTATTCGCTGCGTAAATGGCTCAAACGTTCTCAATATTTAAAGCTGCCGATGGTTTATGATGACCTAAGTCAGATTTTTTGTAAGTGTTTTGACATTTGGTGGCTGAAACACTGCCTGGAAGCTGACACTCAATTCTATTGTACCAAATTTTTCAAAACTTGATTGAATATTACAATAACTAGCTTACAATCATCAGCAAAACATCCTTCTAATCTGTCAACAAAGCTCTTCTCACGTAATTATTATGAATTGTACGACACATCTGCCTAGTGTAAATGTGAATTATAAGCACCGCACAATAAACGTGCAACAAATAAATGTTTGCCGCGATTTGTCTAACGATAATGAAATTATGCTTCCGGGTGCGGATGTACTGGCCCTATATCAACCACCGGAAATGCACAATATGGATTACTTCTGCGTGTGCTTACGTTTGATATATACAGAAAAATGTTTCACTTCAAAATATTGTTTGCAATAAATTAAAACCATTCCCGCTTCAAAGGGAAACAACCCGGAAACAGTCCTCGGAACCGTCCTCGGCATGGGGTGAGGAATTATCATCAATTATGGACAATTGAAATCAATCCCCGATTGGCAACCGGTCCGATGATAAATGAGCCAACTGATCATTATAATTTACCGTTGTTACCAGTTTTTTGTTGCGTCCCAACAGCACCACAACACCCATGCAGGCGTTTTTTTTTTCGTGGAAAATTGTGTTCTCTTAAAATACGCCCAGCAACACTTTCACTCGGACGTTCAGTACACTCGATGGTTCGTTGATTGAAGTGTGCCGCATCGAGAAGCGGGGCAAAAAAAAATGGGCTTGGTGAGAGAAAATTAATTAAAAACACATGTCCTCTGCACCATCTCTTTGGCTCCCTTGGTAAGGAAAATCTCTTTGGGGAATTTGGTCATCACACCGCAGAGCACGATGTTGCGGTGTTTCGGTCGCCGTGCATTGGGACACGAGATGGCGTTCGCGGTTTTGCGGATTTTAGATCGCGGCAACCGGGCAACGAGCAAACGTGTCAGCAAACGTATGGGAGCGCCTTTTCGGTAAATTGCATCGTGCGTTTGCTGCAAGCGCTGCATACAATTTAATGACACAATCAATCAATTTTCCGGCTTCAATTCCCATTGTCAACGTTGACGGTAGAATGCCGTAGACGCTCTTTTATCCTCACACTAGAACAACACTACAAACACACAGACACGGATCCACCGTGACAATGTGACAGTTTCCGATCATCAACGAAACGGAATCGATCAGCAGTGTGCTGTGTGCGTTTGGTTTTTTTTTTTTGTTGGTTGACGAATTTTATCCCTGGACGGCTCATTTGTTTCACTTTTGCAGCGTCAGCATCCGCGGCAGCAGCTGCAGAAACAGTGGCAGCACCCGCACATCGAATACCACAACCACCATCAGCTTCTGCGCCATCGGTACGAACAGGAACAGCAGCAGCAGCAGCACCATCACAACCGTCCATTGTTCCGGGACCATTTGCCGAACGTCGATTTCGTTGAGCCGGGAATGTCCACCGCGCAGCGAAGATTGAATCAAATCTCACCACCATTGCCGGTAGGAGGACAGACGACAGTTGTGCAACTCATGAGTGCTCTTTCTCGCTGTGTGTGTGTGACTGTTTGTTTTGTGAGTGTGTGTAAAATATTGTCATTCTTTTCTGACTGGGTTTTTTTTTATATCAAAACCAACCATTTGTTTGTTTGTTCATCGTTTCGTGTTGTTTTGACTCGTTTTTGTGAGTGTTTCGTTACGTTTTTGTCCATCGCTTTTTTCTGATATCGTTATGGTTGATAAGCTGGCATAGATGTTAGTGGACAGGGAAGTTTTTTTTTTGCCCACTCGCTTCATTGTCGGTGAGCTGTGCTTTTCATTTGCATTCTTTGACAGTTGTGTGTTGTGTTTGTTCGATTGGAGCCGGTTTTTATTTTGGATGGTGCTTTTATTCCATTCTTTATATTGCTGCATTTATCTACTTTCAGTGAGAGTTACGCGTTTTTTTTTTGCTGTTGCTGTGATTTGTTTTGTGTGTGCTTACCGTTTTTAACCTTGCGTAAACTGACATGTGTAACTAACTTCAGCTGACAATGTTTGTTTTGCTGTAAAACATTCCATTGAAATGTTGCTTTGTTTCCTTCGCCAAGTGATGTAGTTTAAAACGGCTTGCTTTTTTCACGTTTTTAATTAACAGCATTCGGCTTTTGTTTTGTCTATATAGTCTCAAACAATTACATACTTTGAGGCGCTTTTTACTCTACATTCGCTTAACAAATCATGCGAAAAGAAAAGAGTCTATTGTATCGAGTGAATTGCTGCGATGAATGACAATACATAGTTGGCTGCATTGCATACTTGTTAGGCGTTGTTTGCAAGTTCACCTGAATGTATGCAATTAAGAGAAAATAGTATTCGTTACAGGGACTTGAATATGTATTTTAGCAATATATTCTTACTTTGGAAATTTTATAAAATTTCACAATTTCAAAATTGAATAATTTAAATTGCTGCCTATCAATACTTGAAAATTGAACGAGTAAAGGTGATAATGGAAAAAGGTTTTAAATTGCATAGTTTCCAGGCGTTATTAACAAGCTCTCTTAAATGATTGCATTTCATAGAAGTAATAAGGGTTTTTTGGAACTTGAATAAGTTGTTAGGTAGTATTTAAAGCAGAAATTGTATCCTACTTACTTTTTGAAGATTTATTTGGAATTAGGAATAAATCACTGCCTATAAATGCTTCGTAACCGAACAAAAATAGTTGAATTCAAAATAATTTTATTTGCCTGTTATTAATTGCATACTTGCTAGGCGTTTTTTACAAAGATTGTCCATAACTGTGCAATTCGCACAAAAAATAGAGGTTTAAATTTTAATGGCAAAAAACGAATTGGTGTTCCAGAATTTTATCGAAAGTCGTAATTTATCAATTAACGTCCAGCAAGATACAAGAAAGCGGAACTGAAAAAGTTTGCCTAAAAGTATGCAATTTGAAGACTTAAATTACGTATTTAGATTGTTGGAAGTTTTTGTACTGTCTTATAGATTATGTTTCAAGAAAAATCCTTCCTTTACTAATAAGCAACCATCTCACATAACTCACACGAAAAAGACGGCTGCTTACAAGCTTCCCAAAATCCAATAAAAAGTGTTGAACCATTGTTAATAAGTGCGGATTAACGGAAAAGCAAAAAAAAGAAAACACTTCCTAACCACCCCGAATGAGCCAATTTCGAAGCATTTCCACATTCCGTTCAATTATTAATGCATAAGCAATCGTCTTTCTACACCGGTCGGAGCGAAAGCTTCACACAACACTTGGCAAGACTTTGTCTGCGTCTGGACAAGTAATTGATAATTCATTAAAAGCTACCTGTAAACAAGCTAATTTATTCCATTTCACTCCAACCATTATCGACCGCCGTCCGCGCTGTTACTGTCTTACCGGGAGGATGTTTGTTTGCTCGTGTTTTGTGTTTTGTTTCGGTAGCTTCCTTCCTTTTTTGGCACTTTCTACTATACAGTGTTTCGTAATTAGATCATACCAGCAAAACGTTCCATTACCGCACCAGCAAAAGTTCTCCACCCAAACTACGCCCCACGAAGGACGCACAGGAATGAGGGCTTTTGGTACAGTATAGGGGGTGTTTCGGAAAAATTTGATTTAGTCCCAATCATAAAGCTTAATCTTCTTGCTGGTCCGGCCAGGGCTGGTTAAAAGTTGGTCCGGAGGATTGAGGCTCAACCCTGCTGTCCTTCGTGATCAGTGCAAATGCTGCTGCCATCACACTGTTCCGGACGTTCAGGCGCTCTGGGTTGAAAGTTTGACTCATGATAAATTCAAACGGTACCTGCCGCACACAACCTCTGCCGGGCAGTCCCGCCGTTACATGGCGGCTGGATGCTAATTAAAAATTCTTCCGAACGACTTTCGGGAAGGAAAGTCGAAGTAAGAAAAACGGAACAACAAACAAAAACGTAGATAAAAAACCGGTTAAAACCTTTTCCTGTTTTTTTTTTACCTACCACGCCTCATTTGTCCATGAAGACGACCTCAAAGGACTTGACGGTCTGGATCTCGTCATTGTACCGGCTTTTTCATAGTGTCTGCTCACATTTGTGGTCATGTCTTCTTCTCGAAGGCAACTAATAAGGTTTCGTCAGTCATGGACAGAGTCCCAGGCTCTATACAAAGTACATTCTCGCAAAGTGTTAGCAAGCGAGTACAGTGAAGCGCAAAAATGGGTGGGAAAACTGCTGACATTATAAATGGAAAGTATGCGAATGGGGCGCTGTGTGCTGGAAGGCTTCGATAAGGAAAAGTGTTTGCAAGCTGTTAAATATGTAGGGGTATGTTTTAAAAACCCACGAGTGAAGGTTTAAATAGTTTCTGGAACTTGTTTGAGCAGTGACGGAAGTGGAATGATTTTAGAAGTGGTTGTATTTTGGAAATCATATACAAAACTCAACTAAACGATAGCTAAAACGTGGATTTGTTTTCAAGTTCTAGTAATGAGCTCGTTGGCAGATTCAACAATAAGTCGAGTGGATGAAGAATTATGAAGAATCGTCCAAGAAGCCTTGTCTGCTGTGGAACGTCTCATTTACCAAGGACCCGCTTTTGCCAAGATATCTTGTAATGAAAGAGTCTTCGTCATCTAACCATCTCTTCTCACTAGAGTTTCCTGGTGGCTTCACCTGACAACAGTCTTCGAAGTCGAAAAGAGCTTCTATCAGGAGATCTCTAAGAAATCTCCAAGAGATCAAGAGACCCCCTAATCGAGGGTCTCAGCTACCGAATGCCCTCTTCATTCAAGCCTCATCTACTATGAATCCTTGCAGCCGAAGCTTTATCTACCAAGAGAACTTGTGGTGACCCTGTGGTGTATATGGTAGCGGCGCCGGTCTTCACACGGCAGGACCGGGGTTCGAATCCCGGCGAAACCGCCTCCCCGTACACAAGACTAACTATCCAGCTACGGGTATAACTAAATCACAGAGAGCTAGAAATTGCTAGCAGGCCAAGACCTACAGAGGTTGTAGTGCCAGAGAAGAAGAACTTGTGACAGATTTACTAACTTACTTACTTACGTATCAAGCACTGCAAAGGCTTCGCAGTCTTGGTCTGCTCCATCAATCCTCGATACCGCTCACGGTCTAGCCGCCGTCGCCTACCTATCCAATATTCTGACCGATCTGGCACACCTATCAATGGGATCGCTACATCTCGTTTTGGACCTACCACGCCTCATTTGTCCATGAAGACGACCTCAAAGGACTTGACGGTCTGGATCTCGTCATTGTACCGGCTTTTTCATAGTGTCTGCTCACATTTGTGGTCATGTCTTCTTCTCGAAGGCAACTAATAAGGTTTCGTCAGTCATGGACAGAGTCCCAGGCTCTATACAGTCCCAGGTTTGTCTGTCGAATAAGGTATTGTCAGGTATGTTATTGTCGGTGCTGACTTTTGACCCTAGGTAGGGCCTAGGTGAAGCTTTGAACGACTTCAAAGGAACGCTGACCCATTTGTACATCATTCTTGTATTCCAGATGATTTCTTGTTACTTATTTCTTTGGATGTTCTCCTGTGACTTAAATTTATTCAATTATACTAAGACTTAAAATGTAGAGCGTGCGAAATCGAAAGTAATCTACCTTCTCCATTCTTGAACGACATTCATTTTCCCTTTTAACACATCCAAAGCACTGGTGCTCATTCTGGCCAGCAGCTAACGAGAGAATAAAAACCAAAGTGCACGATCATCTCGCTGCACTAAGCTGCTGATGCCGCTGACGTTTTGCAACCATGCAGCCAAGTACCCAAATTGCTGTAAAACAATCACACACACACACACATAGCCCCTTAGTTCTCAACAGATGGTGTGGAAAAAAGTGTTGAGAGCCACCAGCCACCATTCGGTCGTAAGCTGCACCGTTTTGTGTCGCGCGAAGTGAAGCTGACAAGCGGCTGGCCCAAAGTTGTTCGTCGCGAATCTTTCGAAACACACCGAGCTGGGGAAAGTTTTGTAACTTTCTGTGCTGTTCAGCCAGATGGACCGTGGATTGTGCGCTAGAGAGTGTGTGTGTTTAGGTGGGGAATGACGGTTATTTATGTTTGTACTGTCGATCGTTGGAGCAAAACTTTTCGCGCGAAAGAGAAACGTTTTCTTGCTGGCTTGCAAGGAGGTAGTTTTGTGCTTTCATGATTTCGCGAAAGTTTTACGAAACTTACAGAAACAAACGAACGACCGAGAAGGAAACTCGGTTCGCAAAGAGGCACGCGTTTTTTTGCATCCTCGTTTATAGTGCAATGAGCTGCGTTTTCCGGTTTTTCGGTTTTGTTTGGTCGCTTTTTATCACATCAAAAACAACATTCGAAACGCAACACAAAGATTCGTTTCGCGAGGTTGCAACAAAACAAACGCAACAAACAAGTTGTAAAACGAGCAAACGATTGTTTCAATGTCTTTCGCCGGCGACACGACCCGATGATGGTGATAACGACGACGCTGCTAAGGAGCTTTCTATCGCTTTTCTTCCGTTTTTCGCACGTGATAAAGTCGGAAGAGATGAGTACACAAACACACGCATAGAAAGTTTCTCAAGGATGGTGAAAGTTTTTTTTCCTGCGCAGGAGGAGAATGTTTATCGCTCGGCAAAAGTGATTTACGGTCAGGAAATGAGAGAAATATTGAATGATAATTTGTTCAGTCGGGAAGAGAATGGCAGCACGGCGTTGCATGACGATAAAGCTCGTTTGTTTTGTTGAAACTTGTATCATTTTGGAGAGCGTTGTTTGATTGTCCGGCCGGAAAAGCTTTAAACGTTTGTCATAAGCGAATTTGTTGCGAAAGTATTTATTCCGTAACAAATAATTACTAAAAATGAAACATAATGCAATCCTGAAAAGTCCAAAATATTTAACACTAGCCAATATTTACACAGTCAAAACACTAGTACAAAAAGTACTTCTCCGGAAGCTCTTCATAAGCGCTTGCTGCCCATTAAAAACAGCTCTTAAAAAGGGTAGAGCGAGCGAGAAATGAGTTACCCGTCGTAACGCAGCAGAAAGCTAATAAACATTACGTGCTCCCGGAACCGTTCCCCGATACGATATTGGAATTTTACAGCAGACACCATCGATATTGGGTGCATCATTCGGTGGGCTATGTTGACTTTGCAACCGAAACCAATGCAAAAGGGGTTGACTTGAGGGGTGGGTGGAAAAGAGGGAGCAGGGGACGATATTTTTGACTCGTTATAACCTCACCAACCACCAACCAACAGTAAGGGCGGATGAATGTTGCACATAATTGGCGGTTTTTGTACCGAGTGTGTGTGTTTTTGCGTGCGACATGCATGCAGGCAGCTGAGTTATGGCTTTGATTAGCAGACTGCGAGTGTGCAGTGAGCTGGAAAAGGTAATTTGGCATCCAGCATCCCAGCTGGCCGGCATGGTTCGGTTGCGAGTCCATAGTGCCCTGCGCAATACCTTACTAACAGTGTTAAACGAGTTGCATACTTTAAGGCACATTGCCTTGCTTTCATTATACAAAACACGCCTAAAGTTATGCAATCAGCGTGACAAAACTCCTCTTTAAGCCCCGTTTTTTTGAGCTGAAAAGTCAACAGACTGATGTAGTTTGGTTGGTCAGCGTTTTGTTTGCGTTCTTGCTTTATGCTGTCCCTGCCCACAAATACGTGTCCACATCCGCAGTAAACCGCACCCTGGTGCAGATTTCCCTGTACGGGGTTGCGTGGACCCTGTAAACAGTATTTGTGGCTTACAACCGTATAAACAACACCCCGCGTGCGACTAGTGTGTGATAGTAGCCGCATTGAAAACCACATGTCCACAATCACACCGTTTACCCGAGCGGGCCAAAAACCCCAAACTATGAAACTATGCTCACTGCAGCATCGGTTCGTAGCGAGCAAAGCCAAAAACCCAATCGATTGAACTTTTCCCTGTTGATTTGAGGGGTGGAAAACATCGTTCATGCCTCCCACCTGGGTGGGTACGCGAGGGTCAAACATCAGGGCCGGCCTCTAATCGATGTGCCGGTTCGTTGCACTTTATTTGACTTTCCGGGCTACGGGGTACGGGTTGGCAAAGTTGAATCAAACAACTGGGAAGCATTGGGCTCTTAGCACTTCCGGTGTGTATGTGTGTGTGTGTGTGTTGGTTGAGGTGTTCACATGCTCTGCACCGGGAGAACGTGGCGTCGCGTGTGTTATAATTAATTTCGTTTCGCTTTTTTTCTCCTCAGCACCAACTTTGGGTTGGAATTGGCTTTAACGTTGATTTTCGGAACGGTGACAACTGATGGGTTAATTGTGTTCGAAATTGGAATGCAATTTGAATTAAACTTTTTGAGCGAGGGCGTGTGGTGTGCTTTGATATTAATTAAAACTATTACATTACTGATGGTGATAATGGATGGAAAAATTTTATTCTGAAAATTCAATTATTTTACTCAAAGCTCTATTTTTGGCAAGAAATTTAATAGCTTTTTACTGTAAAAGTTAATTATTCCAACCCTGAATGCATGATTTTAATGGCGAAAATAAAAATAATTGCTTACGCTTTTAATTACACTGCCAATCATTAAGGAATATTTCATTCAAGGTAAGTGTTGCTCCAATTTTTTAGCATTAAAATGCAAATATAGGCTTTTAAACATTTAAAAATCAATTTATCGTATGCATGCAAAAATAAACGCCTGGCAGTATGCAATCTGCTTGACAAACCATTCAAAAACGTTTAAATGAGCGATGATTTTCAATTCGATGATTGCTTTTTAACCCTAATTTTTGTTCATAAACATAACCAAATCTAACATCTTGAAGGGTCCTCTCTATGTATCAATTATTAATTTTCAATTGTTGCTCGAAAACTTACAGTTGCACGTCCCGCAAGGTTGCGTGGTGAAGAACATACGCATCAAGCAGAAGCTGGCCCGATTGCGCCATCAGCAACGAATGTTGGCGCAGCATCTGCAGCACCTAGAGGAGTCACCTAATGCCAGTCCGGCCCTGATACGTCAACAGCACCAGCGTTACAGTAAGTTCAGCTGTATCTAGCTCAAGTGTACTAAATATTCCCTTCTTACACTCACCATCTTTTGTGTGCTGAGTGCTATGACATTGACTTTGTGGCATTGCCTTAAAGAATTTGTCGAACCAAATCGCTCCTTAAACACGTGTGCCAATGTTTCAAGGCTTTTTTTTTGTTTCTACTCCCGTCACGAACATGTTCTAAATCTTTCATTCGCGCTATCGTTTGCAGATAATCTGCTGCGCTACTACTCCTCGTGGGACAAGGTCTACACGTCCTCGACGGCTACTTCAAGGCCATCCACTACGCTGGATGATGGTGCTTTAGCGTCGTCGAGAGCCATCCACTTGCCCCAGAGGCTTGCACAACCATATCCAACGGGCATGCCGATGAGTGCATCCCATTACCATCAACATCATCATCAGCAGCACCAGCAGCACCAGCAGCAACAATCACGTCGTTGGCTAAAAAAGCGCAGTCGAGCGCACGGTGAAGAAACACGTGCCAATGCTGATGGGAATGCTGACAGTCGGCCGCAGGAGCACGAAAGTCAACCATAAAGGGGACGAAGGCCCCATCAGTCACAATTCCAAAATAGCTGATGGTCTTAAGCAATAGCAGAGGATCAGTTTTTGGTGGCTTATATCGGATGCTTTTTACAAAATCTTGGAAAACATCAACTCTTAATACAACGCTTTTCTAATCTCAAATGTGAAACCTTTCCTCGCGCATGGGTGCCAGCACTAGAGTTCCTCGTGGATGAACAAGCTTCCCAACAAACGGTCAACAAATAGATAGCTATGCAATGCGATTTGCATCAATTTAGGCGCAACGAAATGTCTAAGCTGAATTTATTAACAATCTCTCGATAGCAAACACCCCACGGAACTGTCTGCGTTAGAAATAACTGATTCTTAGGCTTAAGTAAACCTCCGCGAGATATTAATCGGCTCGGTACGAAACACATTAATAACGATCCTTTTTGAGAGCGAAATAAAATCGAACCTGTAAACTCATTTATAGCAACCAGTGTAAGTAGAATGAAATTGAAAGAATCCTTACCTGCGTAAAGCAAAGTCCATTACCGAACACTTCACACAAAACTCCAGTTTCGGACAGCATCGAACTCATCCGCCAACGATCTCCAACGCACACCATCGTCATCAGATTTCTGTTTCATTTTCTCTGAAATTACTTGCATCACGGTTTTCGGTTTTATTGATATTGAAATTCCGGCACCATTCCGGAGCGGAAGTAGCCTTGACGGCTCGGTACAGACGGTCATTCATTCATCGCCTTTTTTCGCTCCCACTTGAAAGTGGTTGATGATGCTTATTCGATTTCACTTCCAGCACTGGGATAGACCTCGTCTCCGATACTGCTGCTGCAGTTCGCGGTGAGGTCGGTCTGTGTGCGTGGAAGAATGTTTTCGAAAGGGGAGCGTGAAGAAATCGGGGATTTTGCAGCACTATTTTTACATTAAAAACCACAAAACTAAAGCCTTTTTGTTGTTGCCCTACCGGTGCTAAGCTTTCTGCGTTTCTACTACTGCGTTTTGGTTCAATCATCTTCTCCGATGCGGTTTTTGTGTGCTCCGTTTGTGGCGAAAAACTTGTTGATACGAAACATTCGTGCTGGGTGTTTTGCGATTTGCATAACTTTGCGGCGCCGGTTAGAGAAAACACAAGTGTAGCAAAGGTATGCAATCCGCAGGACATGTCGTTTGTTGTTAACAGCACGTTTGGAGCTCTGTTCACAAGATTCTTCACCGGTATATTATTGTTTTGAGTAGAAAAAGCACATTTTCCCCAACATTTCTTATCTTTCTTCCTGTCAGCTTGTTTTATGTTTATAATTTTCAAATTCAGCGAAAGATGCTATGTACAGTAACGCCAACCGTGTGCACATCTTCACCTAATCGGTGGCTTTTTCATCAGATCAAACTAAAATACTTTCCCCCGGTTTTGTCACCATTACGACCACCTTCATCACCCTACTCCGTGTATATTGATTTAGCTGGGGAGGGTGGTTTTTTGATTAATCCTTTCTCGGTTGGAATGGAATTCGTTCGGTACTGCATTGGTGTACTGCACGGGATTTGCTTTCCTTCATACAGATTTATAGCTTACCACTAAAAGTTTCTTACCATCTACGGGGATCTGTATATGTACGGCTTGATATTTGCTTCTTATGTATAATCTCCTTCAATTCTCGTAAGACGGACGATGTGGAAGAAAGGCAACAGTAAGCAAGGGACTCGTGTGTCTCAACTCAACTATCCGCTGCCTTTCTTCCACATCCGGTCCGTAGTGTATAGAATAAACTCTTGTGTTATTGTATTTCACTTTGCATTCAAGCACCGCTTGTGCACCATCTTGCCCTTTTCTTGCGATGATAAAAAGCTTGCACCTTACCTGCTTTTTCGCCTTCTTCGAATGGTCGAAAAGCGCGCACGCATCCTTTGTAAAATATGTTCTTTGCATCCTCGTCACCATCTCTATACAAGGTCCGTGCGATGCGTTGATGAGCATCTCCGGCTAGGGATGAGCCTGTGCGCCCTTAGAAGTAAAACCGATTGTACAGAATCGGTAGCTGAAAGTGGGACTGTGCGGTCGGTTGCTGTTGCTGGTCCGGGCTTAGGTTCACGACAATTTTGAAGACGCACTTGCTCTTCCATTCTGCGTCGTCGTGCGCTTCGTACGTGATGAGATGACTACCGGCACCAAAATCTGTCCCAGGACTCTGTTGGGGTTGGGAAGAATGAGTGTACGTGTAATTTCCTACTGTTGTTAATATTTGTAAAATTCGTGATAACATTTAGAATAATATTTTTTTCCAATACGCCTAAAAGTATGCAATCCTCAGGACAAAAAACCAACGATAGGCTCCATTTTACATTTAAAAGGTAAAATTCGTTTTTCTTGCAACAGTATTATGGAATCAAATATTTTCCCACTACTCTCACTTTCGCAAAGATGCTGAAACAGTTGTCAAGGTCCTGTAACTTGTAACTTCCAGCTACCCAATAATTAGTAGCCTAAAGTGAAACTTGTACACCGTAGGCCACAGTTTTCTACTTACATTCGATTTCGTTATCGTCACCACACCAACATTGTCCGAAAACACGGGTTCCTCCCACGTTGCCTTGACGCTCTGGTGTCGTCCTTCGATCGTGTATACTTGCGTGTCCGGACAGAAGTCTACCCGGGGCGGTGAACCAGCTGATTAAAAGAAAACAAAACACATCACTGACGGAACACAACCGAAGCTCAAGGTGTACACGTACGCAGCACATTGATGAGGAAGTTACATTCGGTGTGTAGCTTCGAGACGGGATGTTTGGCCGAGTAGGTAACGTTGAGACTGCCGAGCGGTAGCATGAAGCTGTCCTTCTTCACCCAGTACGGCTCCACTTGCACGTCCCGCTCCCAGCTGACGTCGGTTTCGGGTCGTCGCAGTCGGACGGTTGTGGTTTCGGTTTCGTTCGGGTGTAGCTCCACATTGACACTGGTCGGGCAGAGTAGCTTTGGTTGCGGATATCCTTGGAGAAGAAAATGAAAAATTAATCTTTCTATTCCGATTGAATTGTGTTGCTTTAAACCGTCTGTCATGAGCAGTTGCGTTGGATGGATATGCGCCTATCGGTTAGGCATAGCGTATCACATAGGAACATCCTGCTTATTGAATCACTCCTGATTCACTGAATACACCGTCAGCAGGTTTGTTTGCTGTTTTAATCATGCTTTAAATTAGCTAAATACAATCAAACCGATTCAAAATGCAATAAACTACACGGAAAAACCTCTGACCTGAGTTGGTTTTCACTTCAACACCTTTTACCAATACTCTAGCGATATTTATTGTAAATTTAACGACCATTTACCACCGAGCTGGAGCGTAAGCGTGAAGCGTTTTGGTTAGGGCAAATGTAAATCACGTATTTACCTCACTAATTTAAAATCATTTGCTTTTCTAACAAGTGTTTTTTGTTTCGCTCTTCCTGTAGTTCAAAAAACCACAAACATCATCATTATGCCCCAACGCAGAACGCTTAAACACACAAACAATTTGATAGTTTTGTGAAAATGGAAACAATTTGCAACGGCGGCTCTTAAATTGGTTCACCCAGCGCTGGCACAAATTGATATCACTATCAGCCCAATTAAAGTGCTGTTTGTTTTCACGCTTTTTTCAATGCCACTTCGCTTTCCACGCTTTCCACCAATCGCACCATTTTCCACCCAATCCGAGGCCCGTCATTCAATCAGCGTGTTCGGTTGAGTGGAAAACGTTTCGGCGTAATTATCATGCCATTATGATGCAAAAGTTAGCCGTTGGGGGTGGTAAAGCTTTTTTCACTTTTTGTCTGTTTGTGTGTGTGTGCGTATTAAAATGTTGCTCTGGTTTTCCCCGCAGAGTGTGTGTGATTGCGGTATTTGGTGGCTGCATACAATTTGCCTTTGGAGAGACCACAATACACCGAGCAAGAAACACATAGAAAAACAGAAAACGGGAAAAAGTGAGTAAAAAATCACCTTTAGAAAGATTTTTCCAATCAAAAAAACAAACTCTTGCCACTATTTTCCATTCCAACACAGCACCATGCACACGGATAGTGCAACATCCCGCAAAGCCAATTATGCATATCCGCATTCCGATCGGGGTGCCGGGCGCATCTACTTACGTATGCAGGTGCCATTCTCATCGCCAATCCATTCGCCGGTGGTGCCACAGATTTTGGAAAACTTCCCCTCGAGCCGGTACCCGGTCGGACACTTGAGGATGCACTGGCTGCCCGGCCGGTTGGTAATCTTGAGACTGCCACCGCTCGGACCGTCCGCTATTTCGTCGATCGGTCGGCTGCACTCGAGGTAACCGTGGCGCGGTGGAAACAGCGGTGGACAGGCGATGTCTGCTAACCTTAACGAGTCGTTCAGAACTGTGGGAGAGAGAGAGAGAGAGCGAAAAAGCACACGGTTATACAAAGTCGGATGAACCGCATTGCGCAACAAAACGCCTGAAGGTATGCAATGTTCGAGGAAGAAGCAGCTGTAAAGAATCTGGAAGCATATTTTCGTTTGATGTGATTGCTGAGCAGAGATTTAATTACCGGTGTCAGTGAGCAATGTCACACATAGATGGGATTATACAGAACAGATGACTCTGAAACATGGTCACTATCGTTTACTGACAAAAGCAGTGTGTTGTCGATTGCTTTGTCACGTCATACGAATAGCGTTGGATGATCTTATTGCATGTGCTCTTAAATGCCTAAATGTTCGTAGAAGCATTGGTAAGACTCCAGTTGGGTCCTAGATTCCGAATAATAGAAGGTCACGACAGATCACAGTAGCGCCTACCAGAGCATGATCAATTCGTGATATGTCTTCTTCTTCTTTATTGGCCTAACGACCTCTTAGATCATGACTGCCATTTCTGGTTTACTAGACTTATTGTTACCGCATAGTTGGATAGTCAGTCCTCACTATGAGGGAACGGCCCAGATAAGACTTGAACCTCGGTCCTGCCGTGTGAAGACCAGCGCCGCTGTCGCATCTACCAACGGGCCGCCCCGTGATATGTGTATTACTCTTGGATCTTCGACACTCTGCTTCCATCCAAGATTCTAACCTTTGAGGTTATAGTTAGCACTGAGAAACCAATTCACTTAGATGGTTGATCTGCAACACGGTCCTTTAATCTACGGATTTTCCGAAAGATATTCTCGTCATTCACGTATGGAATTGTCAGCTAGAAGTGCTTTGAGCACAACTTCGACAGGAACTTTGAACTCATTTTAGAAGCATCAGCTCAAATTTAATGTCCTGAAATGCGTCAATGAAGAACAGGGGAACTTTGAGTGAGCAGAATGGAGCGAGATATTCTTCGCACCATTTGGTTAGACGTGAACTTGAAGTCTTAAAGCGTACTTAGGTACTCTAATGCTCCCTTATACATAACTAATCAAACTTATTAAACCAGGTTAAGTTTACAAGGACAAAGAGAGAGAGAGACATTGAAGTCCAAATTAATGATGAAGGACCTCACATAACTGTTGGTGATTCCAAGAAACCCCAATGCCTTCTTTAGAGTCCATATTTATCCAGCAAATTCAGCAGCTAGCATTGCATTTTCCCTTCGCTGTAAATATCCTTGATTCTGACTGTATTTCATTTCCTTTAAATTAATTAATTCACCATTAAACCTGCCCAACAAATGTCAGCTCTCCAGCGAGGGCCAGGAGCAAATAAGCTTCGATTGCGTGTAAATGAAATCCGCCCAGCGTAAACATCAAACTTCCTTCAAACTACTACACCCCATCGATTGGCAGCAGCAGCACCAAGCAACGTGCCGACGGTTCGATGAAATATGACTCCATTAAAGTTCTGTTTGATGCGTCCTGCCGTTGCTGGACCAGCGCACCCATAGACACCTGTTCGAGTGTTTATTGAGAAGGGACGAAAGAGAGGAACAAAGAGAACGAGAGCGATCGAGGGAAGTAATTTATGCTGAAGTGAACTTAATTAAAATATTTCACCGACACCTACTGGAAGCGAACGCTGGACACCTCCGTTCGCACAATGGTCCTCCTTCGGGGGCTTGTGCTGTCAAAAAAGTTTCGTCCAGAAGTTTTCGCTCTCTCTCTCTCTCACCCCAAGTCCTCCACCATGGGGCGGCAAAAAGAAAAGGCTGCAGTAGTCGAAATTAGATCCGGCTTCTCATCGTCGCGCGCTCGTGTAACTTTGTGCCGGGGACTAATTATACGCTATTTAGACTTTCGTAGGTCAGCCGGGGATAGGCTTTTTTTCGTTTTCCTCTGGCTCTATGTGATCCTTGTCTTTTAATTATCATTCTTGGAAATCTCTAAATCACTCATCGAACAAAAGATTTTTGTCCAGGAGAAATGAAGCAGCCAAATCATATTAAAGCCGTGTCAGCATTAAAATGTGTCAATTTTTTCTAACGAAACAGTTCCCACCAAGCAGACATTTGTTGGGCGACGCAATTCGTCTTTTTGAAAATGGCGTGTCTCGGTGGACACTTAAATTGCCGCCCCAAACCCACAAAATTGCTTCAAAAAACGCCAATGAAGCTTACCGGTGAACAATGGTAAGAAACAGCAGCTCCCAGCAGCGCACCGAAGATCATGGTGTGAAAATTTGCATTTTTAATCAAAATTCCATTCATTATCGTTCATTAATTTTACGCTTACACTGGCTGGCTTCTGGCACGCTGACCTTCCATTACACTTCCGCCCCCTCCCTATCGTCCCAGATCAGGCATTCAGCTCACGTCGGGGGAAGATTTTTTAATTTCATATCCACCAGCTTTTCCTCGACGTTTTTTTTTGCTTGCAGTTTTTCACCAACTTCGGGATGTTTTATGCTTCTTCTTTGTGCCCGTGTACACCCTGTATGCCACTTGAACTCACTTGAAAAAGTTGTTTAATTCATTCAATTCATCGAAATTTTGCGTTTTTTCCTCCGTTTTCCATTTTGTGTTGAAAAATTTTCCCTCCCATTTTCGGTTCGTTTCGCACATCGCACGCAGGGTGAAACGGTTTTCACTTTCGCAAACATTCCGGACCGTAAATGTGACCGCAAAATCATTCGCTGGTAAACTGGAGAAGTAATTACTGTCGGTGCAGGGAAGAAGAAGACATTTTTGGGTGGTGGAAATGTTTGCCTAATGAGCTGGACTGGGCAACGCTCGAATCGGTGGGCTCATGATTTCCATTTGTGATAATATTACGCGTCTCAAACGCAAGTCTTCTTGCTCAAGACTTCAAGAAAAGAGTAAATTCTTGAATACTAAGCTACGAAAAGCGAAAAGGAAAATTCGGACCAGGAAAATGGAAGAATGTTCTTCATTAAAAACACTATTTTTGCGCGTTGTGGTGGAAGGAAAAACTTTTCCCAACCCAGCAGGTTCCATCGCTAGCGTTGGCGAAAGGTAAATTTTAAATAATTCAATTAATTTGGAATGGCCGTCGACAACGTTTCCACCTCATTGTGTCGCTGCGCCGATACCGTTGATGAGGAGTAAAATGGCGCCCGCTTCAACTCCATTTGCTGTTTTTGGTCCATTAAAGAATCGGCACCGATTTTCAAGCCGATGTTGGTTCGGAGTTTGTCTGTTAGTTTATTTAATCCCATTCACTCACTGTTGTCCCCGGGTTTCCGATTATTCAAACGATCAATTTTCATTGTTTTTTTCCTCCACTACAAAAGGCACAAAAAAAAGACTCTTTTGACATGGTGACGCACGCCGGTGTAAATGTTTAAACGATCCCAATGTTGAGCGAAAAAAAAAATCTTTCTCTTGATGGGAGGGATTTTCTTATCAAATTCCTTTTTCCCGCACCTCTCCTTTGTGCGCTTGAGTTTGATTTCCGATTCACATTTATCACTTTCACCGATTGGACCGCCGGAGTGTCAAACAGTGCTCATGCTTAGCTAGCCGGAGCGAAATGTCATCCGAACGTTTTCGCTTTTGTCTGATTGCTAACCGTTTACGGAATCGTTAAGTGAAAATTGACATTCACATCACGGTGCCTGACTGTTTCCGATTTCGTTTTCTTCTCCTCAATAAAACGATGTCTTTTACGGGAGCGCAGGTTGTTAAATATTCACTTCTCCTTGTGGCAACCATTTGTCAAAGCGTTTCGAGGTGAGTGGGATCAGTACGATTGTAATGATTTCCTTTCACGCCAAAAAAGAGATAATGAAATTCATCTCCATTGTGAACTGGGAACTTAATTAACAATCATCCTGCTCACCTACAACTCACTGTCCTTGAGCAGTAAATGAAGGATATTTTTAATTAATATTTTACCAAACACACCGAACCTCACAACAATACCCATCGTTGCCCGTTCATTTGCGCTAGCCTAGGGCGACACTCTATTAGTGAGCATTGAATTACAGTGGAGCTCGTAATGCGTACGGGTGCGTCGTAAATTTAAATGCCATCACTATTGTAAGCTAATTTGTCAACCTCAACCGTAACGAGCACAATGGAAGAGATTGGCCCTGTTTTTCGATTGTTGCACGGTAAGCGGAATGCTCTGATCCTTAGAATCTCTTGGTGGAGGATACCCACCGAGAACCATCCCATCCCTAGTCAAGAACCCTAATGATGTAATATTTTATCCCATTTCCAGCTCCAGCATGTTGAAGTGATGTCCTACGAGGGAACGTTGTCCGTCCCTGGTGAGGCTCGGTAGAAAATAAATCAAGCCTCCTGCCGGTTTGGATGAACTTTGGTCGAGCTCGTAATCATATCGGCGATGCTCCAAGAGCATAAACTCTCGAGCACAAACACTCTCAATACACTTAACCACCAAGTTGCGTAGATGGCGAGTGCGAACCAAGATTAAGATATCGGTTTCCAGCTTCATACTCTACGCCGGATATTGCATTATCGGTTTCCAAGATGCGTACACGCGCCGTAACCGTACCGACGATGGGTAGCCGTTTATGGTTCGGTGATAAATTTCGGTTCCATCACGGCCCGAAGTGTTCACACCCTTCACTCGGGGGGGCTAACCCAACCGGGTGGATGGTGACGTTTTCCATTAACGTGCGTGTCATAAATCAATGAGTGTTGGCTATCAAACGGTAATTAGATTATGATAAATGTTAATATAATTGTTCCGGGTAGGTGAATTTTCCAACGTTTGCCCGTTGATATGCGGTGTCCCACACGATGACCCACTTCTGTTCGATGGAAGTATGCTTCAATAAGTTCTGGTAAATAGAACTATGTACGCACACGCATGTTGCCAATGTGCATAATACAACACGGGCATGAGATGTTTCCGATGTACGG
>KZ061749.1:168737-179215 GCA_002091835.1 Anopheles maculatus
GTTTTGATTCGACCCAAAATGGGACTGGTGTTGATCGGGAAACGCACTCGGAAATGCATGCCAGAATGAATGCCGGGCTCGACCAGTTCTAATCCCCCAGCAGTGTGAGCCTCGCCGATGGGAAGTAAACAGAAAGCCCCGTGCTCTACCGGTGGGGTTAAGTGGATGATGTGTGAGCTTCGGGCAGCCGTTTTCCTTCTTTCTCGTTTTTTTGTTTACCGTCCGAAATGATTCCCCAAAAAACAGACACACACACACACACAAAGTTGCTCCTAGAAAGAGAGTAGAAGCTGAATGCTTCCTGTTTGGGGTTTTGAGATACGGAGACGATGAAAAAAACAAAAAATTCAGGACCAAGCTTTGTTGCCTGCTGTGAATACTGGGAAATAGCATTTCGCTGGAAACAATGCACGAATGCATCGTATGCACTAACTTCCAATGTTCAAAGCCCGCTGGGTGTGCTGCCACTGTTTTTCTATTGGTTTGTCGAGTTTTTAATTTACGCCTTTCAGCACACCATGCCAGGAGGATGTTTGTCTAGAGGGGGACAGAATGCGTTTGTAGGTTTTGTTTTTCTTCTGTCAGCTAAACCGGAACTTTCTGCTGGATGATGTGTTTGCTATGCTTTTAAGGATTTACCAGCTTTTTGATCGAGGTCACACGGTCAGTGGTTAGAAATGTCGTAGATGAATCGGTCTAAGCCCAAGCGTTTTATTGCATATTGCGAGAGGGTTTTAGTGGGAAGTACAACTCGTGCGAAAGTTTGACAAAACGGAGTTGTTGAAGTTTGGCGTAATGAAGTCACTTGTTGATTTTTATTGTCATAATTTCCCATGACAAAGTGCCCTGATATAATTGAGGAGTTGGAGTCTTCTGTTAGAAATCTGGAGCTATTTGTGTTTTGATTTACTGATCAGGACTTCTGATAATTTCGAGTTCGACGAGTAAGCTATGATCAACAAGTTCACAAGGATGTAATTGCAGTGCCTCCTATCAATAAATTCAACTCCGATAGCCGAATTCCATCCTCAAAGTAATTAAACTCAGATTTGGAAGAGCTCGACTTATCTGGGTGTCTCTTGTTTAACGCTTTGAACCTGTCAAATTCGCTGCATGCTCTCATCGAACTCGATTTAGATAGGCATAGTTTCATCCGAATTGACCTTAAGCTCAGTCTAACGGAAAATTTTCAGACATTCATTATTTCTGAGGTTGTTATCCAAGAATTAGGCACAGGCATCGATTCCCACAGAAAGTTACATGATCTATCTACGCCATTTTTGATAGCTTAGCTATTATTTTCTCCTCCTACTTCTCATTCTTTTGATGGATAACTACTGGAGATCTTGTTGTCCCATCAAATCTATCCCTCGAAAAGGACTCCAAAACATTGGAAATATTTTAAGAATTTGAGATGTTAGTTTTACTTTATCAAAATGTTTGGCCTGAAGATCAGCAACAAAATTAGACAAGTTTCATTAACTTGCTAAAACCAAAAACACTTATTAATCCTCGTGGGATTAAGTAATGAGGATTAATCCAGCAACAGAACGAGCGAAACTTGTCCAATCTTACAGCAAACTTTCATACAAATGTGATAAACAAAACATGTTGCAGTGTAACCGAAACCCATACGCATGTATGTAGAACAACCTAACCTAACAAATGTGTTCTACTGTGCGATTCGTTCGGATTTCACATATTGTGCACCTGCCAAACCCATTCGTATCCGTACACACGTACGTGCTCAGCATGACAGGCAGCGCTCACGTTAATTTCTTTGAACTTCAAAAAACTTTCACACTCTTTTGTCTCTCTCTTTCTCTCTCTCCCGACTTCTGATACTTCTGATTCGCTCCAGGTTGCTTGTGATTGTGTGCCACCTCAAACAAACATTTGTTCCAATCAATAAACCGCACGTGTTGACGGTGGGAAACATCACAATATGTTCGGAGTGGAATGCTTCTCAAGGGTCCTCTGCCTGCCATGCGGATAAAGGTCCAGTGTGGAGTGACAGGAGGTAAACATCAAACAAAAAACCAGAAAAAAGAGAAAGTGTATCTATGTGTTTTTTTTCGCTCTTCCCCAGGAGAGATAAACAGATGAATAAACAAAGCTTTCTCGGTGGCCATTATAACACTCATTTGCTTCAGAACATTCCGCTCCACGAATAGACGCTTTTTTCTTTTCCCTTTCTATTCCGTGTTCCATCCCTGGAGAACTCTGGGTGGAAAGTTTTTATCCATTTCGAACCATCAGGGGAGAATGGTTTTCTTCGCCTGCCGTACCCCACAAAAGCCCACACTCGACGCCACCCGGCACAGGCGATAAACTTCTCATTCGAAAACCAAAAGTTGCCTACAATCAGTGGCGCCATCGGTGTGGTAGCCGTGTGCCGGAGAGTTGCCATTTTTCGCATCCCTAATTTACCTACCACAAGCTTGTCCTTTTCCCGATAGTGCCCAGATAGTGTTGTACAAAAAGCAGACACACAACAGGACAACTCTGGCCGCCCATCCCGATATCCTTGGCGCTCGGAAGCTAAACAACGATCGAAGCTCATTTACAGTTTTGTCATCACTCAGCCCATGAGATCCGGGGTTAGGGAATGGCCGGAACCACAAACTACAGCTGTTGTGTGCGGGGTCACATGTACGGAAGTTGGTCGTCAGGACGATTCTGTCTAAGACTAAAGTGTCGCAAGGCAAATGTTTTCTTCATTTTCCCTGGGACAAGGGACAAGCGAGTCGAGTGAGTCCGAGAGGGGAGACCATTACCGACACGTCCAGCAGCAGCAGCAGCAGGGCCAGCCGGAAGACGAAGGATAACACACCCAGATTGTGGATAATCATTAGTGAGATTGAATTCCGGAAGGACACACTGTGGTCAAGCACTGGTAATCTCCTGCTAAACTCCGTGCGACCGTTTCGCAAGAGGAAAACTGTTGCTGTAATTTAAACACTGACCGGGTGCAGTTGTAGAATTCGCACACAGTGTGCAGTGTACCGAGGATCGCCAGTCTGCGCATGCTAATTGACTGGAAGGATGAGTTTCAGAAGCTTTCGGAAAACAACAGTTGACTTACACGTACCTAACACCGATTGCGACACGGTTGACACCGATTTGGTGCCGTGAAAAGAAAAAAAAAAACGTAACGAAACAGGAAATAACAAACATAAAGTCCACATACTCATCTTCTGTCTTTCCTTCTCTCGCTTTGTCCATTCCTCACAGACACAAACGAGTGCAGCATCTCGAACGGCGGATGTCAGCAACATTGCATCAACAGTGACGGAAGCTACTACTGTTCGTGCAAATACGGCTTCAAGCTGGACATCGACAAGCGCTCCTGTTTGGGTAAGTAAACACAACCTCCCAACCTTTTCCTGTTGTATGCGCCTACTCCAAGAAACCGGCTGCTAATCAGTCCAGAATCTAAATCCGGTAGTCCGCGTACCGTACATCGGAAACATCTCATGCCCGTGTTGTATTATGCACATTGGCAACATGCGTGTGCGTACATAGTTCTATTTACCAGAACTTATTGAAGCATACTTCCATCGAACAGAAGTGGGTCATCGTGTGGGACACCGCATATCAACGGGCAAACGTTGGAAAATTCACCTACCCGGAACAATTATATTAACATTTATCATAATCTAATTACCGTTTGATAGCCAACACTCATTGATTTATGACACGCACGTTAATGGAAAACGTCACCATCCACCCGGTTGGGTTAGCCCCCCCGAGTGAAGGGTGTGAACACTTCGGGCCGTGATGGAACCGAAATTTATCACCGAACCATAAACGGCTACCCATCGTCGGTACGGTTACGGCGCGTGTACGCATCTTGGAAACCGATAATGCAATATCCGGCGTAGAGTATGAAGCTGGAAACCGATATCTTAATCTTGGTTCGCACTCGCCATCTACGCAACTTGGTGGTTAAGTGTATTGAGAGTGTTTGTGCTCGAGAGTTTATGCTCTTGGAGCATCGCCGATATGATTACGAGCTCGACCAAAGTTCATCCAAACCGGCAGGAGGCTTGATTTATTTTCTACCGAGCCTCACCAGGGACGGACAACGTTCCCTCGTAGGACATCACTTCAACATGCTGGAGCTGGAAATGGGATAAAATATTACATCATTAGGGTTCTTGACTAGGGATGGGATGGTTCTCGGTGGGTATCCTCCACCAAGAGATTCTAAGGATCAGAGCATTCCGCTTACCGTGCAACAATCGAAAAACAGGGCCAATCTCTTCCATTGTGCTCGTTACGGTTGAGGTTGACAAATTAGCTTACAATAGTGATGGCATTTAAATTTACGACGCACCCGTACGCATTACGAGCTCCACTGTAATTCAATGCTCACTAATAGAGTGTCGCCCTAGGCTAGCGCAAATGAACGGGCAACGATGGGTATTGTTGTGAGGTTCGGTGTGTTTGGTAAAATATTAATTAAAAATATCCTTCATTTACTGCTCAAGGACAGTGAGTTGTAGGTGAGCAGGATGATTGTTAATTAAGTTCCCAGTTCACAATGGAGATGAATTTCATTATCTCTTTTTTGGCGTGAAAGGAAATCATTACAATCGTACTGATCCCACTCACCTCGAAACGCTTTGACAAATGGTTGCCACAAGGAGAAGTGAATATTTAACAACCTGCGCTCCCGTAAAAGACATCGTTTTATTGAGGAGAACAAAACGAAATCGGAAACAGTCAGGCACCGTGATGTGAATGTCAATTTTCACTTAACGATTCCGTAAACGGTTAGCAATCAGACAAAAGCGAAAACGTTTGGATGACATTTCGCTCCGGCTAGCTAAGCATGAGTACTGTTTGACACTCCGGCGGTCCAATCGGTGAAAGTGATAAATGTGAATCGGAAATCAAACTCAAGCGCACAAAGGAGAGGTGCGGGAAAAAGGAATTTGATAAGAAAATCCCTCCCATCAAGAGAAAGATTTTTTTTTTCGCTCAACATTGGGATCGTTTAAACATTTACACCGGCGTGCGTCACCATGTCAAAAGAGTCTTTTTTTTGTGCCTTTTGTAGTGGAGGAAAAAAACAATGAAAATTGATCGTTTGAATAATCGGAAACCCGGGGACAACAGTGAGTGAATGGGATTAAATAAACTAACAGACAAACTCCGAACCAACATCGGCTTGAAAATCGGTGCCGATTCTTTAATGGACCAAAAACAGCAAATGGAGTTGAAGCGGGCGCCATTTTACTCCTCATCAACGGTATCGGCGCAGCGACACAATGAGGTGGAAACGTTGTCGACGGCCATTCCAAATTAATTGAATTATTTAAAATTTACCTTTCGCCAACGCTAGCGATGGAACCTGCTGGGTTGGGAAAAGTTTTTCCTTCCACCACAACGCGCAAAAATAGTGTTTTTAATGAAGAACATTCTTCCATTTTCCTGGTCCGAATTTTCCTTTTCGCTTTTCGTAGCTTAGTATTCAAGAATTTACTCTTTTCTTGAAGTCTTGAGCAAGAAGACTTGCGTTTGAGACGCGTAATATTATCACAAATGGAAATCATGAGCCCACCGATTCGAGCGTTGCCCAGTCCAGCTCATTAGGCAAACATTTCCACCACCCAAAAATGTTTTCTTCTTCCCTGCACCGACAGTAATTACTTCTCCAGTTTACCAGCGAATGATTTTGCGGTCACATTTACGGTCCGGAATGTTTGCGAAAGTGAAAACCGTTTCACCCTGCGTGCGATGTGCGAAACGAACCGAAAATGGGAGGGAAAATTTTTCAACACAAAATGGAAAACGGAGGAAAAAACGCAAAATTTCGATGAATTGAATGAATTAAACAACTTTTTCAAGTGAGTTCAAGTGGCATACAGGGTGTACACGGGCACAAAGAAGAAGCATAAAACATCCCGAAGTTGGTGAAAAACTGCAAGCAAAAAAAAACGTCGAGGAAAAGCTGGTGGATATGAAATTAAAAAATCTTCCCCCGACGTGAGCTGAATGCCTGATCTGGGACGATAGGGAGGGGGCGGAAGTGTAATGGAAGGTCAGCGTGCCAGAAGCCAGCCAGTGTAAGCGTAAAATTAATGAACGATAATGAATGGAATTTTGATTAAAAATGCAAATTTTCACACCATGATCTTCGGTGCGCTGCTGGGAGCTGCTGTTTCTTACCATTGTTCACCGGTAAGCTTCATTGGCGTTTTTTGAAGCAATTTTGTGGGTTTGGGGCGGCAATTTAAGTGTCCACCGAGACACGCCATTTTCAAAAAGACGAATTGCGTCGCCCAACAAATGTCTGCTTGGTGGGAACTGTTTCGTTAGAAAAAATTGACACATTTTAATGCTGACACGGCTTTAATATGATTTGGCTGCTTCATTTCTCCTGGACAAAAATCTTTTGTTCGATGAGTGATTTAGAGATTTCCAAGAATGATAATTAAAAGACAAGGATCACATAGAGCCAGAGGAAAACGAAAAAAAGCCTATCCCCGGCTGACCTACGAAAGTCTAAATAGCGTATAATTAGTCCCCGGCACAAAGTTACACGAGCGCGCGACGATGAGAAGCCGGATCTAATTTCGACTACTGCAGCCTTTTCTTTTTGCCGCCCCATGGTGGAGGACTTGGGGTGAGAGAGAGAGAGAGCGAAAACTTCTGGACGAAACTTTTTTGACAGCACAAGCCCCCGAAGGAGGACCATTGTGCGAACGGAGGTGTCCAGCGTTCGCTTCCAGTAGGTGTCGGTGAAATATTTTAATTAAGTTCACTTCAGCATAAATTACTTCCCTCGATCGCTCTCGTTCTCTTTGTTCCTCTCTTTCGTCCCTTCTCAATAAACACTCGAACAGGTGTCTATGGGCGCGCTGGTTCAGCAACGGCAGGACGCATCAAACAGAACTTTAATGGAGTCATATTTCATCGAACCGTCGGCACGTTGCTTGGTACTGCTGCTGCCAATCGATGGGGTGTAGTAGTTTGAAGGAAGTTTGATGTTTACGCTGGGCGGATTTCATTTACACGCAATCGAAGCTTATTTGTTCCTGGCCCTCGCTGGAGAGCTGACATTTGTTGGGCAGGTTTAATGGTGAATTAATTAATTTAAAGGAAATGAAATACAGTCAGAATCAAGGATATTTACTGCGAAGGGAAAATGCAATGCTAGCTGTTGAATTTGTTGGATAAATATGGACTCTAAAGAAGGCATTGGTGGTTCGGAGTTTGTCTGTTAGTTTATTTAATCCCATTCACTCACTGTTGTCCCCGGGTTTCCGATTATTCAAACGATCAATTTTCATTGTTTTTTTCCTCCACTACAAAAGGCACAAAAAAAAGACTCTTTTGACATGGTGACGCACGCCGGTGTAAATGTTTAAACGATCCCAATGTTGAGCGAAAAAAAAATCTTTCTCTTGATGGGAGGGATTTTCTTATCAAATTCCTTTTTCCCGCACCTCTCCTTTGTGCGCTTGAGTTTGATTTCCGATTCACATTTATCACTTTCACCGATTGGACCGCCGGAGTGTCAAACAGTGCTCATGCTTAGCTAGCCGGAGCGAAATGTCATCCGAACGTTTTCGCTTTTGTCTGATTGCTAACCGTTTACGGAATCGTTAAGTGAAAATTGACATTCACATCACGGTGCCTGACTGTTTCCGATTTCGTTTTGTTCTCCTCAATAAAACGATGTCTTTTACGGGAGCGCAGGTTGTTAAATATTCACTTCTCCTTGTGGCAACCATTTGTCAAAGCGTTTCGAGGTGAGTGGGATCAGTACGATTGTAATGATTTCCTTTCACGCCAAAAAAGAGATAATGAAATTCATCTCCATTGTGAACTGGGAACTTAATTAACAATCATCCTGCTCACCTACAACTCACTGTCCTTGAGCAGTAAATGAAGGATATTTTTAATTAATATTTTACCAAACACACCGAACCTCACAACAATACCCATCGTTGCCCGTTCATTTGCGCTAGCCTAGGGCGACACTCTATTAGTGAGCATTGAATTACAGTGGAGCTCGTAATGCGTACGGGTGCGTCGTAAATTTAAATGCCATCACTATTGTAAGCTAATTTGTCAACCTCAACCGTAACGAGCACAATGGAAGAGATTGGCCCTGTTTTTCGATTGTTGCACGGTAAGCGGAATGCTCTGATCCTTAGAATCTCTTGGTGGAGGATACCCACCGAGAACCATCCCATCCCTAGTCAAGAACCCTAATGATGTAATATTTTATCCCATTTCCAGCTCCAGCATGTTGAAGTGATGTCCTACGAGGGAACGTTGTCCGTCCCTGGTGAGGCTCGGTAGAAAATAAATCAAGCCTCCTGCCGGTTTGGATGAACTTTGGTCGAGCTCGTAATCATATCGGCGATGCTCCAAGAGCATAAACTCTCGAGCACAAACACTCTCAATACACTTAACCACCAAGTTGCGTAGATGGCGAGTGCGAACCAAGATTAAGATATCGGTTTCCAGCTTCATACTCTACGCCGGATATTGCATTATCGGTTTCCAAGATGCGTACACGCGCCGTAACCGTACCGACGATGGGTAGCCGTTTATGGTTCGGTGATAAATTTCGGTTCCATCACGGCCCGAAGTGTTCACACCCTTCACTCGGGGGGGCTAACCCAACCGGGTGGATGGTGACGTTTTCCATTAACGTGCGTGTCATAAATCAATGAGTGTTGGCTATCAAACGGTAATTAGATTATGATAAATGTTAATATAATTGTTCCGGGTAGGTGAATTTTCCAACGTTTGCCCGTTGATATGCGGTGTCCCACACGATGACCCACTTCTGTTCGATGGAAGTATGCTTCAATAAGTTCTGGTAAATAGAACTATGTACGCACACGCATGTTGCCAATGTGCATAATACAACACGGGCATGAGATGTTTCCGATGTACGGAACGCGGACTACCGGATTTAGATTCTGGACTGATTAGCAGCCGGTTTCTTGGAGTAGGCGCATACAACAGGAAAAGGTTGGGAGGTTGTGTTTACTTACCCAAACAGGAGCGCTTGTCGATGTCCAGCTTGAAGCCGTATTTGCACGAACAGTAGTAGCTTCCGTCACTGTTGATGCAATGTTGCTGACATCCGCCGTTCGAGATGCTGCACTCGTTTGTGTCTGTGAGGAATGGACAAAGCGAGAGAAGGAAAGACAGAAGATGAGTATGTGGACTTTATGTTTGTTATTTCCTGCATTATCGGAGAATTATGTTATAAGATAATGGGGGATACGGAAGCGTACAAATAACCCGGTTACACGCTGATACTGATTAATTTCGTCTGAGGATGTCTTTGAGCGCCACTAGACATCCCGAAAACTTGTTAGAGAGAACCAAAGCTAGATTGATTTCTTAGCTAAAATCTCGGGAACCCTTAAAGCACTCCATTTTGTGACCGCATCTTAAAACTCTTATAAGCTGGAACTGATGTATGGAGGACTTACGATTTTAACTCAAATCTCAGACATCTTGAATGTCTTGTAAGTTAAAAAGATTTCATTTTAGACGCTTAATACGATAAATGTCAATGTTGCAGAGACTCTGAAGACTGACGACTTCAAACAGATTTCTTTACACAACAAAGTTGATAACATTCGAGTTACTTTGACGCTTTTTGATCACGAAAATCGTGCATACTCCACCAAAACCTACAGTGCACTCCAGTTTACATATATGTACGCTTTGAAATCACCTTTCCCCCAAAAGTTCATCGGAATCGAAAAGCATTCCCACCCCGTACAACATCACATCCTTCAACTCACCTTGACAATCACCCATGGTCGTGTTGAAATGGTATCCCGTTGGGCAGAGTGTGTCGTAGTCCGGTTGCTCCTGTTCCCCACCGTCGCTTGCACCATCCTGAGCCCGCCCTTCCTCGAACTCTCCACCGACACTATCCTCACCCAGCTCGCAGCGGTACGAGCCGACCGTGTTGATGCACCGTCCGTGGCATCGATGTTCGCTGGCAATCGATCGTTGGTTGGCACATTCGTCCACATCGATGCACGTCTTCCAATCTTCGTCCAGCATGTAGCCCTCGGGGCACACGCAGAACGCTCGCCCAAGCGTATTGAGGCAGGTGTGCGAACAGCCGCCATTGTTGACCGTACATTCGTCGATGTCCTCGCAGCTATGGCCGTCGGGTGCCAGCCGCGTTCCGGGCAGCCCATCGCAAGTGCACCTGTAGCTGCTCCACGTGTTGATGCACGTATCCTGGCATGGTCCGTGTCCGTTTCGCAGCAGGCACTCGTTTACATCTGGCAAAGCAAGGAGGAAGCAAGAACGTCAGGCCAACGCACGATAGGTGACTAAAGACCAGTCTAAAGGCTCTATGCCAAGGATTAAATAATGAAGAATCTGCTGAAGCGAAAGGAGACCGATTCCGGCACCGAGTGGGAAAGTCCTTTCCTTCTGAAACAAACCCAGGTCTACTATTCCTGTTTTTTTTTTTT
>KZ061749.1:186424-208603 GCA_002091835.1 Anopheles maculatus
AAACACACATCATCGTTCAAAAGTAAGGTTGGTGGGTGGGTTTAACAAGTATCGCCACAGGCGTACCATCATTTACAAAACGAAAAACAAAAACCCAGCACCATATATAGATAGATAGCGAGGGAGAGAAAGCTCGTCCAAAAAAGCAAGAAGCTGTTGATGCTGAATGCTACAGACGACATCACCAAAATGGTAAGTGAGACATTTCTCCAACAGTTGCATTATTTATATGCCGTGCTTGGGAAAAATCTACTTTTCATTTTTCGCTCTCTTTTTCCTGCTTGCTGTCCCTTCTGTTAACACTCTTCACACCGAAACCGAAACCAAAGCGCCGCCATTCCATTTCACCTTCCCCAGTAGGACCATATTGTATTTTAAGCTCCCGGGCGATCCGCCATGATCCGCCCAGATGGCAGACGGCGAGACCAGGTCAACACACACACAGCGCACCGGTGACGGCGAGTAAAGTTGACGTATTCAATAAAAAGCTTTTTAAGCGGGAAGAAACACGAATTTTGTTCTTCGTTCGTTCGTCCGTCCGGCCACTTGTTTGACTGTTGGAGTGGACCTGCTTTACTACCGTTCAGGGGCTTTACCGGGTTGATGAAATCAACGACCGTTTATAAGCGGGTGATTTTTTGTTTTGTAACAAGAGCAAGAGCGAGAGTGACGATCGTTTGCAGGAAAACGTTAGAAAGCTTCCTGCCGGCCAGAAAGTGTGGGTTGTCGTGTGCTGTTGTAGTGAAGCAATCATAATCCGATATTACCGAATCTTGCAACGACCAAATCGTGTTTTGTGCCTTCTTCGCCCGTGCTAGGAGGCATGATTTATTGTGTTTAAAAATCATAAGTGAAGAATAAATACGACCACAGAAATAGGATGGACGGAAATGTCAAGTTAAAGGTCAATTTGCTTTTGGAACGCTAGGTGGGCATTAAACGGTACAACTGTTGGACGAATTAATCAACATGAAGTTCTTGGTAAAATTAAGCATTTGAGCTAGTTTTATCACTAGAAGACTTTATAATTGAGCAGAAGACTTTAACCAAAGACATATTTGAGACTACGCTCTACGGTAAATGACAACAACTTGCAAGTGTCATGGTACATTGGATCTAGAGTAACATTTACAAGCAAATTGTGTCCCAAGTTTCTCACGGGACTCTTCTATGCCTATGAATGTGAACGTATTGAGTACTAAGTACCTACATATCTCCAATTGCTGTGCGTTTCTTGAAGATGTAGCTCAATTCACGTAGTAACGATCCTAGACTTGAGGACGCTTTACTTGGGAACTAGTTTAATCTTGATTCTGTTTGGTCTCGTATACAATAAGATCCTCTGTATAACAATATCTTACACGATCCTTTCGTCGAAAATGTCTAAATAAGACCTTTCGCCGTCTTTCGATAGAGATTTTGAACCTGAGACTACCAGTCTACCTTCAGACGACAAGCTCTCTTGGTAGAAGAAGTTTATAGTACAACTATTTCGCTTGGAAGTCTAGCCTTTATGGACGATAAGTTTCGTAAGACGAACAAGTCTTTGAGCAGATAAGAAATCACGGAAGATAAAGCCCCTTGGATAACAAAAGGGCGCCATTGGACGCCACATCGGACACTCCAGATACTACTGTATGACAGTAGAGGTTGAAGTCTCTCCAAAAACATCATGTCCAATAATATTGTGACCAGAGTAGCTTATCATCAAGATCTTGAACATATTCGAGATATCCTTCGTTCCATCGGATATTGAATTAATTAAGTATTTTTGGAGCGATAAACAAATGAGGGTATATTCGAACTATTAACCATTCCACAGTGTTAGTTTTTCATCGCCAAACGACGGTTATAAATGTATTCCTTTAAATTTTGATTTCATGCTCTGATGCTACATTTCCTTTCCAATTTCGATCCACCATGAAAAATAAATACAACAAAATAAAAATAAAACTCCCTAGTGACTTCAAGACATGGGTCAAATCTTGTTTCGAAAAAAGAAAAACCGGAACACGAAAACCATTGTTTTGTTCCGGTTCGCTCGCAGGCGAAATGTAGCGTATCGAAGGGCGGTGTGCAGCAAGCATTTGATCCTTGGAAATCTCTGCATTAGCACGGCAACCCACAAACCCGGAACCGAACGACCCAAAACAAACCTGACCCGTTACTTAATGCTCTTCAACTTCAGATGTTGATTATCGACACTGGGGTTTACACACAAATAGCGGGTCTATCACTTTCGTTTGCTTTCGTTCGCTTTCTATGACGTAGGGTTAGAGCAAACACAAAACTGATAGCAGCGAAACATGCACGATAAGGTTCAGGAGCATTGGGTTCATCGTACCGTTCAATCAAACGTCCAGTCCAGCGCGAAAAGAAAATATCCACTCGGGAAAGGCGATAGATTGTGGCTAGGGTTTTTGTCCAACCCAGCCGGTGGTTGAAATTTTAATTACCACAAAAGCCAACCTCCCGGAAGCCACAGATGGCAAATAAATCATTCCGCTCGATAAAGAAAAACGGCTCGGCGTGTGCTTTTCGGTGCGCTCAGCTTTCACCTTTTCCGCCGGATTGGATTTTTTTTCGGTTTCGTTTCTGTGCTTCTTCTACTTTGTTTGGCACTCCACCAGCCAATTGGTCATCCCGCGGGTGCAATCGGTACGATGCATTACGATAATTGAATTTTCTTCGATGCTGCAAAACCTTCGCTGCAATACCACCAGTGCAGCAAAGGGTGAACATTTTAATTTTCCATCGCGTCAAACCCGGGTCGTGGATGACAAGTGGGCTGTAAGGTGGGCCCAAAGCGAGAAGCACGATGATGAAAAGCGCCACACAAAAGAAAGCAGCACGCCATTGTTCCGCACGATCGATTGCGAACGATAAAGTATGATCAATTAAAAATTTCCTCCGGGCTTGTGTGTGTGAGAGAGCTAATAAATAATGTTCGAAGCGTAAGGGCGAGAAACAAAACTCCCGGAAAAGCCACGTATTCCCCAACCAATTCTTGTTTTATGTTTTTAGCTTTCCCTAAACGAGAAGAAGGATGTGCGAGGGCCACAAACAAAAGGTCACACAGTAAGTGTACGCGGTCCCTCACAACTACAGAGGGGTTTTTTGAAGTTGGATATGTCCCTGCCCTATGTTTTATCCCAATTTTTCCATAACACTTTTTCATCCTTTTTCACCCACTTTGTTGTCGGGTAGCCTCAAGCTGGAGGACCCTTGCCGTGCCGGGTTGACATTCATGAGCATTGAGCATTGGAGGACTTTTTTGTGCTCAGATTGTGGTAATGCTGGGTGAGCTGATTAATTACAAGCTCGACTGTAGCCAAAGCGAACCATAAATTAAAATGGAGTTTTTCTTTTCCCGTTCCGGTTCGAGCGCACGACAACAGAAGAAAACTGTTTTAGTGTTTTTTTTCTGTGTCCATTTCGCTTCGCCCTTCCGTGACGAAGAAAACAGCCGCCAGAAATGAACAATAAAGCTCTAGGATACACGCAAGAAGTCAAAGGAACGTCGGCGTCTAAGTCGTCGTCCGTGCCACTTACCTACACATCGATGGTTGACCATTTTAAATCCTTTGTAGCAGGAGCAGACAGTGGTACGATTTAAGCTGCCGTTTGGTGGCCCGTCCTTTTTCGCCGTCGTCACCCGGTGGCATGCCTGCGGACACCGATGATCCTTTCCGCAGGGACTCAACGGACGGTCGGTCCCATTGCCGGACGGGCCGTCGGTCGTGGACGGCCAACCGGTGGAAAACGGTGGTGGCGACGACTGATGCTGGGAAGGCTTAATCCGTACACAGGCCGGCCTTTTGCCGATCCAGCGCGACTTACGGCACACCAGATTGGCGTTGGCGATGGCACCGGTCGAGGTAACGACCGTTCGGCTTTGGCCGTCCTTCATCCGCAACCGGTAACCCATCCGGCAGTGATATTCCGCCTCGAGGAAGGAGTTTTCCAGCCCGTACAAATCGTTACTGCAAAAATCCGGATCGTAAGAAAGGAAACATAAAATGGTGCACGAAGAGTTGATCTCTCTGTAATCACGTGGAAATCAAACTATATTCCAGTGACTTGGTGTAGGAAGAAAAAATCAATGGAAAAAATCTGTTTTTTACTGTCTGTGTCCCTTCGGAAAGCTATACCTACCGCAAATATTTGATGTCACCGTTAGCGATCGCCGGCGCCGGTATGAAGTCGTCCCTCATGCAGGACAAATCGCCCGAAATGATGACGCGCGCCACCGACACCGTCTCCGTGCCCTTGTGATCCTCCGCGGGAAAGGTAACCGTGCTGGCGCTGGACACTGTCACACCGGACGGTAACGGTGGCAATGGTGGGTCGACGATTTTTCTCTGCGCTGCATCCACCGGGTCGGCAATGGCTGGTGGGCAATGGGATGATGGAAGAACCAAATCCGGATAAGCGTATCCATCAAAACCGGATGTTTTGCGGAGGAGCATCAAATGAGTAGACACGCAGGGAGAAAGCGAGATGAATGGAGATTAGTGTTGTGTTGGACTAAAAGCTTCCAGCGAATGAGAGTGTATGTCTGCGTTTAGCTTGACAAAAACACATAACAGCTTAGGCGCTTCGATTTTGAGGTTTAGTTTCGTAATCGTTCATTAGCAGCAGCCGGATGGGTGTGTGTGTGTGTGTGTGTGTGTGTGTGTGTACGTAATCCCGAAGAGGAAAAGCTGTTTGTCCATGGCTGATGATATAATGCAATACTTAGCACCAAAAACATGGAACGTGGAAAAGGTTGATAATAACTTCAGTATAATGAATCTCATTATCAGCCGTTTGTCATTGTAGCAATTAGGATGCGTAACAGAATATGGTCATTTTGGTTTAAAATATTGCAAGATTTTGTATACTTGTAGCAGATAATTAATTTTGCGTATAGATTGAAGATCTATAGGGAGAGTCTAGGAGTTTTAATGCTTAGTAAATGGTAAAAATTAGAGATTCGTGTCATTTAAATATGCCATGATTAATCTCCTCAACATAGAATTGAGTATAAGTCTCAAAATGCATCATAAATTGCATGTGTTGCCTCTTATTAAAGCTACAAACGAAGCTATACTAAGGTCTGATTTAGTACAACTTTTCAATCGAAACTTGATTAAGAAATAGACCTTAAGATTTCACGCGGCATTCGTGCCAAAAAGAATTCTTCAAGACCAGAGATCCTACCATCAATCAGTACAACAATTGACTAACAAGGACTCTGTAATGCTAAACATTCAGGACCTATTCTGTATAAGGGCAATAACTCATGGCCCGTTTTTATTGATTTCATTAAATCATGGAGGAAATTGTAAATTAATCCTACTTTCCGAACCTGGTGCCACCAAATTGCCATCCTTTCCGAAAATTTATTAAACTTCAAAACCCTCTAAACGCAAATTACTTCTAGTTGGCAACCATTTTTCGAACTCTATTACTGACATATCAGTGTCAGAAAAGGATAGATAGGTTCCAGCAATCTTTAGCCTATCTTTATTGTTGGAGTGTTCGTCGGTGACACTGACATACCTCTTCTCCTATCTTGCTACCCTCTGTATGTTCTTTTCGGTTCCCTACGTTATCACGCATTACTTTCGAATCTTCCGAGACACACTTAGTATGGCTCGAAACGTCAATTTCTTATCTGTCGTCGCCATTCAATAGCATGTTCGAAGTTAGGTCCTCTGTCTTTTTGTACTCCTATCTTTAACTATATCTAATCCACATCCTTTCCTCTTTCGTAAGACATAGTTAACTTTATTATTTAGAGGAACAACCTTATGCAGGCGGACTATAACTACATTTTATTAAATGAAGACCACAACATTATAGGGTTTTCTTCCTTGATCAGCTAGGAACAAACATGGTTTCATCAACATAATCATTTCTATCCTCTTTTTTCTTATCTAAGCTTATTTCACCGCACCAGATATTGTACAACAGTTCAAGAATTCTTAAATGCAAAGAGTACGATAAAGGTAAATACAATTCCGAATTACTCCCACATCCAACTCAAGACCATGAATTGAGCATTATCCAATTTCTACACAAATGCTATCGCTTCATAACACCTTCTTAAACACTCGTCAGGCTCATTCCCCTGCCGGAAAAAATCACTCTATTCATACACATCCGCCCCCAAAAGGAACCGACAACGACAAGCAAAAAAACACACGGCCCTTTTCGCACTCACCTTTCTGTAATTGTTTCCGTTGCTGTTTTTCGCGCTTCCTCTGCTCACGGATCCACTTGGGGCGCTGTGCGTCCGGTTGATCGGCGGGCACAATTTGCATGTCACCCACACCTCCAAACACCAGGTGTTCGCCGGCCATCGGAGCCGACGGAAACCCGGAAACCATTGGCGTCGGTCGTCGGTCCTCGGTAGTGTGGTCCGGCCGGGACGATCGTGGCCCATTGCTGTGGTCCGCGGGAGGCATTGTCGTTTCCTTCCACACGTCCACCACCTCCACCATGCTGCCATCGACCGTGGCAAGGCCGCGTGCTTCCGGCGAAGGGTGGACTCGTTTGGACGCCGTTTCATCGCCACCGGTTGAACGGGCGAGCGCTGTAGCATCGGACGAAAGCTTCAAGGACCACGCACCGTCCGCCACGTTCGTTAGGCCCTCGATGATGCCGGTATCCGGTTGACCGTCGTCGTCCACCGGTACGCCGACGAGCGTCACCGGAAGCAGCTTGATCTTCTTGTGCTTGTGCTTCTTGTGTCCTTTTCGTCGGCGGCCCTTTTTACCGGTGCGCTGTGGGCCGCTTCTAGCGTCCTCGCTATTATCGAGCTTAACTTGACTGCCGTGGAAACGGTCGCTGGAAATGGATTTGAAATAAAACGGAGGGTGGGAGTAGAAAATTAAATTTTATGCTCACAAAACGGTAGGTCTTGGCGTGATCTTTCCAAGCGGGTCAAAATTTGAATGCGAATTTAAGTTTTTAAGAGGCGAGATAAAAAAAGGAATCATACGCACGACGCAAACAGACACTGTAGTCGGAAAAGGATGCACGATACGCATCCGCACGAAAGGACGTTTGATCCGATTCAAACAGTTTTTCCACGGCGGAAGGTGTTTGCAATCAGAAGGAACCTTTCATTTACCTAGGATTCCGGTGGATTCAAAGGATTTTACGTACGGATTTTCTAAAGGCACAGTAGGCGGTAGGATGAATTGACAGATATTCGTTTCGCGGCTGCTTGAGAGAGGTACCAATTGCCAAACAAACAAATCGGTATGAGATCAGGTTTATTGAAAATGTTCCTATCAACTGTCATCTCGAATTCTTACTGTTTGCGCCTAAAGGTATGCAATGCGCACGACAGAGTATTTGCGAAGAAAGGCTGGAATATTGTGGCAGGCTTAAACAGAATGGGATTTAAATGGGGAAAAAGAGAAAGAAGGAATGTGTGCGTGTACTGTTCTATTGTTTACATAAAACACGCGTTAACTTTAGAGAGTGAAATTTATTACAAAATTTAAAAAATTTGTACAAAATCAAGAAAATACTCTATATTCTACAAAACAATATTTTATATCTGTCGCTTGCGCTATGATCCCTCAAGAACCAAACGCCACATACACAGATACACACAATTACGACAAAGACAGGATAATCTGGCATGTAATACCGTGTGTGAGACATTTCGTGCGGTTCCACTTCCGAGAAGCCGAGCGGTTAACAGCACGTTTCGGATGTGCCAAAGTTAACCGCAAATTGTTGTGTGACAGTGAGACAAGAATTTAGTTGGAAAAGCTTTCCCAATATCTACACACAAACACGCGCGCGCGCCCTCTACACGTTCAATCCTTCTCAAGCTAGTTGATGCTTACCGCCTAACCGCAACACGCCGGTAAATCACACACAACCACAAACGAAAGGTGATGCTGAAGTTTATTTCATTTCATTTCGCATCAAATTAAACTCAAAATGAGATCATAAAGACCCCACACACACACACACACACACGACCGGTCCCCGAGCCAAAGGTTAAACCCTTCGCGGTGTATTAGGGGAAGAAACGTCAAATAGTTGGCAAGAAACTTTTCTCACCTGTCCCATTAACCTTTTCCTCCCCCCCGTACGCCACGGTTTCTACGGTCGGCAAACAGACAAACAGCCAGTTTCCCTCAACCGAAATGAACATCATCGTCACCAAAGTACGGTGATACGGGGCAAATGTCTTTGCCTCTTAATGTACCTGTGTGTGTTTGCGTGTGTGTGTGTGTGTGTGCAACCGTTTCCGGATCCTTTTAGAGGTTAGCGTACGGGATCAAAGGGATTCGTTCTAATTGGTTTCGTACGTGATTAAATCCTCCCTCCTGCCTATCTACCGACCCTTTTCCACCCTGTTTTCAAACGCGTGGAATACTAAAATCAAGACACGTCAAATCACATCGGATCGAAAATTCCTTCGCGGATTGTGATAAGCCTCAGTTTGCTTTTTTTTCCCCGCTCTGTTTGGATTAAAACCGTCAAACACACACGGCCGCACGCAAACAAAACCTCATTTTACGGTTTATTAATGAAACGTGATTATTGGGAAAGTTTTGCACCGTTTCGGAAAAACAGGCGTCACGTGGCCCGGAAAGTAATTGTTGGCACTTTAACCACTGTGAACGTTTGAGTTTTGTTGATATGGTTGGAACTTAATTAGCGACGATTTGACCATGAACTAGGTGCTGCTGCTTGTATAACTCTGTAAAAGCTACACTCGCATATAAATGTAAGCATCACTTTAAGGGAACTTGTTGGATGTACGCAATATAAATTCAATTCGGATATGTTTAACTGAGGTTATGAATAGAAAAATAGAAAATCGTTTCAGAACAATATGTAGTTTCTTCATCTTATCAGAGTACTGTTCATATGTTCATTTCTACGCGAGAGTTTAGTTGCAATCACAGTGCGTAGCATAAGTATAAGTTAATTTTCATGAGAATAAAACTGTGTATAAAAACTTTGTCGTTTTTTAAGTTTTGAAGGAAAATACAACATCAAATCATCTAAAAATGAACAAAAATTATGTTCTTTTGTGTTATAAAGAATAGAGCTACGTCTTTCCACAATTTACTGGCGTTGAGTTTAGGTATTATTATAAAAATGTAATGCAAAAGAATGGCATGGCCCTATTGCTATTTTAAACATTCTTTAATCACAGGGCAATAGTCTATTTTGTAGCTCAATAAATAAATGATTTGATAAGATGTGAATGAAATTTTAATTCTATGCTTGTTACAGATAGCAACCTACAACGTCACAAGATATATAAAAAAAGTTAAAAAAATCTTTGATAATTCTCCAATTACTCCACGACCGGGATATTGGATTGGCAGACGACGACCCTGAACCGTGAGCGGTATCGAGGATTGTTGCAGCAGACCAAGACCTGACTTGTTCTTATCTTGTTTAGGCACTAATAAAGATCGAGAGATATGGTGGGCCAGCTATGTCTGAACTTAATTACACTTGACTTACGGTGAGTTGAATCCCTTGACTTGGCCCTGGCGTCGAAAATAAAAATTCATAAATAAATTATGTTCTACTTGCATTTGTTTTACTCTAATAAACCTCTAATCATAAAGCTATGTTAAGCACTGTACTAGACTGATTCTATTTATCAGTCATGTTATTTTCACTGCGCTGGGAAAAATAACAAAACCCTCTGGTTGGGCTTAGTTGTTTGGCCGCCCTATCAACTGCACCTGACAGCTTCCCGGTATTCTCTTGTACACGCGTGCTACATTATGGATACTTTTAATTTAATCCACAACATGAAACCACTCCAAACCAGTACGTAACATACGTTCCGCACGTCAAGTTTCCGTCAGAGAGCGCTCAAACGTGCCTGGCAAAACTCCGACAACGTTGCCCTGTGAAATGCTTACAGCAATTCATCAAATTTAGAGCATTTTGAGATGAAACACAGTTAAAAACGGGTTCCTCGTTTGGGTGCTTACAGTGCTTAGTTAAAGATTTTAAGCTTCTTATTCCCTTAAATTGGCTGCCCATCGATCATGGTCAAAGTTCAGGCTGTGCTTACCAGTACTGGAGCTTACTGAGGAGGCTTTTTTTTCTTCAAGCGCCCTACCACACAAAAGGAAACCTTTTAAATGGACCTTTTTAATACGACGTGGCAACTGGAATGATACTTTCGTACTTCCCCGGGTGCGCCCGGTACGCCCGGCACATTCTCTCGCACCGGTGTGGGATCGAAACGAGCGAAAAGTAACTTACCGATTTAGATGTGCCAGCAGCTCGTTCTCTTCGCGCGCCCGTTCCTCGGTCAGATTGCTAACGAGCAGGACCTCCTCCGTTATCCGGGACTGCACCGCACCGTCCCACTCCCGGCCGCCAGTAAGCTGATAATTATTTGTAAGAACATTATCGCTAAAAATATCCTCTCGCTTCTGGCGCCCTTGAGCGGGTGCGTCAGAGTACGCCGGGCCGTGCCGTTGCAGTTTGTCGTGGATTTTATTGTCTACTAATTGTGCTGGTTCACCGGTTCGCAACCGTTCGCTGGCTGGAGGCGTTACTGCACCATTCGCATCCCATGTTGCCACCGACGATGCTGTCGTGCTGGATACTGCTGACGATGATGACGGTAATTGATGATTATTAGCGGTTGCCGAGTCTGTGGAGAAGAAAAGCAAGATGGCGCACATCAGTGACGGGGTTGTTTGCGAGGGTGCGTTTAAAGAAGCCGTGACTCGTGATGACAGATATCTCTGGTGAGGGTAACAAAACACAGCCAGCCAAACACCGGAAATAAAGCGGAATAGCTCGCCGGAAAGGAAAGCGTTCGTGAATTGAAGGCCTAATGAGAGAACGAGAAAGGAGGAACTGTTTTGGAGAAAAGCATACAGAGAAAGAGAGCGAGAGAGAGTGGAAATGATATCATACGTTATTAATTTCCCACACAGCGCACTCAGCTTTGATGCTTCTATTTCCTATTTCGCTTCGGGGTTATCAGCACATGCATACCTACATATACGAATACCCTGAATGCCAACTAATTATGGGCGATAAAATCGTTGAATGAAATGCGACAGTCTTGTCCTCGAGGCCAAACATCACATTTAGCAGGAAGTAGTTTGGTTTACCCTAAATGAGCTTTTGTTTTCTATCTCTCTCTCTCCCTATTTGGCCTCCTTTCTGTTGCCTTTCTTTTGCAAACCTGGCTGACGGTAGCTTGCCGGTGACCGTAACAATGAACACAACGGAAAACATCGCCCAGTATATGCTCGCTTGTCACGCAACGTTGCATATGGGGCGCTCGCATGCATTCATCGTTCTATTTAATGGTGTTGTTGCTGCTGCTGCTGCTCGTTTCACCTGCTTAGTGTGATACGGTCTAATGTGTTACAGTGTACTGGTAATTGATTTTTGCTAGGCATGAACTGTTACAGCGTCGAGGTGTAAGCTAAAGTAATTAATTATGTGCGTGGAGTTGGAGTATCCGCACTAACGAGAACGGGCAATGCATAGAGCTGTTTGCAACTGGAACATTATTGCAATATTAAAACGTTTTAACCAAAAGACACACCGGGTTTTTTTGGGCACAACCAATCAAAATAAAAGATGATCGTCTTTTACACACAGCGCCAAGCCACGTGCCCTAACAAGGCGTAAATGAAATGGACTCTTGTTGACAAACCCGAAACGTTAGCTGTGTTTTTTGATCTGGTGGCATTTGTTGAAGAACGGCTTCGGTAGAACAAATTGAAAAGTACGACGACGTCTGCAGGAAACCTCCCTCCCCGGTTCACAGTAAAAAGCTCGGGCGAGAAGAAATTCGGAAAATCTTTCACCGAAAACATGAACACATCAAACGGCAACGCTCTTGCCGGTTTAGATATTGAGACGCGTGTTGCACATTCACATGCACATCAGAACACAATTATGTAAATAGCGTCAATGTATCGTGTGGTTATCGGTGCTCAGCTTACAAGCACATGCGCCACAAACTTTCTGCCAATCGAAGTGAACGACTAGGCGTCTCCATTGACTTTCGAGGCACACATAGAAAAAAAAAACCTTTCACAAGCGATACTGTTTTGTGTATTGAGAAAACAGTATTTAATTACATAGGGAGGAAAACGCTGGAGATAAAGTTACCACAAGTCATAATACAATTAGCGAAAATTAATTCCTTTCTACAGAAATTTGTGTTGTTTTTTCTCCACATCGAGCTAGAACTTGATGGTAGAACTTCTCGTAAATCAAAAAGGGAATAATCTGATAAGAACGCCTAGCATGTTAACATTGTGCTTAGCCTTTTGCATGTTTATAATGTCCTCTGCTGTGTGCTGTGTAACACATGGTTAAAATAAATGCATTTTCCATTTCTAATCATTGAAATCTACCCGCACGCAACAATGAATTATTAAACTTTACTTGCAGAACACATGCTAACGCTTTTAACACAAATAAAGAGACCACCCTCCTAACCTACCTCTTCCATCTCTTCTCCCAAAAACACAGCCATTGTACACATTGAAATTGAAATCCATTTGAGTGGAAAATGGTAGCGGGAACCGCCGCCTGCACTCTATAGCCAATTTTGGTTACCAATTTATGGATAATTCTAAATTATGACGAGATTACGAGACGCGTAAATCGAGCACCGGGGTTTTTAACACCACCCGCGAACCAAGAAGCGAAGCCCCCGAGGGCGAAGAATGGAATGAGCAAAAAAAAGAAAGCATAAGGTACATAAATCGTGATTTATCCAGCATCAAACCCTGGCGCACACGGTGCCACACACCAAAACATAAATCGACAGATGCTGAATCGTGGGATTTCATTCACTTTTCCCTACCCATTGTGGTTTTTGGAAATGGTGGTCTATTTTAGTAGGATCTCGGATCGGCTCTCGCTGCTCTGCTGACGGTACGCGATAAGGGCACATTCAATCGACCGAACTGGTCTGGCGGTATGTGGCCATTGATCGTAAAAGACCTGTTAATAGTCTTTGCATGACTGACTAACGTACAACGTAATGGAAAGTCGTATTTTGATGCGATTCAAACAGTATTAAAATTTGGCTTCTCGCTTCGGAGTGCCGGTTCCAGGGCAGTGGTTCGTTGATAGGGGATGCTATTCTATTTGCTTTTGACATTTATGTTGGTGGAATAGAATTAAATGCAGCGGGTCATATGGTACGTGTTTGAAGGGATTGTTCGAGTGTGTGAAATAATGATACTATAAGAAAGGTTTCAATTTTTTACACAATTATTCAGGAACAATTGCCTGCAAGAAAACGAATAATGCGCAACATATTACCAGCAATGATTTATCTAAATGATTGAATGCTGAAGAAGAATAAAGCCCGTTTACAAGTACAACCTGTTCCTTACAGAAGTAACGCACATAACTGTCTTACCCACTTTACCACACACGAACGATCACAAAGAAAAAACGCACAAATGAACAATTTTTCTGTCATGCTGATGCCATATCAAACAAATCAATCGAAATGTAACGAAATAATATCGTCAAACAAATAAGTATATGTGAGTGCATGTATGTATGTACCAGAAGAAGTGGAACGAGCGAGTACGAATGGAGAATATCATTCGTCCCAGCCACTCAATGGAACCAAATATTTTCAATCATACAGCTCACCTTCTGCCATTCGCTCCGTGTCGTTTCGTGTGCAGTATGGAAAAATAATCCAATATGGACGTTCGCTTCGTTTCCGTTTACATCGCAACATTCTTGGCAGCCCTTTTTTCCCCCCTCTCCCTTTCCCCTCCGAACACCTTGCACATTCCCTTCGGTAGGTTTTATGTCGAGCCCGATACCGTGCGGCAGGCAAAGTTTGCATCTCATTTCGAAAATGGGTGTAAAGAAAGGATTGTGCTGCGTGTCGTCGCCGAAAGGATGTTTCTCCGAACGCAACAACGCAACCGTGCCACCCATGTTCGCCCATCCGTGTGCAACGCCAACCTTGCCACGCAAAAAAAAGGGGGAATAAATTTTCCGCTCCAATAGACGAATTTTCACCCAGCACGGTCGGCCGAAGGATTGAAACTGATAGGCTTCGTTTTTGCCAGACAGACAACTTGAATTCAATCCTTCACAGCTTGCCGTGTGCTGTGTTCGATGAGCAACCCCGAAACAGGAGGGATGTGAAGTGGAGCGTAGGGTTTTCTGATGTGGCACCGTGAAGAAAAGCGACCGTGGTGTATAAATATATGGGCTGGAAATCGAATAGTTTTCCCTTTCGCAGTCCGTCGTCGATACCGCACGCCGTCACATCTTTATTGACTGTATTTGAATGAAATTTCAGTTTCCCACACACACACGTATACTGGCACAAGGATGTTTCTCCGAACGCAACAACGCAACCGTGCCACCCATGTTCGCCCATCCGTGTGCAACGCCAACCTTGCCACGCAAAAAAAAGGGGGAATAAATTTTCCGCTCCAATAGACGAATTTTCACCCAGCACGGTCGGCCGAAGGATTGAAACTGATAGGCTTCGTTTTTGCCAGACAGACAACTTGAATTCAATCCTTCACAGCTTGCCGTGTGCTGTGTTCGATGAGCAACCCCGAAACAGGAGGGATGTGAAGTGGAGCGTAGGGTTTTCTGATGTGGCACCGTGAAGAAAAGCGACCGTGGTGTATAAATATATGGGCTGGAAATCGAATAGTTTTCCCTTTCGCAGTCCGTCGTCGATACCGCACGCCGTCACATCTTTATTGACTGTATTTGAATGAAATTTCAGTTTCCCACACACACACGTATACTGGCACGCCTACAAATGCCAACCTACACAGACGGATTCGATCGATGCCATCCTATGCCTTGCACGGCATCATCATCATCATCGAGGCTTTAACCAAGTTCCGGCGGGCGTGAAAAGTAAGAAGGGGCCGATGGAAAACACAACCAGCGCACCATGTTTCATGAAGTGGTACAAATTTTCATCTTTTTCCATCATCAACAAACCCGCAACTGTTCGCACAAGTAAGAACGGAATAAGAAAACGATGAGCCCGGAGTTTTGTGAAAGCAACATTCGGAAACTTTTCCGATAAGTTTGGCAGATGGGGTTGTTGCAGGGTGGCGCATCAAAACAAAAGGAAGTTTTATGATACTAAGCAATCAGCTTCCTTCACTCGACACCACTGCATTGCCTGATGCACCGAAGAGAGAGAGAGAGCAAGAGAGGGCGAGAATTTTGGGGGGGAAAGGCGTTCGAATTTTGTTCGAGCACAATCGAGCATAGCTTTGGCAAGTTATGGGCCCACAAGAATGCAGCAGCAGCATTCGGTGGCTAAGTTTTGCTAAGCGGGATTTGTACAAGTATTTGAATCTAATCCTATCAGTTAGAACTGGAATGCTTTTTATCGATTTTTGTAGAATGAATAATAAGGAAACATTTTTTTAGGAAGAGTATTAAAACTTGCCAAAGAACGAAAGGACTGGATATATTTGTGAGTTTAATGCTCAAAATCGCGACGACTTTGTCTTGATAAAGCAAATAAATAATCTCAATTATATTAATACAAGTATGTTTTAACCATTTTGCATACTTTGAGGCGTATTGTAATTACATGATTCATCTACCATCACTAGAAATATTATTCAAATAGACTTAAAACAAATCAATTCCACAAAAATGGCTGTAGATATGAGGACTGTTTTGCCCATTGCATACTTTAAGGCGCTTTATTTGAGTGAGCAAATAAAGCAGTTCTTGGGAGCACGATCTTTCTTCCTACTACAGTTCTACCAATACATTTACATTCAAAATCATAGTGCGTTATGATTTTACTTTTCAATACAGGGCATTTTCTTTCTGAAATTTCAAAATATAAGCAAGAAAATGAAAACAAACTACTGCGCCTGTCATCTGCATCCGATCTAAGCTTAGCTCTCAATAACTAACAACGTTTCTTCAAGCATCGTTCTTCCACAATGTTTGCATCAGCATTCACCACGCTTAAGTACACCTTCCAGTGGCATTTGTTTTAAGCACACCAACACGAAACCGAGCGAACAAAAGCACCACACATTTCACACAAAAACACGACGAACGAATTTCATCTCGAAAGTTTCCCCGCAAATGGAAGACGCCACAGCAAAAAGGACAAACGAAATAAATTTTAAAAGCGATCTCGAAATAAATCCACTTTTCTGTAAATCTTTTCCCTGTTTCTCTCTGCGGCTAGCTTTTCCCTTCGATGCTTTTCAAAGGGGTTTACTCAGTTTTCCTGTTACGGACGATAGTCGTCGTCGTCGTCCTCGCTGTTGTGTACTTACAGCGCGACCTAACCTTGACGTTTAGCTTATCGGTTCAATGTTTTCGTACGCTTCGGTGTAACCCTTTTCTCGCGACGCTGCTTGACGGAAGCATTAAGCGCACCGGAAAAGAGGGATGATGCTGGTGCCTCCCTTTTTCGGCAGTCCATCAAGTGGGTGTTTCGCTTCGAAGCAGTTGGGCTCGGATGCTTTACCGAAGAGAAACGTGTACCTCCTTACGGCAAATTGCATGGGGGAATATACCCTGTGCCCGACCAACCGCGGCAAAATGAAACCTCTTCGCTTGGTGGACGGTGGTTGGGTCAAGCGAAGAATGCGGAGGCGATATTTTATACTGCCAGCCAGAGAGGACGCTCATTGTCGGTCGGAACGACATCGGAGCGTAACCCTGATCGAGCAGATCGAGCGAGAAAGGACATAAATAGCAGGTTTGCATCACAAAAAGTCAAAACAATAAGATAAAACCCTGGCGAACGATGTATCCCCCATTCAACAATGTTACGAATGGGGCGATACGTTTTGTTACTAACCGAGTGAAATTTGTTCCACTTTAAAGAAACAATTTTTCTCATCGCTGATACGGTTGCTCTGCATTGGATGTTGGATCAGGTACTCAGAGAAGGTAAAATGACGTTATATCGCATACAAGACAAACTATTCCAGTAACGTCAATGGTGGCTGTTCCAGCGTCGTGCTGGAAACTGTATGATGGAAGTATGCTTTGCTTTGCTTGACGCAAGACTTTTGTACGATGTTATGCAAAATAAAATTTTACTGTTAGAACTGGTGAGAGAGTAAAAGTAAATGCATAGCTCCAAAAGGACGGAAACATCATTACCTTGTGATGAAGCTGTGTTACACTTAACAATGTAAGCTTGATCGTGTTACTCTGGATCTTGTTACCTGAGAAAACTCGTCGCACGAAAGGATAAATAAATGACGTTGATGCTGTATAGTGTATCTGGGTATAGTATATCTGGGTTATTTATAGCTTAAAGATGTTTGTGTCACTAAGACCTTATAATCGAAACATGTCATATCACTAGAAACTTATGAATTCATCTGTCAAACTGCTATAAATTAATCCAGTTTCTGGTAACATTCTCATACCTGGACATGACACTAATAATTGAGAAAAATGTTAAACAAACTTTTTACTTGTTTATTATATTTTAATTTTGATGTTTGCGTCCAAGAGTTTATACAAAATCACCAACAACGCTCTCGTAATTTTTAATGGAGCCTAAATGTATGCAAACGCTTGGCATGGTGTTTCCAAACAAACAAAACGTAATGTATAAAACCCCTAAATGTATGTAATGTGTAATACAAACCTCCAGCGATGGCAAAATAATCTTTTCACTTGACAAACAGCTCGATTATTTCCTAAAACAATGCTGTCCAATGGATAAGCTTTTACAAGAGTTACAGAAGTTCCTGAGACCTTAGACGACACTTTCAGCTGGCAACAAATGTGTGCCAACGTTCGTCCTACAAACTGACGTCCTATATCCCACCTTCAAACACACACACACAAACACACACCCAGACAGAAAGAAAACTTCAAAATTTATAACCAAAACACCAACCGAGTTAGCCGTAATGCCAATACAAACACCCGCGTATCAGCCACCACAATATCCCACGGATCAAAACATTCGTTTAGTCATACACGTGTGGACTGAACACCCGCCCACACGTGGACATAACCGTCACCTCTCTCCCATCCCGCTCGCTTCGAAAAAGATGCTGATCGCAACCAACATTAAACGAAGAAATGATTTAATGCTTCTTCTAATTCTATCGTGCCGTTGCTTTAGACCGGGACCAACCGTTGAGCAACCGGTACAAACAATGTTTTCTCCACCAGTATTGGAACTCACGGGAACTTTTCGCTGTGGTTACACGAGTCCCCCCCCCGGAACGCGCTCTCGGTGAAAGCAGCACGGTATAATCTAATTTTTCGCAATTTGCATACACCATCGCGCTTGTCAGGATTCTTTGCCTTTGCTACCGGTTCTTTGTACTGGTTGCGATTCTGCGAACGGGAGCAAAAGGATATCTTTTCCCTTTAGCTAGTCACACACACACATGTTCACATACACACACCAACATGTATATGGGCCATATGTTGCGAAAATAGCGCAAGACCGCCCCGAGTGTGTGTGTGTCGCCTGGGAGTGTGTAGGACGCAAAGTAAATGGACGGGATAATGGATGGGCCCTCGCTGTCTGCTTCTTCTGGCTGCGGCCCGGTGCTTCAACCGTCGTCTGGTGGACGGTGGAGACAAACACGAACTAATCTGCATATAAATTTCAATTTCGTATTTATACAGCCAGGCATAATTATGCACGACCGACCGATTCGCCACTTTCCACGTGGATGTGGTCCTGGTCGTCGTCGTCTAGCGTCTAGCGAGCGAGCGTGTGTGTTCTGTGTGTGAGTGGGGGGTTATAAAAAAACGCACCAACACATGTAGCTCGGCAGGCGGAACACCGGAACAGGAAATTGTTGGAATCTTTTTAAGAGCGGAACCGGAGCGACATTTCCGCTAGCCGCACCGCAGGATGGAAGTAACGAGCTGTTGTGCCATTGTAATGAAATGTTGCGGCGAAACAATAGTTTTTGCTTTGCGAAAACCATTAGTGAATGTGTGTGTGTGTGTGTGTGTGTGTGTGTGTGTGTGTGTGTAATTATGCCAAGAGTGTAAACATAATGAAACTTTCCAGCTTTTGTCGTAGAGAAATAACCAGGAAAAACAGTACTTTCCCATTTTTCCTGCTCAATGTTTTGAAGAATGTTTCGAGAATAGTTTAAAAATTCTTCAACAAAAATCAAAGCTGCTAAAGCTCAGACTAATAACGATTTAAAATAATCTTGCAACAGCTTTTAATTGAACGATCAATGAACACAAGTTGTTTTAAAAAGCATGTTCCATCCCATTACATCAAGAATAATTGAGACACAGCAATCTGCAAACATAAAACGTTCTTCCCGGAACCACAACCACTTCTGCTGTTCCTGGGCCAGTGCTGTTTGCCTTTTTGTTCAAAAACGTTCTCATTCATCCGGACAAATTTATCCGGATTGCTCGTCCTTTTCCATCGCCTCCATTCGGTGTGTACTGAGGCATTATAGCATTACCTCAGCGCTTGCGAACCCTCCGGTTCCACTTTATTTACAAGCATCACACACACACACACACACACACCGGCACACCGAAGAATTATGGCCGGCCCCTTTTGCCGGGGCCAGTTTAATTCTGCCATAAATAAGATTTTCCGCTGAGAAAAGCAAAAAACAAATTTACCAAAAACACTTGCACCCGGGAAAGCTGGTGTTTGCGAATTTGGGGATGAAGCTGAAGAAAGCATGGCACACGAGAAAAAAGCGCACACGATCACGAATGGGTTAGCGGAGGAGGATTAAGGTACCGAAAGGTGTTTCCCAGCAGGACCACTTGAAGTGGGAAAAAAGGGAGATATTTCCAATGGCTGGCAGGGAAAAACAGGAAAAAACGAATTCTACGCTCTAAGATCTTAGAAATTGGGCTGTTGTTGTGAGCGTAGTTTAATGGGGTTTCCTTCCAGGCAAACCCAATCGAGGTGTTGCTTGTTTATCAAACTTGGATAAGAAAATTAAACAAACCTCACCATTTTGCTGTCTAAATAAAGGTGATCTTCGATAAATGAAAGCTCCTTTCTGAGGCATGGGGAACTCAAAGTGATTGAAAAATGCACATACACAAACAGAATTCAAGAAATTTAATTTATAGTTTATGTTAAGAAAACATGCTTTATGCTTCAGGAAGACAACCGCATTGATTGAGCCGCACAAGAATACAAAGAGCCAAACAATCGTCGGATGTAGCCATTGCAATCATTGTAGCATTCATCCGTCAGTCGAGCAAATTACAATTTAATTGCTGATATACATAAAGGCACACCAGCATTCCATTCACTTCATTCCTAATATGTCTGTGGCATAGACTGACGAAGAAAGCCAACCAACCCACCCTGATAGTGCTGCAAGATTTTCATAGCATGAGCATTTGCAAAGATTACAGTGTCGTATTATTTATAAGCAAAGTTGCAACAACTCTCCAAATCTGCAACTCGACAATTTCCTTTCACAGTTTGCCCATCGTCGTTGGCCAAGACGAACGATGTGTACCGGCACCATTTCCCTTAAGGCTTCCCGAAGGATGAACATTTTCTCCAACAGCAAAATTGTACTTATCACCTGTCCCATTCATCGCTTGTCCCTTGCTTCCTTTAAAGCCCTTACACATGGGGAGACACTCTGCACGGAGCTGTGGCAATCGTGGTTGGGAAGCGAGGAAAAGTCTCCGCTTTACCATGGCCGTTGGTAGACCACAATCTAAAACAAACATAAATTAATTTCACGTCCCTGCCCGACGGTTTAAGACTTACTGCCAGCCTGTCGTCCATCCCGGCATGTTGAACTTCAAAACCACAAGTGGATAGTTTCCAATGATCACCGTTTTTTGTGTGCTTTTTCTCCAGCAATTCAAGGCTTCAAGCAAAGGACAATCTTCCGGACACGAAACACCTTATCGAGCCGTTTTCGTGTGGAGAGTGGAAAATTTAATACCAGCTACGCTTTCCTTTCCGAGACCGAAAAACTCGTCCTATCCAATTTTACATCCTCATCCTCGTGTTACAAATGTATATTCATCCCAAACTCGGGTCCTTGTATCACCGAGTGGCTCAACACATTTCTGGCCAGATTTGCTGTGCAACACGTTCCGCACCAACTCAGCAACTGGAGATCAACGCTCAACTCGGTTGTGTATTCGTTTATTTTCACGAACCCCAAACAAACAAACTGACCCTTTTCCCAGAACGAACGAACACACACACACAGAGACGGTGCTCGCTTTTGGACAATGACCGGTTCAAGGGTCAAGTGGTTAAACTTTTGGCGTAGGATTCTCTGGGCCGGTGTGTGTTTCGGGCCTAGCAAAATTGTAATCTCCAACGGCTTTATGCGTGTATGCGTGTCTTACAACAAAAGCGTATCCTTTACACATTGGGAGTGGTGTGGTGGAGCATGGGATGAAACAAAATCAAATACGCGTGTATGTTTGTACGTGTGTTTGTGTGTCGTTCACGTGCCATCAAACAATATGCTTGAAACATAATTGAGGGATTGGGATTGTAACATGGGGTTGTGTAAAGGGGTTTTAGTTTCGAATGTTTAATTTAACAACTAATTTTCAGGACTGTGTACATGTACGGGAGAGCTTGTTTATGTTCTGTTTTCTTGGAAGTTTATTGTTTTAGTATAGTTTATACAATGAGCTGCAAGAAGCTGAATATCGCTTCTGGCAATACATTCGTATTTTGTTGCGTAGCGTGATAGGCCAAGTCCACGAATTCCAGCCTTCCTACACATTTGGAATAATTGAATTTTATTGAAGTAATCAATAAACAAACAGTTTTGTACGCCTTTAAAAGGATTCTTATTGTAAAAAGGTATACAAATTATAACGCTAAAAACAAACAATTGTCCCAGATGATACGCCATTGCAGTTTTTTGCTGTTGCTTGCCGTCAACATGGCTTTCGCTTTATTTTTAATTGTAAAAATAAACCTGCTACTGATATCAGAGTATCGGCCGGACTGCTGGTATGTTTTTACCCTGGCCTTTTTCCCCTATCAGTTGTTCAGTATGGATGTATGTGTGTGTGTGTGTGTTTTCATACATTGTCACTACACGGCCAGAAGCTAACCGCAAGCCTTAATAAGCTCTTTTGTTGAAATCAGCTTTATCGTTTGCGTAAATGAGATGGACAAAACTCCAACATTGCACTGGGTACATGTTTGTGCAGTTTTTTTTTCCCCATTCGCAATCCAGCATGGTT
>KZ061749.1:208619-246465 GCA_002091835.1 Anopheles maculatus
GTTCAGCAGAAATTAATAAAAATAATTAATAATCATTTCGCTCACAAGCCACCAGGCGGCTCCATCCCATTAACAAAACGCAAGGACGCGCACTGTACATGTGACAATCGGAAAAAAAACGACAACAACACTACAACATTTTTTTTCTCTCCTTTCCCATACTTTTGTGGCAGGCATTCACGTGTGTGTGGGTGGGTGATTCGATCGGTCAATATTTTGTTGTGCACGCCCGAAGGCAACAAAAACCAGCCCCGCGAGGCAAGAGTTTGAGCAGATGGTTTTTGACTTCTGTGTACGTAAAAACGGGGTTTGTTTGTGTTTTCTATCTCGTTTGTTTCGTTGTTTTTCCCCCCCCAGTCATTGCACATCCCTGTAGCATTCAATTGTGGATTATTATTTTTGCCTTGCAATAATGCTTGTTTGCCAACCGTGAGTGTATGTTGAATTTATTCCAACAACTGTCATCGGTACACCATTGGCAGCAGAAACTTTAATCCTGCCGGAGCTGTGTTTGTTGTTTTATGTTTTCTTTTCCGTTTTTTTGTTTGGTGGTTTTCATAGCCCACGGGGTAAAATTCATATTGCTTGTTATAAAGCCCGCGGTATGGTTCGACAGTGGTCGCAGCTGCTGAAACCTATAGATCATACGGAAGCTTTTCTCTTTTTTGTTATTTGTTTTCGTCCTTTTAATAAAGGATATATTTAATTGCTAAAGCCATATTCAACACAAGTTGCCAAAGGGTTGTTATCTATAAAAACATGAAGCAAATGTTGCAACGGTTGTAATTGTGATGAAAAAAATAAATAGATTTATCGTTCATTTTTTCATGTTGCAAATGAGAAGGATTATTATTAAATTTTTCACGTTTTGTCGCTTGTTTGAAAATTTTACATATTTAATTAAAAATGTAATATGTTATTACACCATTGATCAGGATTCCTCCAGTCCAATGAACGCTAAAGAGAACAACCAACCGACGCATGCAAACAAATCAGCACTATTTGCACTATTTGTGCCCGAGCACGGTTCAACGCTGATTAGAGTGTAGAAATTAATCGCACCGAACATTTTGCACACCTACACCACCGTTCCCACCATCAGCCGTGGTCCTCTATCGCTGATTAAAGAGCATATTTTCCCCTACCGAAGCAGAAAGCAAGAACGACACGTTAAAAGTGAGAATATGGCAGCGTCATGGAGTGAGCTCCACTTTCTAATGACACTAACGATCGTCACTGATTCAGCAGATCATGTGCTCTCTCTCTCTCTCTGCTCCTGCCCAAAAGGTTCCGCGTAAGTGCCGAGCAGCCCGAGCCATTCGCCTTCTTTTGATGCGTCATGCAACCCGACACCCGTGCTCGTGCCTGTGAAGGCGCCCATCCTTACAGCGGCCATCAGCCTCAGCACCACACAGCATCGTCGCATCGATGTGATTGGACTCGTTATCACCTTTTATCTTTGGCTGTGCCGAGCAGGAGCACAAATAGATGGGCGAACGTAGTGCCTTGCTGCAGCCGGCTCTAGTCATCGCTCGGGACTTCCTACGCGATGCCATCGTTATCATCATCAGGACACTATTTCCGAACCGGATGGGTTCAGTTTAGCTCGGTAAGGTTGTTTTTATCGCAATCGAATCTTGAAAACACCAACACGGATCACTCACCGTGCACGGGCGAAGCTCATCGATTCATAACGATCCGGTGGATATATCTGGGCCTGAAAAATTAACAACAGTGCTACGGTGTGCGAAACGGGACCAGCATTTAGTGCAGCCCGGTAATGATGAAACTGTGCGTTTGATACGTTCCCTGAACCAACGTATGAACCATCGTAATAACACAACAGTCACCCGAATGGTGCTGATTCCTGGCTCCTCCATCGATACAGAGCAATAGAACGCATAATTTCTTTGATGGCGTTGGCAACGTACACTAAAACACCGTCCAACGCTATCTGGTGTCAACCCGTAGCTTAACGTTTGTAGCTGCTGCTCGCTTGGAAAAGCGGCACAACGAACATAACAAGTTCCTGGGATAAATAAAGAAATTTGCTCGAAATTGGATTGTGCTGCAACAACGGATGATCCAGCGATGGGTCAAGCACACCCGGTCCGGCTGCAGTCGACGAAACGTCATGAAAATCATCGTCATCATCATCGCCCCACATCCACACGAACCGGTCGTGAAACGTGCCGTTCTTTATGATGCTGTTTATGAGGGCATGAGCCATGTTGCAACCAGCCTTTTTAAACGATGCACTTTTCACCCCATCGGTGCCGCCGAGCACTTAAGTTCCTTTTACGATGGAATTTTGCCTTCACGCAATGGGAGAAAAGGCGAGTTCGGAACAGTGGCTAGGAGTTGAAGGGAATTAGATTGCTCTTTTTAAAATAGAAACATGATAATAAAGTTTGAAGAAAATGTGCTATATAGAGAAAGCGAAGGGAACGAAACAATAAGAAACGTTAGTCTGGTGAGTGTAAAATAGAAACAAACATTGAGCTAGAATAAATATAGAAAACAGTATAGAAAGAGTCAATCATATGACAAGAAAACATGACACAACTATTACATAAATAATTCCTGCACATTCACTATTCACTATGAATGTGAGCGTGCGAGAGGATAACATTTATCTGCCGGTTTGATACGAGTTTACTGTGGCTACGTGACAATGTCGTCTCTCGCGTTACACGAACACTGACATCACACGGTTTAGCAAAATGGGACAATGGTGACGTGTGCAATGTTGGTTGTTGTAGGAGAGACTTTCAACTGCCGGAGATCATAATTTATTTATTTATTATCGAAAAATATAGCATTTGAAATGAAAATGGTAGGTTAAAGCCAACACCTTCTATAAAGTAATCAATAATGCACTTTCCTCAACTAGCTACGCTAGAAAATATGTAGATTATCTAGAGGAATCAACTACGAGGATTCTGTAGGCTTGCGATTTGTAATAGTTGGGGCGATCCTGAGCTATTGTAAACGGGTGGAGTTAATCCACTCAGAGCATTCTACAGTAGTTAGAAGCGGAAGTCATCTTAAGACTGGAGCAGGTCAGACATAGCCAGAGGTATACACAATAGTCTGGAGCAGGTGAGAAATATCCAGAGTAGTTGGAGTCGTTCACAGAAGTTTTAAGTCAGGAGAATATGGAAGGAATCGATATAAATTCGAAACAGTTGTGGGCAGTCTTGACTAATCCAGATCTTTCCAAAACTATCAGGAGTGTAACAAAGTTAGACAACATTGTCTAAACCTCAAGAAGTCTCAAACAGAATGATCTTGCAGCGGTCTGGAGCAAGCAGGAGTAGTCCTAAGCCCTTCTTATGTCAATGGAGCTAGCCGAACTAATCTAGATCAGTAGAGAGTCATAGGAAGAGAGCAATCCAGAGCAGTTCAGATCCTCTAATATTCATGCAAAATAGTTCAGTATAAAGTAGAATAATTGGCTTCGGAGCTATCATAAGCTACATGATTAAGTGCAGAATGACGTCTTCGATAGTCTTTAGTGATCCGAAGACGTCAGGAATAGTGATCCGTAGACGTCAGTTCGTAGTATTCTGAGCTTTTAGTGAGAAATTATCTGGATATACCCAGATCTATTCGCATTAATCTACAACAATTCGAAATGACCTACAAGGTCAGAATAAACTCCAGACCTTCGTGAAATTGAAATTCAATTGTTAACATGATGATTCTTTAAAAAATCTCATCCCTAATCTAGATACGCTGATATAGCATCTTCCTGAAGAAGCCATTTACTCAGACATGATGTCAAAGTTTACATTATTCCTCACAAATCATCCACATCCATTGTGCTCGACAAAACACTACACCATGCAGCTCCTCTATGTATGTCTCCTTTTTTTCTGTCGTCGATCTTTTTCCTGTGCTCAGCCCTACGCTTGGTAATGTAAGCGGCGTACATTCACCCGTAACTAACGAGGAAAGCTTGCTTAATGAGGCCAGCACCGTACTGCCGGCCAACGGCCAAATACCCACTGTTAATCACCGGTGGCAATTTCCATAAGTCAACGATAAATTGCCACGCAAAACTCATAAATTGTCGCACCCTTTCCCACACAAACACACATGCACGCCAGGATTGGGAAAGCGATAAAGAACAAACGGTGCTAAGACCGTTCATCCGTCATAGTCCGTCGTCCGTGTTCGGTGGTGCGTGTCATTGGCAACAGTTAATAACACGCCGATCATTCCAACCGATGGGTGCAAGATCCATGAACATGAAGCCGGCAATCGTCCACGAGCCACGATGAAAGAGATGATGATTTGTGAGTGTGGCCTACGGGTGAGCTTTTCCGGTAGGTTTTTTTTTGCACTTTCTCTTTGGCTTTTTGTTGTGCTTTCTTCCGCATCAAACAGCGCATAATAATTTCGGTACCAGCAAGCAAATCGGAATGGAAATGAAACACACGCCAGTACAGCACACACACACACATAAATTCTGAAAATTACCATTCGAAACGCGCCAGAACCAGTAAACGACCGGTCAAGTCACTTTCAGGCCTCTTTTTGGAACTGAAAGGGAAAAAAAATACCACCGTTTGCGTGATTCGTCGACTGTTTTGCATAGAACTAGATTTGTTCGGCAACGCCCGGCAACACAAACTCCAGGCCCATAGCCTCTATTATTCCCGCGTAACTAGCAGGGTGAAAAACTTGCAAAATGAAGTTTTCTTTTAGATTTGGCTTTTTTTTCCTGTTGGGGCGAGCGTGCGACACCGACTACATAAAACTCAGCCGCACGAAATCCTCCAAGGTTTTGCTGGTGCTTCATTGGAATTTCAAATTCGTTGACAACTCCGCCGGATGGGTGGACAGCATTTACAGGGTTGGAAAAATGTTATAAAAACCCAGCTTTTCTGCATTTCCTTTCATTTCGGGAGTTGGTTAGCGGCCCAATGATTCGGTGGCAGCACCGGATGGGATGATGTACACCGCTTGGAAATGGGCCGCCACAAAACCAAAATTTGTTTGCAGTCACAGGAATGCTGTCACAGAAGAAATGTGGTTTTGTAAAAGTACAAAAAAAATCCTTTTCTGCTCTACTATAACTTAGTTCCTTGCTTGGCAGTACTGCTTCTAGCTAGAAATTTCGAGATAAATGAAGAGAAAACATGACTTCTTACTTCTAATTAAGCTTAATTTCAATGTGTCCTTCTTATCATCAAAAAGCTTCTAACTTATTACATCTCTTGTTCATCTTATCTACTTGTTGCTCTATCTCTCGATTTATTATCATATTATTTTCACATACTTTTCCCACTAAACGCTACTCTTGACTACTTCTTTTTTATGAGTTACAAACACCCGTACCTTACCAAGTTTTCTCATTTACCTCAGCTTTATTAGGGCGTGCGAACTTAATGAATCCGAATGGTAAGTTCATCGTCCGGCCAGTGTCAACACCCAACGCCACGCATCGGTCCACCATACAGCACGTCCCGACAACTTTCATCCCGAGGTTTAAGATGATGAAGTTGTGACTCTCGTACCCGGACTCGATGGACACTAAATTTGAGGACACGTTCGCAATTAATTGAAACTCGGCAGCGATTCGGTTCAATTTACGTTGCTAATGAAAATGAAATGAACGTAAAAGAAACCGGAGGTCGACGAGGATGAGTTAATTTCGTGTTTCGTTGGTTTTTCCACTTCGCTCATTACTTTGTAGAATTTTCAATTCGTTTCGGGTGCACAGCGAGATGCACAAATGAAATTAATTTATTTTTGTCCTTCTGGCATCACTTTTTCCCAACGGTGGCACTATTGTATTGCACTGATTTCGCTGATAGAACCGATGCAGCTATTATTGTAGCTATGTTTTCTCGCCCCTAGGATCGTACCAGACGGGTGCCAATTTTAACGAACGGATCGCAGCGTAGATACCTTGAGAAAACGAACGGAACGAAATAAAGAAGCTGCTCGAAGGTGGTGTGCGAACTCTTCGAGAAAATAGAACCATTACATCGCACATCTTGGCTCGCGAGCATGGATAGGGTACGTAGCGAGAACTTGCTCTTCGAACCACTTCGATAAAATTGAATTTACCATGAGTAAGACTCAAAACGGTTCTCATAGCTTTCCCACTCATTCCTTTCACCCTAGAGCCCTCACGGGCCCTATATTATGCCACATCTGCACACACACACACGCTTGCGTTTCAGCAGTTTTCATAATTCAATCAAGCAGTCAGCTTATAGAAATAGTTTTTATTAGAAAACTTTACTTGCTTAAGCGCAACACCCGCTGCAGCGTTGCTAGGACAGTCGACGCCTCGTGTGTACGTCAGCACTCTGCAGACTTGGAGGTGGTAGCGTTTTCACCCCCCCTAAGCGGGAAAGGGATTTATGCAAAATCCCCCCAGGCAACCCATGTAGCATGGTGTAACAATTGCATTCAGCTGCATCAGCCCGGATGGTCCGTGCATAATGCTTCCACGATATGCTTTTGCAAATGCGACCCAACGAGCGATTTATGTGCTGATATGAGCTTTCTTGAAAGCGAGAAATGCTACTCCACCAGTGATTGGCACATGATTGGATTGGTGGCAAAATTTATGATCGTTCAACCGATTTGTTCTTGGGTGTGCTCGGTTGAATGGATTGAAGGTATCGTGCGTGGGATGACTTAATCAAAAATGGTTCGCTGGCCTTGCCTTGCCTTGGAGAGGTACAGATGGTTTATTTTGTTTGATTTATTGCTACAATCAAGCGCTCCATATGTCATGGGTCATGGGTTTGGTTGGGTAGGCTTTCGACAAATAGTCAACAAACATCCATAGAAAACCGGTGCGTTCGAGTGCGCTAAAGAGAGACTGATTTGAACGATTTTTCAAACGATGGTCGTGCAACCGGGCCTATTTTTGAGCTATAAATTGGGTCTGTTTCAGTTTTGATTAGTTTTGAATGCATTATATTTTGTCTTGAAGAAGCTACGGTTAAGATATTACGGAAAATATTGTGGATATCTCAGCTTGAATAAGAATTTGAACTTGAACTGGTGGTCAAGTCATGTCGTCAACAAGAATATGGATAACACAGAGCAACTGGTGACTAAATTCTTTAACTCCTTAGACCCAAAAGTTTAAGAAATATCTCCATTTATGTAGAAATCCCAATTGAGTCATGCGTGAGGAATAGACTACTCACGGGAAGCGGTTGCTAACAAAACCATCTTCAAAGATACGTCTTCTCGTAGTCATAGATCCAAGGGATCGGTTACTGGCACTGGATCTCGTACCTCATGATATCTGCAGAGAAATATTTACAAAATCTATTGTCTTCAATTTCTTCCCCAAGACCGATAAAAGAAAACAAGTCCAGAGATCCCGAGAACTTGGAACAAAAAGTCCTTTTAGACGACGTGATCTCTATACAACAGAGTTTCTTTATAGGTAAGACTGCCATTAGTCTACGAGACCCCTGGGATGGTGACAGCGACAGCTTCATCTTGACTTAGATCCGAAAATCTTTTGAAGTGTGTGAACTGCAATTCACACCGGGGCGGCCCGGTGGTGTATACGATAACGGCGCCGGTCTTCACACGGCAGGACCAGTGTTCGAATCCCGGCGAACCGCCTCCTCGTACGCAGGACTGACTATCCAGCTACGGGTAAAACTAAGTCATAGAGAGCTAGCAATAGCAGGCCAAGACCTCACGAGGTTGTGGTGCCAAGGAAGAAGAAGAAGAACTGCAGTGCAACGTTACATCAAAGATCGCCTATCATTTCCATGTTGTTCAGCAACATCAATAGAATTTTTTGGGCAAGTCTTAATCTCTTAAAATAACAGTTTCCAAAAATAAGCAGAAGTTGATCTCCATTAAATCAGTTACATCCTTCATGGCTACGATTCCGGATTAGTATTATAAAGCCTCAAGCCCTCAAGAATTCAATAATAGTAGGAATCAAAGGGATTTTTTTTACTGCAGAGATGAAAAATCCTCATAGAATTGATCAGAAATATAGAGAATTCATAACACAGTACAACACACTTTAGAAACTCGGTGAATTAATCCTTCCAAAGTTCTATCCGCTACTACTTCAAATACTCTTCCTTTTTTCATATAACTCTCTTCACAAAAACTAGAAAGAGAAAAGCTACAAAAAACAACCAACGTTGCATTGCATTTCACCAATAAAAAAAACAACCAACGTTCTCCACCATGAGAACCCCCTTAGCACGTATCAAATCCATCAAAATCGGGATTCCTATATACAAAAGGGATCAGTGCAGTCGTACTTGGCTGCAAATCTCATTTGCATTCTCGCACACCATATTGATAAAGTCGGGTCCAAAATTTGCAAAAAGCTCCGTTTTCCACCGTTCATCAGTGGAAACCCTGGCAAACTGATTTTCAAATCTATTAAATCTGTTTCACATTTCATCATGCGAACCTGCACAAACATCGATCCACCGGAATCCCTGGTGCCTAACGTTTCGGCTTCTCGACTTGTGCCCGTTCGCGATAAGCCACACGCACACACGAACACACCCTGACCGCAACACACAAATCGATCGAGAGGCGAGCTGTGGCGGATTATTATAAGCCGAAGCATCCAGAGCATATCCAGGCCCGAACAACACATCATACCATGAATGGTGAGATTGCAAGTGGAATTCAATTTACAATTTTCTCGCCCACCCGCCGTCCCCGACGACGACGCCGACTCCTGCTGGACCTGGACCTGGTTTGACTTCCCGAAATCGCCGAATTGGCACTTCATTGCGAGTGGCGTGAATTGTTTGGGTTTATCGTCGACACATTGCGTCATCATTTGCGTGTTTGCCCTAGCCGAGCTCGCGTTTTTCATCTACATGCGCACACACGCGCGCGCCTAGTTACACAGAGCAGGTTGACTTGGGCCATTGGCGAGAGAGCGAAAAAGGCCCAACAATTCTACGCTACTGCAACCATGCAACGCCGTCGGTACACCATCGGTTCCGGGCCAGATGTGAATGAAACGAGACGAGACCTTACCACCTCGGTCCTGTGTCCCGTATGTTTTCGGTTGCTGATCCACGGATGCCGGCGGCGTTCTAGCCGTTCGGTTCTCTCCACACACACACATACCTCAGGGTGTGCTGCTGCCCGTTATCGCTCGTCTGCACGCAACACTAATAATCGTATTAGTGTGAGTGATGTGCCTACCCATCTCCGTGCAATCGTTGAACATTATTTCATGCGCCGGTCCTAACCCTACCGGGGATGGCCCAAGCTACCGTACCAAACAATTCGCCGAGAGTTTGATCCAGGCATCCACCAGCAGCTCACAACCGCGCGTTCACTTCCGGAATCAAAACCAAAAAGGATTACAAACTAAAATTGTACCGCCACAGCCGGCTAGCCCTCTGGCCATACAGGGGCAACCATTTTGTCGACACACAAACACACCTGCAGCGTTGCACGTTCCCAGCGCGTTTGGAGTGTAGCCAACTGGCGATGCATTCGGGAGAATAAAATGGAAAATCCACCCCTCCCCCCCAAACAGGACCTTCACGTCCTTTTTCTCCAGCCCAGGTACACGAGAACAAATGATCCGATTTGGTTTGGCCGGTGCAGGCCAGGGTTTGTTTCCGCACGGGTACGCCCGTAGGGAAATCAGTTAGGAGCGAGACTTGAAGTTCTGTTTATCTTCTCCACCACACACACACACACACACACACGCCCGGCGATCGATCGATTGTGGCCGGGAGAAACATTTCAATGCGCTTTTGCACCGGTCAGCCTCGGGAATCGCGTACACCGGTTTGGGTTGTGTGTGCCTGTCGATGCAAAAATCGAACACTGTGACACAAATTTTGGAACCGTCAGCATGCCGATAGGTACAACCGGTTCCGAACATCAAACGGCCGATAGAAAATGTGCAAGCCCGGGAACGTTTCTGGTTCCGGGGCTGAGATTTAGATAGGAGCGATATGATGAGATTTGTCAAATGTTGTACCCGCCAGGTGGACACACATTTTAGTGAAGTTTGTGAGCGGGTGTTTTGCATGGCTATGTCAATACCATTTTCCGGGGCACAATTTGTTTGGTCAACCGAAATGTCACAAACTAATCTTAATAATCACCTGGCAATCGGAAATAGTTTTGGTTAGTTTGCGTTCGCTAGGGGAAGGATGTTATTTAAGCAATTAGATCGCATGGAGTTTGTTGGGTTTAACTGAATTTGTGTGAAGTATCGATCGATGTATCGATTACACAATGATGTCTATTGTTTCTACACAGAAGTCTCCCTGCTATTATTCTTTTTCTTAGTCTCCCAACATAGTCGTCTTTGTAGTACAGCTATAACCCCACAATAATTGCCACTTTAGCATGAACATTAGCCACCACGCCGAATGACAAAGACACACCACCACCACCATTCACTTGATGGCATTTATTGCCAGTCGATTCCACCGACAACAAGAGCACAACACTTACGGGTACGTCACTGGTGGAAAGGCGTTCACTTCCTACGCTAAGTGTGCTGGTGGTAGTAGGTGTGCAAAGTATTTGCACACTTGACAGCATTTGAAGGATCGATTGCTTGTTGACTGGCTCCGAGTGGAAGATAGTGCAACGATTCCATTTCTCCACTTGACAGCTGCACGCGCACCGAGCCATAGGGAACGAGCTCGGCGAAACTGCTCGTACGTTGGGCGAGAACGATGGTGCAATTGCAATTCTTCGCCATGGAAGTGTTGGAGAGTGGGTCTAAGAACGAACCAAATCCGTGATACGATGAAAGCTGACTGCTGTATGGCAGTACTAAACGAAGACATCAGCTTCAGTGAAGGACGGTTAATCGTGTCAAACTTAGTGAAGGACGATGCGAAGAAAGAAAATTCAAACTCAAAGTTTGCTCCTTAATGTAGGCAATTTAAATTAGCAGGAATTTAGGATGATATTTGATCACATAGGGTAAAATTGAGTCAGATTGCAATTAGTTAAATCCAAATGTTTTTCTACAGTACAGAGAGTTTTGCTCACTTCAAATAAACTAAAACTTGAATAAAAACCCTGTGAATATTCTCCGATTTTGCAATTCATCTAAAGTGACTGACATTTTTCGAATCGCTTTCGGGCACTAACAGCATTTTCATCGCCCGATCAAAGAAATGTTTTAAAATTCTGTTTTGAAAATATCCAACCATCAGCTACGTTTTACAGAACATTGTGGAAAAGAATTCGAAAAAAGCAGACACACACACACACCAACATTCAATGGAATTTTGTTTTCATACGTAAGCAGTAGATGCTTTGTTTTGATTGGTGTAATGCCAATTCCAGCATTTTGCATACATACGCTCGCATGATTGTAACTATTTGTTGGGCATAGCAAGATACACAGAAAGAAGTTTACGGGCGATTCATGCTGGGAAATGGACATTGATTTCACCATAAAACCATGGTCTGCAACAGGCACTAAATGTTAATTAAACCTGCTGCTGCATACAAGCTAGAATAGAAATCATCCCAGTACTTACAGATAATTGGGCACCGTAGAAAACATTGTATCGGTAGCATTAATTAAGCAGAGAGCGTTTCCATAAAAATTCCCAATGATTGTATGGTTTCGTTTTTTCAGAAGATAAAACTAATTGAAATTTTACTTCAAATATTAGCTACTGGAATGTAAACAATGAAGTAGTTGGTAAGTGCTTTACGCTACGTAAAATTAAAAGCTTTAATTAATTTTCCTTATTAAAACTTAGTATTGTTATGATTAAAAGTTTCATATCTTGAGCAGCTTATGTGTCCAATAAAGCACCGGAATTCAATAATTCAAACCATCCACAACTTTTCCTACAACTGTAAAGTATTTATACGATTCCCTATTCTTTCATTTCACTCCTTATCACATTCTCGTTACGCATCAACCTGCAGACAGTACAGAGCACCATTTAACTGTTGGCCAACTTCAGTGTGGAAAAGTGTTCACGGTAATTTCTAACTTTCCCTTCAAAAGAAATCACTAACCCACTAGAAGGGTCTGCCAGGAATTCCAACTATTTTACCACCCTCGATTTCCAGCTCGGGTTTGCTACATTTCTCGGCCATTTAAAATCCCTAAACGGCGGAAGGACCCACCCATTTCGGACCGGATGTGTAGGTAAAATTAATTTACAATAGTGCTACAAATTGTTCGAATACCCTTCAGCGCGGTGTCGCCTATTAGTAGACCAAAGAGGAACCAAATGGGCCAAATTCCGTTTTCTTAAACTCGTCTCTTCATGGTTCGTTTTTCTTGCCGACTTTCAAGAAACTAAGGAAAACTTTAAGGATAATAAAGCGCACCGGCTAGTGTTGAGAAGGAATCCGCAGCGTGTGTGAATGCGTGCGTTTTATGCTGTGAGTGGACTGGGTTCGATAGAGAACGAAACGGCTTAAGATTTGTTCGACGTTTAGCTGCCGAAAGACACTGGAAAACCCCCCCGAACGAAGAAACAAGAAACGGAAACAGCACGGTAAAGTGCGAATTACGGACTGGAAGCTACTAATTGAGATATGCGCCGGGTCATTTCACACGTCTCATAAGCAGACCGTAACAACTTTGGATTACACTTCTGTTCGAACGACTTTTCCGTCCCACTTTTAGCTAATGGTCCCTGGTGGTGTTGGTTGGCCGGCGGGATGGGAATTTTTCAAGAGCATTCAGCAACCACTCCGGGCAATAGTATTCGGTTAATGTTCTTCGCTTCAGTGTCTTTTCTCTTTCTCTCTCTCTCCACCGTGAAAGTTTAGGTCACTCTGGCAGGGCTATCAGCTACACTGCTCGCAGGGAAAAGTGGTGCTAAGATTTTTACTATTTATTTTTCGAAAATGGACCACTCATTGAGGCACCTCGTGCACCAGATAATGATGTAAATGGACATTAAAGATAATGTTACACTTTTTCTTTCGAAGTGTGTGGAAGGACTCGCCACCGGAACTTGTGGCAAATCATAATGAGCAACAGCGGAGCGAATTGTTACGACCGGTTTGTCCCTAGTTAACGTCACTAAACGAGGCTTATATGGTAATTTATAGCAATATTTATGGTTGCAATGGTATAAATGAGCCTGACGATGTTTCTGACCGTACGTTGTGTGTTAATGGGGGCCTTCCTTTTTGAGGTTACCTAACAGGAAATTAACTATTGAGAACAGTTGTATGTTAAATGTGAAAGTAATACAAAATGTACTTATCATGTCATAAAAACATACCAAACTCGGATCAAAGTGTTACCCTAGGTAGCCAACAGTACTTGTCTATTTCGAAGATAGTATTTTCCAGTTCACTTACCAAACAGGAAAATATATTCTTTCCTCAACAGCAAAAGAGCAAATAAATTTCAATTTGAATATCCCCTCGGTGCTCATTTCGGTGCTTCCGATTCCATTGATATATTGCCACTGAAAGGTAGGTTAAACGGTCCGTATGCATCATCAAACGAATCCGCCGCACGAATGGCATGAAATGGCGGATGGGCGCTTGTAATATTTTATCCCGGAAACCGTAAATTTACTCACCCTTATCGATGCTCTAAGCCTCGGATCGTTGGAATCGGTATGATTAATGGAAGCGTAGCGCGAAAAAAAAAACACCGATCCAACAAGACTAGACATAATATTAATGATTACAGTGGAATATTGAGTTACTTTGCACGGTTGGGAAGGGAGAGGAGAAACTGGGTAGGATGGGCGAATGGGAGGAGCTAGGCATTGATAAATGTTGTAAACTTTCTATTGAGCTCTAGACCCGTTTGTTGCGCATTATCGGTCTTGGAAGTGATAAGAAAAAATATTGATCAATGAGATATATAAAATAAAACATATACGGTGAGAAATGGAGATTAAGTGAGAGAGCCTGATCCTTAATCATCATAAACTACAAATATTATCGTTAGAATATCTCTATTTGTTTTAAGAAAACTCTTACAGCCGGGGGAAAGTAAGGTCCCAGATGAGAATCGAACCACAGTTTTTCACGATACTAGTCCAAACGCCATGCCACAAGCCCATGGAAGCGGCTCTCAGTCTCTCATTCATTTCTTCAATATAAGCATCACCTCCTGAGATCCAACGCTCCACTGTACTCACCTGTGGAATAGAAGAACAAAATTGAATCGAAAGATTAGTTTAACAACATTCTCACTTATCAAAACAATAAAGAATAATTAAATCAAATATGTACATCTTCTCTTCCCTTGAATCCAGCCTTGCAGAACAATTCCACATCTACACACAATCGATGATTGAGGGAAAACATATGAAATGATACAGATGAACAATTTTCTACCCTGACCATCTGCCCTTTTTCCAACAATTAAGCCATTCCAGCTTGTGCGAATGTAAGCCACGTACTAGGCCGAGCACACATTTCTTTACCAACCTACACCCGCACACTGAACATATCATTAATCTTAATTAGTATGCAAAGATGCGCACACTGTCTTCGCCCTTTCGGATTTCAACCGAGTCACCCCAGTACATAAGCGGGTCTCCCTGTTGAGTTGAGAACAGTCAATGACGATGGACGTGCGCAGTGTAATGGCAGGATTCGATTCCGACACTCTCTATCGATTCGAACGAGCACGCCACTTCTCGGGCCGGGCGATGTTGCATTATGCATCCAACGAGAACGCCAGTCACCGCAGTCACTCTATCTGTGATCTGGCCATCGTTGAACATTGCATTCGAACTTCACCGCACCGCACTGTAGCCAACTTCATCAGGAAACTAATTTGTTTTCATTCCCACACCGGCCCAATCGGCCCCTATCCGTCGCAGCGTTATGATAGAACGAGTCCATTTTCTCTCTCCACAGGAAAAGTCATCCGTTTCTCGCGACACCTCCCGACCTCCTTCCCCGTTAGATGCTCGAGTCTTGGTGCTCGAGTACACTGTTTTATGTATGCCGACAGCGCACGGCAAAGCCCTCTCGAGAGGGCCGAAGCGTCCAATTACCATCGGAATTTGCATCTTGACGCTCGCCTCATTTCTTCGCCTTTTGGCTTCGTAGCTTTGTGCCCTCACTCGTTCTCTTACTCTTGAGTGGCCTAATTTTCATGCAAACAAGAAGCCTACAGTCCCCGCGTTGGACACTCTCCCACTACTTGCCGGTGAAGAATGAAGCGCAACAGAGAATCCAAACCGAAGCCAATAAAGGGTGACTCGAGCACGGTGGCCTTCGACTTGGGCCTTGTATGATTATCTCTAGGAGGAGGAAGAATTGTGTTCTGCTGCACAAAAGATGCAGAGCATCAAACCGACCGATGCAAGATGAGCTAGATTCGTTATGCTGAAGATTCGTTCCAAGGGAAATCGAGCGAAAGAACAAAATAAGAACTCATCAACACGATCGATTGTGGCATTTGTGTGTGGCCTTTATATCATCGTTCGTTATGCGTGTGTGTGTGTGTGTGGGTCATAAACACAATATAAACTAATGCAAATTGCAATGCAGTTCCGCAATGTTCTGGCTGCCCATTTGACGGTTCCCGATGGTCTGCAGATGACGTTCAAGACTTTGGCTTTGATTGGCGAAGGTAAGACAAATTAAATTTGATTATACTGCAAAGCAATTTTGTTGTGTTTGTCTGGCTAGAGATAAATTACTCAAATTGTGTTCTTTCCATGTGTTTGTCAACAACGTTTAAACTGTTATGGTTCGTTAAAGCCACCGGTTTCGCTGCCTAAATTGACGGAAGTGGTTCTTATTGAATGTATCACTAAATAACAATCCTAATGCGATTCATTATTGCTTCAGAACCACGTTATTGATGCTGAGGTAGCTATTCATCACATTTTCCGCCTGCCATTAATAAATATCCTATTTAAATTGTATCTCAACGCATTTTGAATGCTTATTATTTTCCTGAGTGGCCACAACAGTATCAGTCCTATCTATTGCCCTTGTCTTAGCCATTCCCGCAAACCCAGCGAATGATTAATTATTTCCATAAAACAATTGAAGCTGCCTTGATAGATTCGCTTGAGCATCGTTCTGGTGCCGAGTCTCGCGTAAACCCTTCCAAGCGCTGTAAACGCTCACGCACTGTCTATTATTTCAGGAAAACTCGCTCCCGGGAAAGTTTCTTCAAAAGCAATAATACTGACATGACAGGTATTATAAGAATGATGAATACTTCTTTTAAACAAATTACTTCATCGTACTTTCACGACGATCGAATGGGGGGGCGTCGATGGCTGCCAGTATTCCATTTTCCACGCTCTTTCCCACATTCTATCATACACCGCACCAACTCCAACAACCGGGAGGATTTAAAGCATTAATCAAACGGTGGAGCTCGTATAAAGCAATAGAAACGCGAAAGAAAAGCGCGCACCGATTGTGTGGCTTGTTTCTGGCGGTTTATGCTTCATGCTGCGCTAACAAAAAAAAGCAGCGGGATGACAAATGAAATATGAAATCTATACCCACTGAGTCGGTGGCTACGTGTAAAATACGGCAGCCAATTTCAACTTCAACAGCATTATTCGTTCAGATTCGTTCAATTCCAATCGTGTGCGCAATGGAACGAGTTGATGAGCGGGATGAGTTTATGTCGCACGCACTCGATCCGCTTCGCAGACTGATGGATTTTACGAATATAAATTCGCCGAACTTCGCGGCGGTTCATCAAACATTCGAACGAGCAAACGACACACAAATTGTAAATAAACGCTTTTCTTCGAACGAGATGAATGGAACCGGGGGGGGTAAAATATTGAACAGTTCAATCGACATATTTCCAACACGGAGCTTTCCCATCTGTCTGACGTTTATTAGTAGTGTTGGTTACAGTGAAAAATCCTCAGAAGCTGGCTTCGATTCGAACGTTCCGGGCGCGTTTGCAGCTACTGTAAATGGTGTTCATAGCGGAAAAACACTTTCAATTTTAAATAAACTTTAATTAAACATTCAATCAGTAAAAATTAATCAAAAACGTATATTACCTACACAAGGACAGTAGTTCTCAAGTTCATGAAGTTTTCGGTCAGCAATACAAATGCTAATTGTGGAAAATTTTAAAAATTTCCATTTGCAATATTCGTGTTCTTTTTAATTGCGAATTTTTGGAAATGTAAGACCAACCATTTGTTTTTCAAAACAAGCCCAAGCTAAAGCTTTTAAAGTCATTGATCTTATGATAAGAATGCGTTCGAAGGATGATAACAAATATGATAATATAAATAAAAACAATGAAAATGTTGTTAGCATCCAACTTGTCTATTCGCGCCGAAATGTAGGCTATTAGCATTACATGAATCAAATGAACTCGGATGAATTGATAAGTAAATTAGTGTAAGTTAGGTAAGAAAGAGACTAGGAATAAGCAGTTGCTGCTGAACCCCATCAATTTGATTGGAAACACGACAATTTGAGAAAGCGTAAAGAACGTCACTTCATTTTGTTTATAAATTCCGGTTTGATTTAGCTTGTTAAAAAGTATGTTAATTTTTACTTTTATTTCTTAACAAGCCATTAGCTTTTGAAACTTTAAGTCTTCTGATGTTCACCAATCGATAAACACCTCGACTGTCATTGTAAACTGTGCGCCGAACGCTCCCAGAAGGATCAAATTGAAATCCACATAAATCGTTTTAAATTACTTGAAGCATACAGTTCCCTCACAAACCGATGAATCCTTCAATAAAGCCTTGCCAAATAGGAAACAGAAATTTGTCGAAATTTAAAAGAATTTTTAAAATTCATTATCCTCAACAATTCCTCTTTTATTTTCCCCATTATGTTACCCAGTTTAATCCTTTCCTTGCACGCTAATAGCGCTAAGCGAATGAATTGTCTGCTGTTTAGCTCCTGTCAGTTGATTAGCGCACATCAAGCGTGAGTTTTCCCTGTGTGTGTTTTTTCTTCTTCTGTCATCCTATCATCCACTAATCCCAATCACTGGTCTACACCCTGCCAGAACATGACCCCAGCCATTTCTTAAGCCAAGTGTAATTAAATGAGACGAAGCAATGATAAACACGTTTCTACCCACGTGCTCTGCTCGCCAGGAAAGGGAAAACGAATCTGGTAGGAGGAAGAAGGGAAGGACGGGCGAGGGAAATTAAGCCCGTCATCATCCCTTCATTGCCCTGCTTTCGATGCTGGGTCGGTAAACAGGAAATGGACCTTCGCTCACCGGGCTAGGAATGTTGGATGAAGGAAATTCGGGGCAGAAACCGACAGAAAGATTTGCTGCTTAGCACAGCCAAAGTTAAGCTCATCATTACTAGATTTCTTTGTGCGTGTGTGTGTGTGTGTTTTGGGAAGCATGTGCGTGTCTTGCTTTACGCTGAGCAAAGCGTAATGCTACTTCCAGAGCGATTTTCCTGTGACCTGTGATCAGAGTTCAGAGCTCGCACGGATGACGGACGGAAACCATCCGTTCGTTTCCCTCAATCTCACCCACGAAGACTCGCACTCGCTCCCCACGGACGCTGCTTATGAAATTAATTAAGGGGATTAGGAGCCGAAAACAAACCCGGAAACATCGTATTAGGATCACGTATCTTCCACAAGAATGAGCTTAGAGTTCGGTGTCGGTGTTCTGGGACGCTCACCTACGCGTGCATGTGCTCTCTTGGTGCTGTAAAGCTCGCCGATGTGAGATTGAAAGGATATGAATGGGAAATGCTGGAAAAACAAACCGGTAAAAAGCAGTATAAGGCCGTCAAACGCTGCTTCGAATCTAATAACACTGTAACTGAGATAGATAAAACCCCTTCGAAAAGCTTCACACAATTTAATAAACAAAAATAATCAACCATTTTGCACACATTTGTGCCCTCACACGCTAGAAATGCTATTGACAAGACCCGTTTAGAGTACGAGGAGTCGAAATTGAATCTAAATTTAATCAAGCTCACACTTGAAATGCTTCAATTTCTCGTACGAAATGTCATCTCTAGTGGTAGTGCTACTCACCCGCTAGCATAGAATTAAAAATATCTCACCCCTATCGATACCCAAACTCACCCTTCTCATGAAGAGCTCTTCAGCTTTTTGTATCTGCATGTTTTTCGGCAACACCGGAAACAGAAACTTCGCCATATTGCTCCGGCAGACAAGCTGAACGAGCGCGTGTCAACTCGCACCATCGACGCACACATCACGAAAGTATTTTTCATCACATGCCATTTCCTCCAGCTCACACTCGCAATTGGAAGTTTTTCAATTCTTGCTGTAAAGAATTTTAAACTCTTTTGCAACCCCACCGGTGTTACGATCACACCGGAGTCACCGGATGTTGCGACGGGAAACATTATTTTTCGTTTTTTTGTGAAACATACGAAAGCTTACACTAATCAAAGCATTGTTAAATTCGCTCTAACACTCTTTTGTTTCATTCTTCTTCCTCGTTTTGTGCCCCATTTCCCGTTGTTATAGCTTTCGCAAAAACACAAAATTTCAATTTCCATTTCCATCAAATGTTGTTGTAGCTTTGGGGGGAGGGGTTCGAACGCGACATTACACAAGCAAAAGTTATTGCCTGGGATTGTTTCGAAAACTTGTTGCAAAAGGGGATTACAACACACACACGCGCGGGACATCCTCCAAAGGCTCTCTGGTATTCAACAGATGATGACGATGATGGTGAAAAGTTCTTTTTCGCCCGGCTGCGGTTTAGTTTGACACTTGGTATTCGCGAAAATCCTTGGCACAAAACTTCGCAGCTTTTCCATCCGCGCGAAAGGCGCCCCGACGTCCTATAAAAGAACGCTGGCCCTGCGGCGTCCTGTAGATTTTCTGATTTTTTGTTTCTTTCCGTTTGTTTCCTAAGAGCCTGAAAAGTCCTCATTGCTATTCAGAGGCTAAGGTTACAGTGTTGGTAAGTGTAGAAAAGGACAGGCATGAAGGTAACGCACACAGGTATGATTGTAATGGGTTTTAAATTTCCATTTTCGATAGCTTACAAATAACTAAACTTTATTATATCCATTTATACAAACAGATGTTTCAGAATTAAAGAAGGAATGGCATTATAGTCCGTTTATACACAAGCGGATTCTTTCTACATTTCAAAAGTAAAATATTAAAAAATTAACCAACAAAAAAGTAAATTTTTCAAAGCAAAGGTGGACCAATTAAAGAAGCGTAAGTATACTTTAAAAAATATCAAATTAGTTAGAAATGTTAAGAAGAAAACATAGAAAATGTTTAAAAAGTATAAAATCGAACAGATATCCAAGATAAATTGCAGATGATGCAGATACAGAACAAACAGTATAAAATTTAACAGCTAGAATAATAAACAAAAAGAAAATGAAAACGAAATTTAAACAGGTACAAGACTGTTCAATCAAAGTAATAAATGGAAGTATATGTAAACAGAAAGAGAGAAAATGAAACAAAGAGCAAATTTTAAAATTAAAAAGATTGTAACAGCCATGGAACAATAATAAAAAGGTGTCAAAGTGATGCATTAAAATAAGAAAATAAGAAAAATTTAATCAAAAATGAAAATTTTGTTAAAGGAATCTCTAACAACCACTTGAAAAGAACAAACCAAATATTATTTATTTTATTAGGTTTTATCAAGAAAGAAGTAATTGATGAGTAAAAGCAGGAGTGAAGCAAATGTTTGGATTATAAAGTAATGAATGATGGCTATAATAAAAACAACCAATTGATGGGAAAAAGGAACAAACATTTTTGAAAATAAAACCTAATTCAATTTGTATAAACATTGTATTAAAAGTCTCCCATTCAACTGACCATCACTGTACAAATCATTGGGGTGTTTTAATCAAAAGATGGCTAAAATTATTCACCCTGGTATTTCATACATCTCAACCCAAAGCCAACAAAGACAATACATTTAAGATATTACTCAACTGTACACACTTTTCCGTCCCAACTCCCAATCCACTAGGAAAATCCATTAAAACTCTCATTAATACGGCAACTCTTTCTACGCCGCTTTCAGGAAGTTATTCTTCGTACCACGGCAAGCCCGAATGTAGGCAAATATGAGTGCACGTGCAGGGTGCTATCTACCCGACACTGAAGCCACAAACTGCGCGCTCCATTACAGTAATAACGACGACAAAAACTCCTGCGTAAAGAATCAATATCTACAAAAGGGATCATCTTCACGAGTAGCGTACGCCTTGCGGCTTGCAGGAAATGGCTCCGGTGCTAACTTTTACTGATTCGAAACTCCTTCTTCTTAGGCGTCCTCCACCGCACAGGCGTCGGAATACACCGCACAGTACAAAGTCTCTACTCCGATCCAAAGTCATAAAAGTTTATCCAACTTCCAACCATTCCATTTAAGCCTTTCTGTAAGTCTTTCAGATTTAGCTTCGGAAAGTTCTGCCACACGCACACACGGCACACGTACGTGACTCATACTCTATTTTTCCCACACATCTCTCATTCACCTCGAAAGCCTCAAGGACATTGGACGCACATCCCATCGATAGGTCGCGGCAGTTGGGACGCGATATTTTTAAAAGACGAATGGAAACGGAAACGAATATCCTCCATCCATGGCGGTTCGAGCATTCCGGCGATACCTTTGCTAGCCTTGAGTCGTTGTTTACCAGCTTCCGGACGTAAAGTGCTCCAGCGTTCGGTGTGAGGGTGAGGTCGCTTGTTATGGAAGATGTGTACACAATGTTTGATTGGGTACAATTTTCAAACCAAACAGGAAAAGCAGACGGAAAGCAGGAAAGGAAGTGAAAGGCACGAAGGCACAGACACACACACTCGGTACATCCTCCCAAGGCTCTCCGGTATTCAACAGATGATGACGATGATGGTGAAAAGTTCTTTTTCGCCCGGCTGCGGTTTAGTTTGACACTTGGTATTCGCGAAAATCCTTGGCACAAAACTTCGCAGCTTTTCCATCCGCGCGAAAGGCGCCCCGACGTCCTATAAAAGAACGCTGGCCCTGCGGCGTCCTGTAGATTTTCTGATTTTTTGTTTCTTTCCGTTTGTTTCCTAAGAGCCTGAAAAGTCCTCATTGCTATTCATGCTGCCCGTCGCCCGATTTCCGCGCAAACCGAGCTGCTCGGCGTACGCTGATTATGCTATTTCCTGTTTGCAGTTTTCTCCTTGCTTAAACAAATGGTTGCCTCTTTTTCTTCACGGCTTTTCTTCGCGGTTCGGCGATGGCGAAACTCGGACTCGGACTTATTGCTTAATGTGCCACCGAAGCGAAACAGCCGCCCAAATGGACACGGTTTCGGAGTCGGAAGTTGAAGTTTCGGGTGTAGGATTGCAGGCAAGTCTCCAGTGGTACAAAGAAGCCTTGCTTAAACAGGGAGGCGAAAAGGAGACGAAATCTGCTTAATAAGCGTCTTACTTTTTTTTGTGCCTCCCCAAATAACCTCCAACTGGAAACGAATGTTGAAGCGCAAGGCCTAGCCTACAGCACCAATTTCTTGTCCATTTGTTTGCATCATACCGCTCAAAGGTCCGAAACACAAGGCTGAAGCTGAAAGGCAAGTTGTACTGAAGAAACTGATGGCTGAAGAATAATAGCCCCAACCGACCCATCAGCAAGCCGCTGGTTCCTCTTGATTTGCGGATGGAGTTTTCCGCGAACATTTTACCCTTTTACCTTACGCTGACGTTTTGTACGGGCCCAAGACAACTTTTGAGTGAATAAAATTACGATCCGCACATCCGGAGAGCACCAGCTGAGCCAGGGTTTTAACGCCAAACGCTCACGCTAGGGACTGCCCTAACGTGCCGTCGCAACGTTACCGAGTTACCAAGACATCAGGTAGCAGGTAAAGCTAGAAGTTGAGCTGTTCCTTTTTTCACCAAAGTCACTCCTAATGCTGAAGAATGTGCCCGGCAAAGGGTACCCGTGCGAGGACATCTTTCGCAAATGAACGATCATCTCACAGTCTCCCCGGACGCCTCAACCCACGGCCCAAGGAATGTAACGAAGCGACACCTTCAAACTTCCACCCGGAAGGTGTTACGAAAGTGAAACTGAAATATGAGCGAAACTCTTACTGCAAAGATGATAAAACACACTTCCGCCGCATTCAACGACCCCAAAGTCTTGCTGCAAACATCTTTTGGCGAACCGTTTCGGTGCAAAGGACACAGTAAGCATGCCCGATGCTTCAAGCGTTACTGGGCTGTGAGCGCGTCGGCTAACGACAAAATGGATGGTTCGTGTCAGTTGAGATGGTTCCGGATAGTGGTAGTGGTGAACGCACACGCTCGCTTTAAATGCTTTCGTCGCAATCCATCAACAGGGCTGTCGTTTAGTGTATACGGCACCTGGCAGATGAGTGTGAGGTGGGCTGGGTTTTGTGTTGGTCTGTGCAAATAAATCGTGTGCGAAGCCTCACGCCAATGCGGAACTGCGGAAATGTTTGCGCACGTTGTATTGTTTCGGGTTTGAATAGGAAGAAAAGTGTTACATGCAGATTTTATGACGAATGAGTGTGCAGTGTTGCTTAAGCAGTGGCTCTATAGACTAACGTGACGCATTCGGATACTGATGGACCGGCATATCCTCACACTTTGAAGCATAGAATTTGGGTGAGTTGATAAAAGATTTCTAGTTTACAGGAACATATGATAACGGAGTTTGAATTCTCTTGAAGATTTGAAGTTTGCAGATGCGTTTTAGTACCATTATTCAATGTAAAATCTATTGCTATAAATAGTAACTCCTGAGCAAGCCTCTCATATTGCCATCAACAAAGTCTCAACAAATTCTAAAGGTTCTCAATACTTAAGCTAGGTAAATTTGTGATGTGGTACTGTAAGCTAACAGGATAAAGTCAACAAAGAGACCTTGATAAATCCCTTGTTCTAAGTCCCTCACACCCAAGTCACACGAAAGATTTTTATCACTGTCAATTTACAATTCTATGACCTTCTGTTATGATGATGACCATCAATAAACTCTACATCTAAAATCATCTATTAACTTATTATGTCTAGCTGATCTTAAGATGCTGGAATTGATATTAAATATATTCTTATTCGCTCATAAGATTTAACTCACTCACTGCATCAAGTAAGTCTCATTTCAACGGAATCCCACTATCTGCATGATACAAACCGTACATCGGCTTCCCTAATATAAGCCACAAACTTAGAGCTGTCACTCCAACAGGTTCCGTTCCAGACGAACGGCCGTCTCAACAACAGCTTCAGCTTAAACTAACGCCACCATCAAATTCAGTCATTCCACAAAAGTAAACTCTCACAGCTTGGCGAACTTTAACCTTCAATCCGGCAAAGGCCATCCTCTAAATTCCATCTAATTCCAGGTGCGCCAACGGTACCGTACCGACTGTCAAGAGCTGGAAAGGTGCTTTTCAAGGAAAAGCAGCACAGAAACCTTGTCCTTGCTCAGGCCAAACCCAACCAACCTTCCGCAAAGCCCTGTCCCTGACACATCCGGGGGATTATCGAATATGAGATTGAGGGTTTGCTTGCTTGCATTGCCTGCTTCCGGTAGTGTCGCTCAACGTTAGCTTGCCCCGAAGCACTATCGGAAGTGAGTGAATGAATTTATAATGCGAAATCAAAAGGCCTACCGGGTTGCTTGGGCTAAGAAAGGGCCGTAAGCCTGGCCGCTGCTGGGTGAAGCATAATATTATTAGCCTTAATTGACATGCAGTGCACGGCCGCACGGAGTTTACCTTTTACCGTCGGGCGATAGGGTTGATTTGCTCGGTTCTGTTTGTGCTAATCAAATCGAGCTTAAATCAGAATTGCTTCGGGGTAGTGTATCTAGTAATAAAGGTGAGCCGAGTTTTTCTCACCGATTCACCGTACAATTTTGCACAGTCAATACAAACTCGCACGCATTTGTAATTAAGTTGTCGAAAGTGGTTTGCGGCGCAACGAAACTAATGCAATTAAATCATCGAAATCCGCTGTCAAGCCCAACGACCTGCCAGCTTTGTTCCTTCAGCTAAATTTAATTATCCCATCCAGCACAATCACTTCACAACTATTCCAATTCCCAATTCAAACTCCGTAACTTGAGACAATCGGGAGTGACGGAATGCGCCCTTCCACAATCCCGAGATCGTTTGTGGAAAATTATAACTTTTCTCATTACCAAACACTGCACTGTGAACTGCACCGCCAGTCGGCTGGCGCAAAATCCGGCACAAACAAACCCAGAGAAACGGGCGCGAATGACAGCGGACACAATTTGCCATTAATTTTCCGCGCTGCCATGCCGCTAAACAATTGATTTCACCTTTGGCGACCTTTGTTCCGTGGCAGCAAAACATACTGCCAACATCGTGCCGCATAACTTTGATGCTCTTTTCACTTATGCTCGGGAAGTTGTTGGGGTACTGGGGTACGGTACGAGAAGATACTTACGGATAGTTTGTGCACAAACTCCTTCCGTCTTACATGTACACAAACACATCCTTCTCATCTGCCCCGGCGACTGCACATAATATTTTAGCGATTGGGGAAAAACTTTTTCCCACTCCCCCAAACGAGTGCGCTGTTGCACCGAACCACGGTTTTGGCAGTAAGCGCAACTAAACTTTATGAAATTCTTTCCCAATTGTTTTTCCTGTTGGATGCTTTTTCACCGACCCGGGGAACGACATACACACCAGCCAGCCTGGAAGATGATGCTTGACGACGTCTCTCTCTGCCTGTAAAGTGCCGGAATCAGCAAACAACTACCAACAAGAATTGCCTCACAAAACACACCCCAAAGACACATCATCGTTCGGGTGGCAATTTCCTTTCTTCCGGACACTATTGCAATGGGCTGCGAACGATACGACGTTGGACAAGTGCATCACACCAGCCACCAGCAACAACAGCAGCGACAATACAACCAACATCCAATCCCACTGTCCACTGTTCCGGTTGCAAAAGTAGTTCCAATTGTTGTTACTTTGCTTCTCTCCAAAGCCCTCCAGCACCAAGCACGCTCGAACGCTCGAACGCTCGAATTACGGTGCCATTTCTCCAATACGTTCGATCTCGCACCACACACGCTCGGCAAGTCATCGTCAGCAGAACGGGTTGTCACTTGCCAGCCACCGTACTGGCAACTGGCAAAAGAATGGTTGACTTTTAACATCAACTTTTCTTGCTAGTGAGTAGAACGGGGGCTCACCAAAAACATCAAACTCGAGCCCGAACACGAGCAAAACGAACGTGAACAAATAACAATCTCTTGAGGACGTTCGTTCAGCGGTGAAATCGATGCTTCCGGTCGGTTGCTGGTTGCTTCCGGTGGTTGGAAGTGTGACAGCGAACGCAAACGATCGATCGCGAAAGAAGAAAAACCAGCTCCCCGGAAAATGGCAATAAGTTGTGCGTCGATCTGTCAGATGCAGCGCGTGTACATTCGCCATTGTATTGGGTGCCAACATAAACGTAAGCGGGAAGTGGGAAACTTTGTTCCAGTACTGTCGCGTTAGAGTTGGTGATTATGAGCTGTCAATAGCTTTGTTTTAAATTAAATTAATTATTAATTGGCCAACAGTTGTCATTCGCGTGAATAAAACATAATGCTGAGATGAAATATTTTGTAGAGAAGAAATAATTGTTGTACTTTATTTTTGTATCATAAATTTTTAAGTTAACTTTTAAGACCAACCTATAACTATAAGGAAAAACTTTCTCTTCAATAAAACTCACTTATACTGCATATCCAGAAAACAGTCCCATTCGAGATTTGAACCCACAACGAAGCGCGTACTTGGATCACACCTTACCAACAGTTACCATTTGACCCACTGCTGAAAGAGTGGTTAAATACCCATAAAAACAAACTGATGAACGCAATAAAATGTATTACAAAATCAACATAACGTTATAAATTTATATTTTTGCTTATACTAAGCTACCCAACTTTATGAAATCCGAACCAACTCGCCAACAAAATAATTATCATTGCGTCATATAATCGTGCCCACCAAAATCAACTACCACCCAGACACACAGTTTTGCAAACATTTGTGCGGAAGCTTTTGATCCCTTTCCAGTGTCGTGTTTTCATCGGAATGGGATTAAGTACATGCGTTTGTTGAGCTATCGGGTAAAGCTTTCCGCCAAACCATAAACTGTGGCAGCTATCTCATTTTGAGCACACTGCACACACAGCCGATCGATTTAATCCTCTTGCCGACGTACGCTTCATTGGTCGGCTGAAACTACTGTTCACTGTGCGCGCTATGTAAAGGCTGTATGTGCATGATGGGAAAGCTGAAAACTATCGTAACCATCTCAACTGAAAAGCCTTCCTCTAAGCTGGTTCGTTTCATAAATTACCACGAAAATCCCGAACTACAATCAAGCGTTTGGTGGTGGTGCCCTCCACAATCCCAACGCGAATGTATCGCTTGAGGTGGAACTTATTCGGAGAAAAAATGCTTTCTAAAAAAACATTCAACTCCAACATCAGGTTCATCTTCACTCGTGCATTGCTGATCGAGCCCGACCGTATTTCGAGTTAATAATACCCACGACAAAACTCCAAAAACGCGGCCTCCACCAAAATCAACTACCACCCAGACACACAGTTTTGCAAACATTTGTGCGGAAGCTTTTGATCCCTTTCCAGTGTCGTGTTTTCATCGGAATGGGATTAAGTACATGCGTTTGTTGAGCTATCGGGTAAAGCTTTCCGCCAAACCATAAACTGTGGCAGCTATCTCATTTTGAGCACACTGCACACACAGCCGATCGATTTAATCCTCTTGCCGACGTACGCTTCATTGGTCGGCTGAAACTACTGTTCACTGTGCGCGCTATGTAAAGGCTGTATGTGCATGATGGGAAAGCTGAAAACTATCGTAACCATCTCAACTGAAAAGCCTTCCTCTAAGCTGGTTCGTTTCATAAATTACCACGAAAATCCCGAACTACAATCAAGCGTTTGGTGGTGGTGCCCTCCACAATCCCAACGCGAATGTATCGCTTGAGGTGGAACTTATTCGGAGAAAAAATGCTTTCTAAAAAAACATTCAACTCCAACATCAGGTTCATCTTCACTCGTGCATTGCTGATCGAGCGCGACCGTATTTCGAGTTAATAATACCCACGACAAAACTCCAAAAACGCGGCCTCCATCCGGGGTAAGATAAACTAATGCAAAACCATGACCAAACAATCCTTTCTCTCTCCGGATCCACTAGCCTGACGTTTCTTTGCCACAAGAAGAGTCCCAATGCAAAAAAAAAAAATCTGTGCGAGAAAACCCGTTCGCCGTGACCTCGGTAAACTTTGCCAAGAAACGAGCGCGCGCACGGGCGCTCACGCCCCGCACGAAAGGCAACCATGAAAATTTTAGTTATTAAATTTAATGGTTCTTTATAGTGGCAGAACCTGGCCAGCAAGATTAAATCACGTACGGCAAGTATTTCTTTGGTCCGACCTTCGAGCGTCAATGGTAGTCAAGAAAACCGGGGCCGGGTTCGGTTGGGTTCGGACCGATGTTGCGACACTGCTTGAACAGGGACCACACCACTGCTCGGTACGTGGTTCCATTTTGCTAAACATCGTGAATATGGGAATCGTGTACAAGGCCGAACCGTTCCGTTATGCACAAGAAACCACAATTCCAGCATAAAGCATCCGTGTCCGCGTACGGATTCGTGTTCACCTCTTCCGTGGGTCGTGTGCACCTTTTGACGTGGTACCCTCATGATGCCACCGGAGGTCGTCGTGTTTGTTGAGCACTGGGCCTGGAAGGTTTTTCTTGCAAAATCACAAGTTTTTGGGCGAGTTATTTTATTTGTGACTTTCCGCGTGTGCCCGGGAAAACCGTAACTTTTCGTCCGGAACCATCGCGATCGTGCCATGGCTGAGTGGCGCTCTAAAATGGGTTTATTCGAATGTAATAAATTCACCAACTTATGCAACGGCGCCAAATAAATGGTTCCGCGATGCGGATGGTAGTTGAATTGAACTCCAGAAAAAAGCTGGGGTTGAATAGCTTACACCAAAACAGTTTAACAATAGCTTGTAAAGCGTCTGGAGATTTTATCAAAACACCCGCAAGTGCCAAATTATGGTAAATATGTCAATTGCACACACAAAACGAATCCTTTACGCCTCAATTAGGACTCAATTGTAATGATCGCAAAAAGAAAGTAACGACATCTTCGACAGAAAACGAAAATCACCAACAACCTAGATCATTTTGTTGAGAACGGTATAATCCTTCCAATTAGGTGGCATTTGGAACGGCCTGTGGGTTAGTTTGTTAGCCTCTGGAAAGGTCTACAACAAAACATAAGCATCAATAAGCTTCTTGTACGCTGTCGAATTTCGGCGAAGGATTTTCTCATTTTGGCTCGAGACAGGACGGGATTGACACAGAAAAAAATGAGCAAATGTAGATTATTATGTTTTAGTTTCTCTCTAAGTAGTACGATAATTATGGTTTGAGAAAAACATCCCAGAATCGGATTATTGTGCCTAAGATTTGGGTGCTTGATTCTGGATATTGTGAACTAGATTAATTTAAATCCGGCCTTCTGTAGATCTTTGTTGCAGTAAAGATCACACAAAAACTCCATACTGTGACGCCATCTAGTTGTCAACAGTATTCTGAAATACTGAATAGTTCGGTACAAAAACCGTTCATCAAACGTCCTGTCAAACGTCGAACGATCATGGCGTTCCCATGTCTTAAAGCACTTTAAACTGAGCTCACCTTTCCTTTAACCAACATTTACTTTAACTTCAGAAAGTACCACACTATCCACTTTCGATCCCTTTAACGGCTCCAACTCCTTGAACACTACGGCTGCAAGACTAACATCCATCCAGAGGGCAGCAGCATCGTTGCCCCGGCGACAAAGAGGCCAATAAATCTTTCAATAAATTAAATTGCATCCATACCAAACGTGCGATTTCCACTTTTCCACCCTATCTCTGGGCGTGTGTTTGTGTGTGTGCCGGTAATGTGACATCATCCCACTACAAAACCTAATTTCGGGCGAAAGAGTTAAAGGCGAACAAACCATTCGAGGAGAGTAGAGGGCATCGCCGTCACAATAAACCTCGAATCCGGCCCGACCGACGAACAATTGTGCTGCTTGCTGCTCCTTGACACTTCCTGCAGGGACCCGGGACCAGGACCGAGAGGAATACCTTCATCTTTACCATTTCTTGGCTAGAGCGTACCAACAGTTGCGAGGTAAACAGTATCCTCTTTCGCCCAAGAACACGATGTCCCGGGTCCCTATTTCCAGCCAGCCGGCCAGCCACTATCTCTCAATCGTCTTGTACGTCTAAGATGTGGTTAGAGAGCTCAATTGGAATGGGTTGAACATAAATTTAAAATCTGCTGAATGCCGAATCGGGTCCTCGTTCTGTTCTCGTTCTCGCTTGGTAGTACGGTAAGCTCTACTGTGCAGAATGCAGCTCATTTCGTCGCTTTCCTTCGGACGTTCTTAGAGCACCCCAATCAGAGCAGGAAAATCGCTAAGAAACCGCGCACAGTGCAGCTTCCCTGCACGATTGCTGCTCGTTCGGTACGGTGCAGTTCAGTGCAAGTGCATCCAGTAAACGTTACACAGACCAGCATTCTGTTGCCTCGGTGCTCGGTAGGATGCGCAAGGTAAAGTAAGTGTCTGTTGCTCGGTTGATTCGGTGGTTGATTATTATTAGATTGTAGGTTTGTGCGGTTTAGGTGTGGAAACTCCTTTTTCCCTTTTGCGAGAGACAGACGTCATCGTGGAAGATTCCGCAGCACAGGAGTCCTCGAATTTCCCGCGAAAAAAAAAAACGCACACACACAACTAAACCCATAACCATCAATGCAAAGCAATGGAAAATGAGATTAAGCAGAGGATCGTTTTTTGGGTGCTGTAACATTGCCCCGCTGCCATCGGTGTTTTCTACGAATTCGCTTCGAAATTGGTAGAAAGCCAAAATGGCGTTACGATTCAACGGTAGCGAAAGAAAATATGCTTTTTCACCGTAACCTCCCGGCAACCAAAAAGGCAATTTAAGAAAATAAAATTCCTCCCGTGCTGCGTGATTCCTTCCGGCAGTCTGGCAGTCTTTGCTAACTCCAAATGAAAAGAAAACACATTCACCTCGGCGCGACGCGGCTGAACGATACGTGAATGAATTTATGTACCGAGCGATAAGATGCGCTACCGTGCGGAAAAGCAAAATAGACGCGCGCGCTGTGTGTGAGTGAGGTTCGTGACCGGGAGCGAGAGAGAGAGAGAAAAGCAAGGAAAATCACCCACCAGTGTAGAAAAACATGGAAAGTGTGTTCGAAACTAAAATCTAGCACACGAAACTCAGCGGTCACATTTTCAACAAATTTTTAGGAGGCACACTCTACCCACTGTGTGTAAATGGAAAATTCCCTGTTTTCCCTCTAAAATTGTGCCCCTTCCCAGACAACTGACGGTCACGACACGACACAAAATAAGAAAACAGAACCAGTGTCGAGTGCGTTCCTATTGTCACCGTATTCTTTCTCTCCTTCCTTGCTGAATTTTCCACCTTTTTCCACTGGTGTTCTAACTTTTCATTGTCTTATCGGACCGCTCGCAGTCGTTCGGGGGTTGGTTGAGTTGCGTTGCTGCGGTGTTTATCGCTTTTGTTTTGTCTTTCGGGTGGAAACTGTTGCATTTATTATTAATATTTCATACGAATCATGAAGCGAAACTGTCGGTGTGCTTCTGTGTGGGTAAATATGGTGCTTTTCCATCCCCAACCAGGAGTGTGGGCAATGCTCTAGGACTGTCTGCACTGGTGGTGATTATTTGCTATCAGAGCAAATGAAATTTGGTTTTTTATATCGGTAGTGTTGGCGGTTGGCCAGTGAAAAACGTTTATTTTTACAAACCATTTCACAGGTAGAGGAAAAACTTAGACGAAAAGAACAAGCAAGTAATTCATGGTAAACATATGCAATACAATTTAAATATAAATTTTCTTTTTATCATCTCTGATATAATAAATATAATATGATAAATATACATAACATAGCTAAAGGTCAGACTAATAAATTCTGTATTTCCTATATTTACTTTGGCACAATTAAACGAAACCTATCAAAAACGCCATTTTCCTTTTGTTCCCCGTATTGCTCCCATTAAATCGTCCTTTTCTGACGTGTTGCACTAGTATCAAAGAGCGTCCAATGTGGCCAAAAAACAATTTTCCAGGAAATGGACGTCAAACTTTTCCTCTCGCCATCTATTGTATTCCTGGATGGTTGACCTATGACGAGACCAAACAATCGCAGGAAACATGGTCACAATCCTTATCTGAAAATGTGAACCACCGGTGGTCAGGAGTTGAACAGCAGTCATTACAACTATTCATCTAAAGGCGAAACAATGTCACTGTTCTGGTAAAGCTTACATTTTTTGCATACAAAACGTGGTTCTATTAATTTGACTAAGTGAAACAACAGACGATTGTAACAATATTAAACATTCGTTTTGAAAGCTTACAATTAGTTTAATTTAATTATTTTTTTCATTTGAGTTTTAGTATTATAATGAAGATGTTTTTATCTTAAACTTATAATGTTTGTCCTTAAATTCATTTTAATTAAGAAAAACATACTACTTAATGTTGCAGATGAAAGTAAATAATAGTAAAAGAATTTTATATTCCATTTTCTGTACCTTTTTCGAGAGCTTTCCCTTTATCCTTTATTCTTAATAACTGCAAAAGTTATATTATCAAGCTTTTAAACGATTTATTTTTTAATGGTTGTGTGATTATTTTTCCCCAACCTAACGCATTAAAGATAAGCATAAAACAAATGCTGTAAACATTTGCATTATTCACCACCGTCATCCCAACCCAACCAAAGTGCGCCAAAGCATTTGTAAACAATGCAGTAAACTCGGTCAAGAATCTGCATTTACCCCCGGCATGCTGTTGTTGCACTGGAAACAAGGGTGCCGTTTTGTTTCTACGGCCACAAGTGTCAACGAAGGAGCGCACCGGAAGCCGGGAACAATTCATGCCGGGTTTTTTTTGCACGCCAACACGCCTTTTTCCACCGTGATCGTTTTCCTTGGAGTGAAATAATGATGCTGGTGGGGGTTGGGTTGAGCGTGTATCACCGAGCACCCTTCCTCCCTAGAACGGCTCTATCCGATCCATCCTGTTGTTACGGGCTTGTCGCCGAAATTGTTCAACGTTTGGGGGTTCCTTCGGGCAGTAAATGAAGGAAAGTAAATATAAAAGTGCTAGAAATGAGCACTTTTTTATGGTCTTGTCCTGCGGTCGGGAATATGCGCTGCGCCGGGGATGAGTTTTCCTTAGGCTTCCGGCATCCGTTGCAAAGCTACCCGGCCCCCGCTCAATACGCCTCCACGTGGGATGTGTTGTAAAAATGCTGTTTAGAGCTGGTGGTGAAACCGGTGTTGAATTAAAGCAACGCAAAAGCGAGAGAGAGAGCAAGAGATTATATTCCGACGATTCGCCTTCTCTCTTATCGCTTACACCCCACGTTTCGTTTAGTTCGTTTGGTTTTATAACGTTTCGTTCGTTTGATGGGCACGTCGTGAAGGAAAAAAGGATCCACACCAATCTCATCTTCTCTTTAGCGAGCTTTCTGCTGGCCGGAACACTCGTTTAAAAAAAATGCGAACACTCTCCGGGGTACTGCAAAACCAAAAACCCTGGCGCAAAAGGTTTTCCGCGGACGGGAAATGGACGGCAGCAATTGCAATCAACGGAAATATAACTGGAGGTGTCACCTTAAGCACGGCACTCGCAAATATTGCGTTACGAACAGCAGCGGGGAAATATGGTGCCAAAAAAAGCTTTCGCAGAATTAACAACGGCTGCTGCTTTACGGTGTAGATTATAGCATGTTAGCATTTACGAAAAATCAAGTTCCACAGTATAGTTTTTGCACTCTCTCGCATAGCATTCACATGCAACGAGGTTATACAACGTAATAAAATGTTACTCTAACAACATTGTGAAGCTATAACTAGGGTTACTCTAGCGAAATTGAGAACTAGATTACAAAATGGTAGCAGTTTATGGGGAACGTGATAAAAACAAACTCAAAAACACAAGAACAAAATGGATTAGAAAATTTAAAAACGCTCAAAAACGTTAACTTTCATTGTATCTGTCGCTTAACTGTCTTAAGCGATGAATTTATCAACCAAAAATGTATGTAAATTATACGTTAAGCCCATCGTATTTCCATTAAATGTACAATAAATAGTAAAAGTAATTGAAATAGTTGAAAATACTATTGACAACCGTGCGCAAGACAAATGAAAAGTCAAGCTAACTACAAATAGTAGAACTAGGTTCAACAGCCAAATAAGAAAACAGAGAAAATTGATAAGAGAAAGAAATAGAATGTATAAAGTTTAAAAAATTCTGTAGATGAAACATAAGAAAAAACGTTTAGAAGAAATAGTTAAATAATATGTTAAAAATAACGAAAAATATAAAAAATTAAAGCAAAGGGAACAAGAAAATCAAAGGTAATGAAAATAATTCAGAAGAAGTAAGTTTCACAATAGAAATTAATTCAAAATAATGTAAGATTTGTTTGTATAGAAAACCATAATTTTAACGCTAACAATCTCAATCCCAAGTGTTTTGTTTTTGTTTATTGAAACAAAATTGAAATAATGAATCTTTTACTTCACCAATATAACTTAAAAGGAAAAAATGTAAAAAAAGCGCCATTTGCTATTCGCAAAGCAAACAACAAAATGGAAATAAAATATTGTCAACATTCCAATCCTTGCCACGTGCCTAACACCATCATGCAGCACCTTTTCGCACCGGCACGTGCACCTTAAAATACCTTTGCCTGTGAATTTTCTTTGTTTCATTCACAATGCGTGGTTCATTTTTCTACATTTTCTATAAACTTTTCCTCATTGCAGGCTCCGGGCGAAACTTTCAACCCGCTCGTTAGCCCTTCCTTGCACGGGCCGGAAGCATTGCTTGTTCAAATCATAATTAGAGCTTCTTTTATACAACACCAACGCTACAATGAGGCCTAAAAGCAAGGAAAAAAACACCCCTGAATGAAGTAAATCTTACAATACCGCCTTTGCAGACGCGTTAATGAGAGTGGAAAAAGCGTCTTATGCAACAAAACAATGTCAAGCCCCGGAGTCGGTGAAAGTAAAAAAACCGCTTCGTATTTTCTTTATTTCAAACGCCACACAAAACAAGGCGAGGTTGAGAAAGGAAACAGTGTACCGCGGCACGGTGAAAGCCAGTGGGGTCATGTTTCTTAGTGAACCAGAAATGCGGATAAACGGTTACAAAGCTTGACGGTATTCAAACCTAAAGCGCGGGTCCGTGTTTCAGGGGTTAACCGAACAAAACCCGCACACTTTTTTCTTTTCCCCCTGTCTGCTTTCTTACGTTTTTTGTTTAGCCTAATATAGTACACCTTTCAGTAACCGGAACCTTCGTCATCGGGTTGAACCGGGGTGCCGTGACTAAATAGAACACAGGTAAATGTGCAACGGGCCAGTAAAATCGTACCAGAAAAAGCACCATTTCTTTACAACGTTAAGATGCCGACTGACGCTTTTCCGCAGCATTGGTAAGCATTATTTTCACATTTTACAATGGGCCAGCCGAACGCGTGCAGGAGAACGTTACAAAAAGCGAAACAACTCGGTGCTGAACCTGAACAGAAAACCTTTCGGTTGGGTAAGGTCATACAAAGACGTGTCGCTCTCATCGTACTTCCATGCCCTCCTTCGCTTGTCTCATAAACACTGTGATCGTACTTGTTCCGGTTCCGCTTACTTGTTACCAACCGCCGCTAGAACACGGTCCAGCGTGAGCAGCACAGGACACTAAACTGGACCTCATTTTTCATTGCCCACACAACAATGTTGAAGTGTTGAGTTTTTCTTGCTTCTTTGTTCATTCGGCCGTTAGTAAGACACTACTGTTTCTGAAGAATTGTCTCACACTCAGGCGACAGCACACCACAGAAAAAGAAAACACTACAACCGTTGTATTTCTTTGTGTGAGAGTTAAATTGTCACGCCGTTCTACAGCCGGTACAGCGGGCGATGACAGTTTCCGTTCCCAGGTTAGATGTTGTTGGGAGTTTCGTGTGGATGTTTGATAGGAAAAAAAGGAACAGCTTATAGAGCAGAGACAAGCATAAAACATAAAATGGACATGAAAAATTAAATGAAGATCTTTTTATGGAGACGCCTGATATCTCTGATGGAGACGCCTGATACTTCAAATGGAGATGCCTGGTAGCTCTGATGGAGACGCCCGGTAGCTCGTGAGTAATGAAAATTATTTTCAATTATTTCTTGCAGAACAAAATCAGAAAACTATTCTCAATAAAAATAAGCCGTTCTTCATAAATTCTATTGAACACTGAAACAGCTTTCAGCTTGCAACCAGGACATTCTGTTACCATTTCTTTCCATTACGATAATCATCACCAACCGTCAACCGATGATGGCGATAAAAGGACGAACTGATGTTCATGATTATGTGCTGATGAAACGAACGTTTTGCCCGAAACCAACCACCGTCTGGGGCAAAAGAAAGCTGTCAGCCAATGTCAGGTATTGTCTTTGCGATTCTAGCTGTGTGTGTGTATGTCCTTCTACACTTTACAGCACAGCGAAGAAGATGGAAAGTGTGGTTGATTGCTGGTGTTCGACACGAGCGCACATTTTATACCAATTTTGCTTTCTTTTTCCGTTTTTTCCACGCATCGCCACTCGCAAGATGAATCATAAATTGAGCGACAGGCAACTACGCTTCAGTGTTTTCGCTTTTCTGCACTCCATCCGCTGTATGTCTGCAGCGTCTTTCACCGTAAAATGGCACCCTTCAAGCTCTTCAAACATAACGCCCGCATAGCTCATTGCACCATTCCCGCTTTCGCCAGGAAAAACGGTTCGGTTTTTGCGCCACTTGAAGAAGGTTATTTGAATAGCGGGGTGCTCCCATTTCTTTCTAAAAACCTATCCATCCTGGCACGTTACCTTCTCGGGAGTGACGCATGGTACCCGGGAGTCCCATGCCGGGAAGTTTAAAAGTATCAACTTGATCAATTACTGAGCGTCGACGAAAAATGAAATGTGCGACACTGAAGATGGAGATCGGGTACGGGCACACGAACGCCAATGGAACCTAATGGAACCTACCCTCCTCTCTCTCTCTCTCTCTCTTCATTTCACTCGCTCCATTAGCTCGCCCGGGGCTGAATGTGGAACATTCAAGTGGCTTCACTGATGCTATCAGAAAGTTTAAGGCAACGCATAAAAAAGTGCCGTAACACATCTTGAACAACCATTAAATTATCGGCGTTACAGGCAATTTCTTTCCGAGACCATTTGTTGCACGGGACACCCACGTCACCCACATCAAACCACAATGGCTGCGCCGGAAGCGCAGATAAAAGGCACGGAACGGAGGGGCAAAAGGAAAAAGTTTTTATTTCCTGAATCGTTGATTGAAATCTGATATTCGCCTGATACTAGCTGAAATCGGCAACTTGCGTAAACTGACAGACAACTGACAGGGCGCAATATAACATGCCGGAGCTAACATGAGCTTTTTTCCCTATATTCCAAGGAAGTGCAGTTTGTTTGTTTGGGTACTGATTGGCGTTTTCGGCGAATTGTTATCAATCTAGAATTGACTGTGGTTGTGAATGATTTGATCTGGCATATGTTTAAATATGTGCCTAAAACTCGTCCAATTTCGGGAATTTCAGGATCAGGTGTCTCATACCTGGAATACATCAAATGTAAAGTAGCAGCTACTAAATTTCGTATTAATTTTTGGAAACAATAGCTGGAGATTTAGCCAATATCCTTTGTTCGTCCATAAATCTTTTGCTTGGTTGTAAAATGTTGATAATAAGAGTTGTGCTTCAAATCAACCGTTTGAAGAG
>KZ061749.1:246484-288146 GCA_002091835.1 Anopheles maculatus
GTAGAGCGTCTACGAGCTTTAGAAAAACTAGAATCGCAGCGATTTAGACTCGCCTTGGCTTCGGTGGACTGATCATGTCCCGATAATGGGACCGAACGACACAGCCCGTCAAGTCGTTTTAGGTCATCCACATGGAAAGAGGTAGCGTATTAGGCTCGAATTGATAGGAAATGCTGGTGTTGACGCAGTACTGACTATTCATCTATAGGGTAAAACGAAGTCAAGAGAAGCCAGTAATGGCAGGCCAAGAACTCTCCAGTTTGTAGAGCCATTTCTCCAATACTATACCAATATCTCCCATCATCAGAAGTAATAAAAAGAATAGAGAGTCAAAAGAATAATCATTATTGAATAGGTCCTTCATTCCTTCACAAAATACTTCTTACCAAACTTCATGAACATTAGCCTACCTCCCCAATAGCTCTTACTATCTCAATCTTCCATCTTCACAGCATCCTAAGCGGTATTCTCCCATGAAGACGTCTGATTGCACGCGAACATAAATGAAGACATTGCTAAACCCTAAGCTGAAGAGTTTTACCAAGCCCGTGTGCTTTTACAGATGCACTCCGGATAAGTAACGGGTCGTTTTGCACCTCTTCAAAGATTGAATCTGTTACTTCATGCGGCGTACATTAGCTGAACTAGCTTCGAGCAGCACACATTGACCATGGGCAAACCTTTCCAATCTCTACCACCGGTGACGTTCGCAATGTTCCAAAACCGAATCGAGCTCTTAACGTGTGTGCTACCTCTCGAACGCCACTCGAACCTGCCCGACTCCAAGCACCTTCAAAACCAATCCCTCTACGTCCGTCAATGACATTCGATCATCACCACGTGTAACGCGAACAAGCATACTCGACCATCTGTTAGCTTTGGAGTCTCGGTCGTGTCCTCGTTAGATGGGAGCGATTTCCCGCAAAGAAAAACTTACACAGAAAAAAAAAAACATCACCTCTCCATCGTCCTTTTATCGGCACATCGCCAACTTCTCGAGATGTTTGAAGCATTCAAACCGATGTGCTACCGCATTCGAAAGATCTGCCTCTTCTTTCGTCAAAAATGTTTCCAAGGTCTCGTTTGCTCACGTTTAAGCACACTTCTTCGAAAAAACCCTCTCCCGGTGAGCACTGGGAGCACCAGCAAAACCCTGCCAAGATTACCAATTTCGATTCTAAATCAGTTCCTGGTAAGTCTATGCCAGAAATCAAGTGCAGAGTACACTGCTTCATCCTGTTCGACCGTTTTAATGTCTCCCCCTGCATCTTCCGTTCCGACTTTCGGCGCGCTCTTCACTCAGCTGTCATTGGTGACGCGGGACTGACGATAAGATAAGACAGGAACCGTCATTGTTCGTAATCGCCCAAATTGACTTCCTTCGCATGAATTCCAAATCTCTTTGCCTCTTCGCGTGCTTCCAGCAAATTCTTCACTGAAAGCTACCATGGATACGACCCCGTTTTCTGCTCATCCGCCAGACGCCACCGGTGTCTTCCGGCGTTGCATGTGTCTGCGGAAAGATTACTTTACCATTTTTGTTTACCCGTTGCGCACCGGCCACAACCCGCCCTGCTCCGCTCAAATCGGAGCACCAAGCGGGTAGAATTTTGACTTTTACTGTTTTACCAAAAGCTTACATAACCTCACAATCGAGCACCAAACATCTTCAGCATGCAGAACTTCACCACCAGAACCCGAATGCTATTTGCCTCCGATTTTGTGGGAGGGCTTCACTAACCAAAACCCGAACCCACCAATGGCGGACAGTGAACCATCCAGCAGCTGGACCACTTGGCAGGAGAAAATCAAAGGAACGAGCGAATTAAAGCAAAAAGTTAATCAACGGTGAAATTTCATCGTTTTGGGGGCCAGAGACCGCCTAACAGAGGACGAACCGAACCGGATTACAACCGAATGGTTCTCTACAGTGGTATAAACATTTTAAGAATTTCGCTCTCCATCGCCCAAAACCCGTCAGTCCGGGTGGGCTGGAAAACGAGGAGTAAAAGCCCGGGTTTCGGCAGCTTTTGTGGGATTATGTTAAGAATTTAATTGTTCATCCTAATGCCCTGTCAATGGCTTGGTCCGGAGCGTTTTGCAAAATCAACTCGCCTTCGTTCCTTCGTTGTTCCCCCAGAAAACCCCTTATTCAATTTTCCATTTTCAGAGCTCACACAGACACACACAGTGAAAAAGATTTCCTCACCAAAAAAACGAAAAAACCAAAATAAATCCCAATGATAATCTGTGCCCTGGGCAAAGTGTTTCAAGATTTTGTTGGATTTCATGCTCAAAGTGGTGCGTCCGGTTTTCGAACCAGTATGGACAGTAACTTTTCCATTTTTTTTTCTCCCTCTCTTTTGCTGTCCAATGTTTTTCCTGGAGTACTTTTAAATTCGAGAGTTAAACGGATGAGAGTGCCTGGCCGTACGAAACGGAAAAACTTGCCGCTCCCATGAGAGCTAGCAAGCAAATGTTAATCCAATTAAAGTTACTTAAAACTTCATGCAAACAGTGGGCAAGAGATAGAGCGAGATAGAGACGAAGAGAGATTTAGCTGGGAAAATCGTTCAATGACAACTTTTCACACCATTCAAAAACCTCTGCCATCGAAAGTCGAATCAAACGGGCGACCGAAGCAAATGTTGGCGATGACACGCTCAATGTTTCTACCTCGAGCTCAGAAAGTTGAACCCTTCCCAAAGTCCAATGACTTTTGCGCTAAAACTAAACAGTGTGCTTAAGCTTAATGTGTAGTAAAAGGGGATGAAAACCGAGTTTTCCAAGCGGACTAGATAAAACTTTCGACAGCTTATCGATACGAGCTGTCAATGAAGTTTTGCGCTATCCTCAAATGCCAATGCATCAAGGAAAAATGTTACGAACAAAAAAAAAGCATGTCTAATTACTCTTATCTCCGGCAATTCACGCAGTACCAACTTTGTGACAGTTTTGAAGTATAGCTCTTAAGCTTGCCCCCTTTCAATTCTTAATCACCGGACACATATTAACATTCATCTCCGACCAACCGTACTCGGACGGTTGTTTGTCATGGTACAATGCATTCTTCTGCAACGAGAACCTGAGGACACTTCAAAAAGAACGACAAGCACCGGAGAGAATCGATCAAGAGCATCGATATGCTTGACTGGTCAACGTCATTGTAAATTCTTTTCCAGCCAGAACACATTGAAATCGCCCACTCGTGCATAAGTAAGTTGCAAGTAAGCTGTAAGTAAGCTGCAGTTGGACAAAGCTACCGGAATGCTATAAATTAAGCATGGTTTTCCTCCTTTTTTTTTTTTTTGCTCTGCCGATGAGAAGAATTGCTTCTGGAAAGCTCCATTAAAAGATGAATCCGGTCGACAAGTGCAGTTGTGTGGCTTCTCGTTCTTCACAAATGCTACTTCTAGGTCGTTTTTTGTTTGTAGGAAAGATGCAGCAAAGCTCAAGTGACTCTTGGAAAGATTTTTTTCACTGTGTGCCCAGCTACTAAGCTACTTACAACTGCCTCTGCTAGAGGTATTTTAGGTTCAAATACAAAGATCATAGGCAATAACTTGGGAATTTAATCCTCAAAGAAGAATGTTTAACGTTGCCCGGAATCAATTGAGTAAGTTCTATTGCTCGGACTTTACGGTAGCAAAAAATTGTTTGCAAAATTAATGTAATTTAAAGAGTGAATCCATATCAAACAAAACTTCAAGAATCAATCGAATCAGCAAATGATTGACGGACTCTGTCAACCATCAAAGGTAAGCAAAACCCAACCCAGAAGGACACGAGCGCTGGACGCTTTTGTGTCCACCGCCCAAAGAAAAAAGCCATTCTACAGAAATCGGTGCCAACATCCCAGGAATGCTTCAAATACACAATTTGCTATCTATACTTGGCTCCTTTTTTCTATCGAATTATAGCTTATTCTGTAACGTCACGTGTACGGGACGTGCGTCATGATTTTCGGGCCAGCGAAATTCAAGACTCTTTCCAACGAACGAACGCACTCCTATTCTCCATCGAGCCTCTATACACTGCAAATCAAAACAGTGTAGCCACATGCAATATTGAAATTTCGTTTCCAAGAAATTTAATTTCATCGAAAAGGCTGTATCGTTGTCGTTGTTTTCCCTCCCAATTCTTTGCTCTCTTTTTCTATTATTTATGGTTTATCACAGAGTCAATTGAAGTTGCTAGAATTCGCTACAGAATGATTTTAAACGATCGCTTTGCATAAATGACACAATGAGGGAAAGCTAGCAGAAAACTCTACCATTCGATACACTCACATAAATAATCGATCGAAATCATCACCATGAAATAGAAAATAAGATTAAAAACAAGCATTTTCCGAGCTAAACATTGCTATCAATAAATGCACTCGTCGAGGCACCAACTTTTTCCAATCTCCCACTCACCATTATTTTGTGTGAAGCAAGAAAAAGGGCAAGAGTTTCTCGGAGGAACAAAAAAAAGTTATCTGTTTCGAGAAGGCCATTTCCCAACCGGTCGACCCGCATACATCAAAGGTTAGGGGCGAACTTTTTCAATCAATTTCTTCACCGAACTCTGGCACACGGGTTTCGCTCGGTCGTACCAAAAAAAAAAACGCAACGAGCTTTGCCGGTTTTGTTTCGAAATGCATTGAATCGCTTTCCGAAACTGCACGCCGCCGAACGTTGCAATCAACTGGAAAAATGGTGGCCGCGAGAGAATTGAAAAATAATAATAACCTTAAAATAACTCGCGTCTCGCCATTCGCTGTACTCATCGTTTCTTGGCCTTAGCATGGTTGCACGATTTCTTGTCAATGCACCATACAGAAGGTAACATTCCGATGCAGAAGAAAAGAACTCCGTTTAGCAATCGCGATGAAACGTTAAACCACCACAACCGGATCAGCGACCAGACCCACTTGCAGGGAACGATAAATTTAATTACCGAATGTTAAACTTTGTATCAAACAATTTAACTGCAGTTTGGCCATATTCCAGTGCTCCACTGCTTTATTTTCCGCCCCTTTATCGGATGTATCGATTTTGCAAACGAAACTCTCTCCAACACTCCAACGCAAGAAGTGCTGCATTTCGCGAACTTTTTTAGCTCGCAAAATTTTATTTCCCCTTTCTTACCGCAGTCGACAATGAAAAGGCATCCGCGGAAGATTTTCAACCATAGACAACGGAAAACTTTGTCCGGGTGGCTTTCTTCTGCCAGCAACTTTGGGAGATTGCGCATGGGAGAATCAAAACACTAAAGACACTGAACATTTCATTCCCACCAGCGATCAAGGAACAAGAGAAGGGAACAAAAACGGGTCCTTTCGGTGACGGATGCCTGTTTTTGCTTGTCGCAAGCTGTCATTTTAGCGTACAATCGATCTACCGCATAGAAACACGTGTCAACAATTTAAATATTGACATTAGGGAATTGGGGATAGTGGTGATCGATAAAAACCATAGATAAAGGGATTGCTCAAATAGATGGAAGAAGAGATATTCCAATTTGAATAACATAATTGCAAGAAACTTAAAATGTAGAATAGATATTGGTATTTATCCTGCAAGACTTCTTCAAATCTTAATAGAGAATCAGTTGAAATTCTTAAGCAAGACCTCAATCACTCCTGAAGATGCAGAGACTTGATCTTTAATTTTAACATACTTCCATAGATTTTACTTAATATGTCAACTTACCTAGTTATACTACCAAAATATAAGCTTAAAGGAAGAGTCCATGTATCTCTTCTACAGAATCGAGAGATAACTAAAATAAAATATTCGAAACATGATGCAAAAACGCTTTACAGAGCTTTTTCTCAACAAATAGACAGTATCCTAGATTAAACTGATCACATATACACTATCAGATCTACTTTAAATGCAGAGCACAAGGTCCTTCTCTTGTATTCTTCTTCTTCCTTGACACTACAGCCTCGTGAGGTCTTGGCCTGCCAGCTTATTGCTAGCTTTCTGTGACTAAGTTTTACCCGTAGCTGGATAGTCAGTCCTGCGTACGGGGAGGCGGTCCGCTGGGATTCGAATCCCGGTCCTGCCGTGTGAAGACTGACGCCGCTATCGTATATACCACCGGGCCACCCCGGTCTCATGTATTAATGCCTATTAAAAATGTAGAGAAGAATGTCTAGATCCTCAATAAGACGAAGTTTTGCCCATTTCTGCAGTAAGTACGGAGGACTGTTCAACTAGTCTAGATAGCTGAGGACCTAATAATCAAAAAGGATAGAATTCTGGCTTGCATATATCTTATTTTGTTAAAAGTGGGATGAGTTTTTCATGGCACACATTTCAATTTACATCGTACATTAGCCAGAATAAGTGTGATGGATGTTTTCCAGTAATCTGCTTGTTGATAGTACTTGGAACCTTGTCCAGCAAGCGGAAAAATTATAAATTGCCCCGAAGCTCGACAACCTTTAACTTTTCTAACGTTTCTCAAAATTGTTTTTCACTCATCGAATCATGAAGATAGACAACAACGAGCTAACTTCAGAAACAGCAAAATTTATTTTTCGATTTTGTTTTTCGAAAATTATACATTTTCTAAAACACCACTGCATTTGACACCTTCATCCCCTGCAGCATAGTCGAGACGATAAAATGTGTTGCATATCGCTCAATGAATTTTTCATTGTTCGGACGTTAAAGAATGGCGCACTCGCCGATTATTCATTACATGCGAGAGAGAGAGAGAGAGAGTGTGTACGAACGACCGGGGAGAGCTTGTGTAAAGCGTAAAGTAAAAACAATCATAACACGCGTCAAAAAGTTTTCCCATTTTCTGTAACGCTCATTAGATCAACACTAACATCGGTGGAAACATTAATTGCTCCCGGACGGACCAAAGTTAAAATGAAAACGTAAACAGTAACAGGACACAAAGAAACGCAAAAAAAAGGCTGGAAACACAACAGTCCCGGCCAGTATCCGGCCTGTCACTGCAGCGTCAAACAACTGGTCCAACGGTCCCCGCACAGAGGAGCCACCTTCTAAATTGCATACCCGGACCCTCAGGATTGCGTGAACCGTGAACCGCGACCGCTGCAGAAAAGTGTGGTGAAAATTAACGCAAGCATCCCCGCGGGATGGGAAGTTTTTTTCTCGCGCTCTCTCTCTCTATCACTCTCTCTGTGCCACCAACTGTCAGAATCAGTTCGTTCAGCTACCGGGCGAACGCTGTAATGAGGCCAAACAGTTGCCGAGAGGGAGCAGAAAAACTGGCGCGATGAGGTAAAAAGTTCACTTTAATTAATGTTCATCTCGGACATAAATGAAAGCAACCATCACGGCGAGGTTGCAAAAGTGAAAAGAATGAGCGAAAATTACACCGGCCAGTGCGGACTGTGTACCGTTGGGTTAAATGATGTCGAGAAACCTCCGAGCTGCATCCTGGTGGGAGAGTTTTTCATTTTTTTTTTCTTCGCTAGATGCGTTTTCTTTCCCACGGTTTTAGTTCCTTGTAGCTTTGCAACATACTTTTCAAATATCTTACACTGTTGGCAAAAAACTTTTCTTATTTTTTTTTTGTTTGTTCATTACATTAAGCTTCTGAAGGTTAATAAGGTTTCATATTGGCTTTAAAATGAAGTAGAAGGCTTTGAATACAATTATGTTTTTTACTATGCAGCAAAAGGGAGCATCAAGAATTTCTAAATACGTTGAGGAGGTTAGACGAACTGCAACATATCTGGCATCATGAAACCATAAAAGTCAGATTACTGACAACCTACTACGACAAGTCATATTAAGCTATAAGCTCAGGAGAAAAGGACTCTTGCATGCAATACGGAGAATAAAGGAGAATTGCATGCAATACTTCAAAGTTATTCCAAGATTGCCTGAATAAGGGGTCACCCTTAACGCCTAAGACATTATGCCTGAGTTCTTCCATGGACCGAATGATCTTCATTGAGGTTTTGTGCTTACTAAACTGATTCTTGAGAAAGGTCCTGAGTAATCCTTACCTCTTACTCAAGTTCTTGGAAGCACTAGACCAAGTTCACCTCCAGATATAGCTATTTTATTTATCTAAATTGCTGTCAACGAAGATATCCATACTTAGGTTTATAACACATTGTGTAGCAACATGTTCCAAAAATAGGAGGATCAAAGGAGCCTCTTCCAAGGATCCGCGTCGCAGGACCTAGTCCAATAGATCTCGTCAGTAGCGATCCCTCAAACAAGGACCATTAGCTATCAAGAGGTCGAGTCGCCTATCAACATCTACGAAGAGACTTCATCTACATATAGTATCTTCTAAGGGCATTGTTATTTAAAGTGTTCCGATGTCCAGTAGGCCTCGTACTACTAGACGTCTAAAAATAACCTGTGAAACGAAAGAGAACTCGATCGTAAAATGTGTGGGATCTGTAACCTTCACAATATTCTTCGATAGGAAGTCCACAATGTTTCAAAGAAAGTCCCGATTCCTGATGTTCACTGTCGACCATCTATTTTAGTTTTCATCATTCTCTACCTTCAAGTTAACAAAGTTTGTCCTTCTAACTATATATCAACAAAACAATAGCTGGTGAAAAAGTAATCTTAAATGCATCAAAGCTACAAATTTTCGAAAGCATTCTGCCACAGAAAATGATGCCCCAGAATATTACATCCGAACTTTAACGCAACTATGTGCAACCTTTTCATTTTTGCACTATTTGCAGCTTTTCATAAGAGACTTTCACAGGCACTTAACGCTCCTCTCTCCAAGCACTTTCATTCCTCTTCCTATCTTGGAGGAGTTTTTTCAGTTTTTTTCTTCTAGTAAGTGTAATGTCCAAAAATTGAATTGACTTCCAACTGTCTGGAACGTTCAGTTTTCTAGGTGTCTAGGAAAGAGAAGGGGCCAGACAAACGTGCATGAAGCATAGAATGGAATGTGTGTACATAGTGTTCGCTCTCCCCCAAATGCAGACCAACGAACCATCATACCCGGCAGTCCTTAGTGTTTTAAAATGAGAAAGAATGGCAAAGTTTTTCTGTGTGTGTGTGTGTCGTGACACTTTTTCCCTCGGTCTCACACATGCAGTTCCAGGCAGAAACCAGGAACCGAACTTTTTGAGCTGCAGCAGCACACACACACACACACACACCGAGAGTGAAAAAGCATGACGCTTGAAGAAATATTGCATGTCCTTAGGGAGTGGACGAGAGATCCTGCAGCACCTACCCAGAAAAAAAATCCCCAAAACCTCTAGGCATCTCCCAGCGGAGTAAATTTATGAACCTGACGGCAGGTTTTTCTTTTTTTTTTGGGGAAAAACAGGGACTCCATAAAAACCTTAAACCATTTTTACGCTTCACGTAAAACTTCAACCTCCTCCCCCACTAGCTCTTAAGAAGCATTTTTGCAAGATACCTTTGCTCTAGCCATTAACGAGCGCACTTTGCAAAGAACATCCGGCCACGGAAACAACCAGAAAAAAAATGAGCAGAAATTCACGAGTTTCTTTCCACCAGCATCCGCCGGTATTGGGTGACCGGAGTTTTTTTTTTTGTTGTCGTATATTTCCCTTCAATAAAACAAACGATACTTACCAAAGTTTAGCGCCAGCAGGATGAGAACGGACGCGCTGAGCAGGATCGGTATTATCCTTAACGTCATGGTGTTGTTTCGGTTGCTAGCGTCCTTGCTGTCGTCATTAAAAACAAAGGGACACAGCCCCCGAAGTTGTGTTCTTCTCTTTGCTTTAGCGCGCTTTTTTGCGAGATCTTCCCCAACTTTGGCACGATGATGCCGTCGTTGTTTGTGGTTCAAACTCGTGAAGATCCTGCTTTAGCCCACACACACACACACCTGGCGATGTGCACTGTTACGCCTCGCAAAACAGGGAAGCAAATAATATAAATCAACTCAGCAGCCACAGACCTCAATGCCCAAATATTCTTGCCCACCAAAGAGGGCCCGCTAGATCTGGGGATCAGCTGTTGGTGCCTTCTCTGCCTCGCCTACGGTAGGTTGTTTCGTTCACACGCTGTACCGGATTCTAGCCGGTTTGTGTGTATGCAAAACCACTTTCCCACATCCCTTGACACACACGCACACCCAAACACACCTACATGAATACTAGAGATCGCAACCAACACTCACTCACTCACGGATCCACATTTAGAGACACACCACACTTTCTGCTTCAAATGAATGCAGTGGCACAATTTTTCTGCTCTCTTCGGCTAACACACTTCTTTTTCTTCTTTTTTACGCTTTTTTCTCTTCTTCCACCAAACAGACACCTTTTTCCCGCGTAGCTGAGGCCTGGAAAATCCTACTTAGCGAAACTTTTTCCCACCTTTCTCATGTGCATATGTGTACCGGACACACCTTCTACACCGACTGCTCCGGCTGTGGTTGCTTGGATAGGCTTGGCACGTTCGTACCGGCTTTTGCTTCCTTCTTCACTCACACACTCACACACCCGCACTCACTCTCACACACAACTCACAGTGGATATGTTTATCGTGGCAAATGCACTCTTCCCGTATGTTAGAACCTGTACGTTCTAAGAAGTAGGAGAAAAAGGAATAAAAATGGTAAATAGACAAGGACAAAAAACACAAGGAGAAGCATTAAAATGCACCGTGGCAGGGAAAAGCACGTTCGCAGCACAACTTGAAAAATGCATGCCATTTTCTTCGGAGGTTTGCTGCTGCTTCGAAGTCACGGCAGACGAAACGAATCCTTTGGAGGAAATTCATTTAATTTACTCATCTATCTACGGATGCGCGCACCTTACGGGGCTACGGGGAACATCAGTCTTCCCAGGTTTTGGGGTGCGATGTATTATTCATGTGTGATTCCTTGTGTGACCTGTTCATTGCTTTGGGTGTGAGTAATAGTATTTAAAAAGTTTGCTGCAGCTGTCTTTAAATTTAATTATTCTAATTGAATTTAATCTTAATTTTTCCTACTTCTGGTTGGGTAATGTGTTGTATCACAAAAATTGCTCTTAAATTTCTGTTTTCCCCCCGCGGACAAACGAGCTACTAACAATAATAATAATGAAATCGAATGTCATGAAAGCAACGCAGGGTTTTCTTTTGATCTTCTCCAAAGGAAAACCCCGGCCTATCCTCTACACGAATTCGATTTCACCCACCGAGATCCTGATTCGCAAGCCTACGCGGAAAAAAGGTCATTTATTGTATGTCCCCTTCGCTTATAATTCTGTTCCATCGTGCCTGCTGCCTGCTTACTCTCACCGCTGACCAACTTCACGGAAAAATCGGTCTCATACGCGAAGAACCTTTACGATTCCCAATACCCACCGAATTGTGGAGATTGGAGGATGAACTGAAACGCCGGAGGGAAGGGAGAGGAGTTGGTGGAAAACAGGGAAAAGGTAGATTGTTTTGTGTTATTTGTTCACCGTTGGGAGAAAACTTCCTCGCTTCGATCTCGACGCACGAGAGCCGGTATAGCGCACTGTACGAAAACCCGACAACCGTTGGCTACTTTTGCCGGGTTTTGTTTTTTTGGTTTGTTTTTCCGAGTCCGCTTCGGACAGGCGATGTCTTTTCGGTTGATTTTTGATCGAGTCAAACACACACAGCACAATTCACGCGTGCACGAACGAGTTGTGGCATTCTAGTTCTCCACTCGTCGTCCACCGGTTAGACTCGAATGACACAACTCCACAGGGAGCCTGAAAGATGATGGCTTTCATAACAGACCGAAGATGCGGATGTTGATGATGGTGATTTTAACCTTCGTTTGCTGCCCCCTACTTATTACTTTATTTAGCTTTTCCCTTGCCAGTTGGGCAACAGTACTGTACGTAGAACACCGGTCAGTTCTTGCGCGTATCCGTGTGCAGTTTGATGATTATTACCGGGCAATCGTTAAACGTTCACCAACAACAACAATGCTGGAGCTGATTCCGTAACCGACACTGGACGACTGTCGAACGCGTGCCTCATCGCGCAATGGCTTTCTGGCGGAAACTGTGCGAACCGGTCGCACACGTTCCCGAAGCCACGGGCAAGTGAACGTTTCTCCTCCACATGGATGGTCGGCTGCGTGCGCATGCTCTTGCTGGTGGTTTGAACACAGTGAGCAATTGGGTGGTGAGTGATGGTTAAAGTTTCATTTGCATCTACAAAATGTTCTCACAATAATGTTAAATTAATGTGATGCTGTCCAAATTAAACAAACTTTAAGTCCTTGACTTAGTAAAATACAACGAATGAGTCACTTCTATTATGATATTTTACGTATTAATGGAACATTTAATTAATATAATATTTTAAAAAGTATATTTTGTATAAAAAGTATTCAAAGTACTTAAAACGAAAGAGAAAAACAAAACTAACTTTCACCGATTTCACCATGAAACGGCTACTTCAAATCCATACTACGACTGCTAGCGCCACTGCGGACAGTAGCGAAACTATATAAGCAATCAAACATCTCACAATCTAGCAGCCTTTTCTCACTATGTCGAGCACATTTCTCACTATGGTAGAAATCAGTTTTAAAATTAACGGCTAGAAAATCGATTTGAATTAATGAGGAGAACTTTTACCAAGATCTGTTTTAAATTTTTAATTCTTTTAACAAAAATATATTTACTTTAACTGATAAATTGAGGACGAAAGCCCCATTTCCGATCCTGCTACCACTACCAAAGTAGCCATGACTATCTCACCATAGTGAATAATAACTCCTTTATCATTAAATAAAACATCCTTAATGTATGCACGCATCATGTAAATGAATCTATTAACATCTCTACCACCCTCACCGGAGCACATGTTCGAAGCTCAAGCTGCCGGACACGTGTCGGTTTCGTACCAGGTGCCAGGTGTGTTTGTAATAAAATTCCTTCCACAACGCAATTGCATTCCATCAAACAAGATGGCAGCACTGACACTGGCTCTAGATGCATCTAGAGCGTCATCATGGCAGTATACACACAGTTTTTTTTAATTACCATTCAAAGCCTTCGTCTACCTCTATCTTGTTACTATCTGATGCAGTAGTTTCAAACAGGGTCGGTCTATCACAGCCTCTTGCTTCCGCACTGCAGTGGTTTCCTCTCTCCGTCAATCCACGAAGCCGGATGGTGACCGGATTCGATAGTTTCAGTTGGACACCGGAACGACGGTTTCAGTTGAACTTTTACTTTCGTGCGGTGTGGACGCAACTGGCCGAAACTTCTTAGGATCTTAGGATCGAGTGTACTTGTCCAAAATTAGTGCTTGAGTTTTTTTCAAGAAGTGACTAAAGTCTTTAATACAATCAACGATGTACCGATTGCAACAAGAGCTGGAGAAGGTAATGTCAAGTGTCAACTTTAGTGGATAAAATGCTGTAAAAAATAGATGTTTGACGGATCTCGAGAGGTTTTGGCCTGAGGATTTATTCGTAGAATACGAATAGAAATAATAGAAACTCCTTTTTTCCTTTAGTCTAGTAAAAATATGTTTTAAGGATGAAGTTTTTATTAAACCCTCTCTTTGGCGATCTCAACAAAAATACTTTCGCTTAGAATATATTGAACTCTTCCTGCTCCTTATCATTTTCCAATCGCAACCGTTTTAAAGCATGCATTTGCCAACCGTTAACCATCAACACGTGAGCTTCTAGTAGACAACAAGAGTACAAATAAGTAGCAAACAAACAAACTAACAACACATTTGAGTTGAACCTTCTCATACAATACATCTCACCCCGTATTATCAGCACGCTACAAAAATACAAACTTTGATTGATCGAGGATCAAAGCACGCCCAGTAACTTCGAGTCTAGTCACGTACGCATTGCGAGGCACGTGAACACATTAATTGAATCTTTAATTGGTCCTGTCCTGGGTGTCGAACCCTTGTCCAAACGGCCAAATTAGAAACCAGCACACACACACGAGAGCAATGATAAGACTGCTCACGCGGAAGCTGTCCCGATAAACCTATTTCAACCGGGATGACATTTTTGGTACCCCAATTAGTGTGCCAGCGTGTTCGCATTGCTACGATTGTTCATCTTCTCCCGTTGTCTTACACACATCGTTCGGTAACCTCCTTTTCGAGAGGTCCATGATAACGCGCACACACACACACACGCACAAAATCAAGTGACGTGCAGCAGGACATCTCGCTTGATCGAGCCCAATAACCATCACCGATCGGGCGTCTTTTGTTGGCGTTCGTGTAACAGCCGCTTATCAGGATTGACGCCATCTAACACACAAATGATGGCACGGTCCCGAGCCAGAGATCACTAGAGGATCGTTCGATCTCGCTTGCGCTATCGCTCACGGTACGGTGAAGGCGATTTAAATGCTTCCTTCTTGGTGTCGTGCCGGCACATTACTAGCTGGACTACCGCTTGGACCGGTACGCACGGTTTTACGAAAAGGTTGTTTTTCTGTGTTTCGTTGCTGTTTCGAGTGATCGTTGGTGCGTTTCGTTGTGTGGTGAAGTTGTGCTAAAGAGTGCTCCAGTGTGCTTACATCGTATCGAAAGCTATCCCAAGTACTTACAACGACGACCATGTACGGACGCCAGGAATCGCAGGGGGTACGTAATTCAAGCAAACTGCTCGAATATTCTCGTTCCTTTCGTGTATGTGTCAGTGTGTGCAGATTAGGCCGGCTGATAACGGTGAACGAAAGGGAAAAGCACCGGTTTGATCGTCTCTCTATCGTACCAGTTATGCACCACGAGACGCTTCAAGTAATAATTATGTTTTTTAGAAAAACCCCATCGACTGAAAACACCCAACAAACCAGTTTTCTAGTTTAACTCATTATTGACCAAGCTGTATCTGTCGGTGGCCTTTTCTGCCCTGTGCCCTGCCAGTACAATGTACACATTACAGAAACAATCAAGGCAGAAACCTTTGTTGAGTTGTACTGCTCGATTCCGCATTCACACCACTGCATAAAATCGATCGTCTGCTAAAAACTCAACTGTCCACCGAACAAAGTGCAATCACCCGTCAATGTCACAGCCGGTGTAATGATGAATTGCACTGAACAGGTTTTTGCTGACTCTCCCCACTCAATCCAACCAACCAACCACCTCTGGGTATGCCTGTGGTTGTGCTGGTGTACCTCTCAGAAAGGTTTGTTCTGTAATGTACACTTTGTTACAGTTGCTTCCGTTTTTAAGACAGCGATCGAACCTCTTTTCCGATCCACAACTTCACACTGATAAGAACGTATCACGTTGTATGACGACATAAAATCACAACCGAACGACGCACAAAGACGGTTTCTCCTTTCCAAAAGTTAGCAGCAATCTTGTGCGATTGTTTCATCATTCGTCTACCCAACGAGCCTCCGGAACAGTGGAATTGTGGAGAAAACCGATGCGCGAAAACAATACGGAAACGCCATTTACCGTCACCACGGGGCAGCTCGGGGTGGGAAATCCGAACCGCGGACGACAAGATCGCTCCAATTCCTTTCAGTAGCCGTCAGAGAGGTACTGATGGTGGTGGTGGTGGTGGTGGATGGCGTATAAAGCGCCAGTACACGATCGCATTCGCGATCAGTGCTTTACAATCCTTCTTGCTTAACTTATTGCTATAGATCGAGGGTCGAAAGAGACTTACACGATTTCTACGTCTTATACTCATACCATCTAAAACAGCCCACCCTTAAGGAAGGCGGATCCTACATCATGGAAGGACACGATGCTGCGGAAGCGAAGAACGTGTGTCTGATCTTCTCGCCCGAAATGGAGGAAGCCGGAGCGTTGGCGAAGATGCTCAAGATCTTTGATGATCATCGTGTGAATCTGCTGCACATCGAGTCGCGATCGTCTACCCGTGGACCTGGCTACGAGTTTATGGTGGAGTGTGATGGAAAGCGTGGAGCACTGGGCCCGGCCATTGAGGCGATCCGTGAGAAGAGCAACTACTTCAACATTATCTCTCGGGACTACAAGGATAACGAAGGTAAGGTACAGAGTCCACCTATCCACAAGGTACTTAATACTAACTTGTATGTCTTCCTGTGCTCAAACAGCAACTGTCCCATGGTTCCCGAGACGTATTCGTGATCTGGATCGGTTCGCCAATCAGATCCTTTCGTACGGTGCCGAACTCGATTCGGACCATCCCGGTTTCACGGACGAAAAGTATCGCCAGCGTCGCAAGTACTTTGCCGACATTGCGTTCAACTACAAGCACGGCCAACCGTTACCGCACGTAGATTACACGGAAGAGGAAACCAAAACGTGGCGTGAAGTGTTCCGCAATCTTACGAAGCTCTATCCGACGCACGCTTGTCGCGAACACAATCACGTTTTCCCGCTGCTGATCGAAAACTGTGGCTATCGTGAGGATAACATTCCGCAGCTGGAGGATGTTTCGAACTTCCTGAAGGATTGTACGGGATTTACGCTGCGTCCCGTTGCTGGGCTGCTTTCGTCGCGTGATTTCCTAGCTGGGTTGGCGTTCCGTGTGTTCCACTCTACACAATACATTCGGCATCCGAGCAAGCCACTGTACACACCCGAACCGGACGTGTGCCACGAGTTGTTGGGACATGCTCCATTGTTTGCTGATCCTTCATTCGCACAATTCTCGCAGGAGATCGGATTAGCGTCGCTGGGAGCTCCGGATGAGTTTGTTGAGAAGTTGGCCACTGTGAGTACTCATTTCACCCTCTTCTGTTTTTTGAGGGATTGTTCCACTTAATAACCTCACTTTCTTTGCTTCGCAGTGCTTCTGGTTTACGGTCGAGTACGGTATGTGTCGCCAGAACGGTGAGCTGAAGGCGTACGGTGCCGGTCTGCTGTCCTCGTTCGGGGAACTTCAGTACTGTCTCACGGATAAGCCGGAACTGCGTGAATTCGATCCGGCCAAGACGTGTGAGCAAAAGTATCCGATCACCGAGTATCAGCCGGTGTACTTCGTTTCCGATAGCTTCGAGGATGCGATCCAGAAGATGATCAACTACGCCAATACGATTCCCCGCCCGTTCGGTGTTCGGTACGATCCGTACACGCAGAGCATCGAGATTCTGGACTCGGTGCCACAAATTTCGAACCTAATGCGCAACATACACAACGAGTTCGAGGTGTTGCAGAATGCGTTTAAGAAGCTGTAAGCAGGGATAGGGAAAGCAGTTAGAAAGAGGCCATACAGTACAATGCTGGTGCGTTTTAGATAAGTTTATGTAAGTGTTTCGATCGACGAAGAAGAGGGGCAGATTTTTAATGATAGTCGGTAAGCGTTATCCTCAAGAAATGTATGCGTTACAAACAAAATGTGAAATAAAAGTCACACTTTGTGGTTTTTAAATGTACCGATTTCGACCTTCATTACATGCTTCCACGTATAAGACATGTTCTGCTTGTTTTTTCTACCCATCTGCGCGTTGATAATTGTCACGCATAAGTCAAAAATAAGACGCCACTTTGCCAAAACAACATCCACCAACCCAAAGGCCCTCTGACCTGATTCGGTGCCGTTTGATTATTTTTGACTCACACGAAACGAATAAAAAATTTATATAATAATCAAGCCGAAAGTGCGATTTCATTGTGTCACGGTTTCGACCAATTGGCAATGCGATCATGCGGAACCGGTGCCGCAAGGTCAACACACACGAGCTGATTATCGGTTTTGCAGTCTATTGCTTCGGGTGAAGTTGGCTCAACACATGTCTAGGAGAAGCTGACTAAACTGCTGCTGTATTTTCAATTTGTCTACACTGGAAGGTACTTTTCTTAATTAAATATTCAAATTTTTCCAATCGTCCTCCAAAGTATCAAAACTTTAATGTTATTTTGGGTACAAGCGTTCCGTTTTGCTTCGCCAACGCCACAGAGCAAACAACAATATTCTTCAGGTCGTGCCTCCCAAAATGTTGATTAGCTTATCATCTTCTTGGAGTTGAACGAATCGAAAATTGTTGTGCTGATGACTCTCACGTATTGCGATGATTAAAAAATAGACAAAACGGTTAGATAGTCCTTCGTCATGTAAACAAAATCATAATATACAGGAATATGAATAGATTACAAATCAAAAAGCATTCATGAATAGAATCCAGAAGAATCATTTTTTTACGATGCGACTTTCCTAGGCACGTGTTAAAAGAATTTACGAATAAAAACGAGTAGGATTGCATACTTGTAGGCGCTTATAATTACGCAAAATCCGTTGCGTCGCTAATTTGGGATGGTATAAAATTGGTAAATAAAATAAATTGAATAAATCTTTTACCTTTTCCGATGCATTTTTCTTTTCCTTGCTTAGTAATATTCGTTCACCGTAACCGGTCTCGCTTTCATCCATCGCTCTAGCACATTGTCATTTATTTCGCTTTCTTCTCTTCTCCCTTTTCGCCGTCCGTTTCTTGAACTGCTTCCGGAATCATCAATCCATTTCTGTTCTATATCTCTTCCCAGAGATACTACTACTTCACCTTTAAAAAGTTCCTTCAAATGCAAATTTCGAAGGTGAAGGTAAAATAGTGATCAGCTCTACTATCTGCTTACACGTAGTAGGTTTCACCGAACAAAAAAACAAGTATAATGTGCAAAATACACAGTAAAAATGCCCCATCACACCAGTTTGCTTGTTTGTGTGTGTGTGTATGTGTCTGTGTTTGGTTATGACTTACGATACTAACAGCTATACTTTTTGGTTTGTACTAAACCGACTATAACCGATCGATTCTCTCCCCATAGGTGATCATATCTTTCTACTTACACCCTAAAAGAAACCTGCATTTATCACCACATTTTTGTTAACTCCTTCACACTCACACTCTCCCTGTCTCTTTCTATCCCACTACTCACTTGTTTCTACTTACTTACACACATACACACTAAATTAGTACAATGGCTCAATACGGGCGAATAGTAGTAGCTACTAGATAGTTGTACGGCTTGCGGTACAAAACGCTAGCCTGCACTATGGAATATTCTTCTTTGGTGGGTGGACAAGCTAAAAATCTTGTTCCATTTTTATATAAGCATACAAATTAGGTTCGTATTATTTTAGTTTATATCCTGCTAGCTTTACGTTAAAGTTTTCTCCTAAATCTCTCCCTAGCTGACGCCATCACACGTCTTCCCTGTCCTGTTTCTTCGTTGTTGGTAAGCTCGGTTGGTATGTAGAATTGAAATCTGTTCCCTAGCCTACGCTGCCCTACATTTCACTCGTTTGTGATGGACAGGTTCGTGAACCGGCATCAGAACTACCCGCTCCCTGGTGCTGTTGTTGTTGGGTCGCCGGCGGTTGTTGCTGCTGTTGACCCTGCTGTTGCTCCATGCCAGAGGTAAACAAAATTTGCGCCTGTTCCTGCGCCATCTGATACTGCAACAGTCCCATGTTATTTGTGTTGTTGGTGTTGCTGTTCCCACTCGTTCCACTGCCACCATCGGGTGGAGCACCCATCTGCATTAGCTGCTGCTGTTGTTGTTGTTGATGATGCTGCTGTTGGTGCTTTTGTTGTTGGTGCTGCTGCTGCTGCTGATTTAGGACGGATGAGGCGGGTGTTGATGTGGACGATTGGCTTGATTGGTGTTGCTGAAGGTGATGCAGTGGTACCGGTGTGAGCTGCATGTACGATATCATCTCATTCGGTTCCGATAGCTTCCCCTGCCCAGTATCGGTGAAGTTAAGCTCTTCCGGATCGTCATGTAAAATCGGTTTCTGATCCGGTATGCACATTTGTTGCTGCTGCTGCTGCTGTTGGTCTTGGGCAAGCTGCTGTTGCTGCTGAGCGTGATGCTGCGGCTGTTGTGCATGTAGCGCCCCCGAATGACTAGGAGGAGGCTGTGCTGAAGCTGGATGATAATGGTGATGATGAAACGAGTTCCCGTGTACCGCTTGGTGATGTGCTTGTAAAAACGGACCGCCACTGTTGCAACGCTCACCCGGTCCTACACTAGGCCCGGGTCCTGGTCCGTTGCCCGTGCCAGGTGGAAATGGGAGGGAAACGATCGAGGGAAGCAATCCATACCGAGCCATCAGTAGTTGCTCCTGTACGCGGCGTAATTCCTCTTGCTGTTGCAGTATTAGATGCTGTAACTCTTCGTGCTTTCTTTGCAGCTGATCTTGCACCTGATTTTGGCTTGGCGTGAGGACAACACCGCCCGTCCCACTGACCGCAGGATGATGCGCCACCGCGTACGGACCATGTGGGGAGGTGGACTGAATCGGCGACAGGACGCCGGGTGCGGTTTCCGTAAAGCCGGCCACCGGTTGCACCGGAATAGCCGTCAAATACTGTTGCGGTTCGATGAAGCCGGTTGCAGTGATGATTTGCGTGACTGGTGGCGTGATGATTGTGGCCGGTGGTCGTATCGCTGCTGTGTTTGATGGTTGCGGAATGGATTGCTGTTGCTGCTGTTGCTGCTGTTGCTGCTGTTGCACTGCTGATTGCTGCTGTTGCAGGGAGCCTACCTGTTGCTGCTGCTGCTGCTGCTGTTGGTGTACCTGTTGCTGGAGCGGTTGCTGATGAGGATGCTGAGCTTGAAGTTGATGAGGGTAACCGTCGACTATCGGTGGGTTTTGGATCATTGCTGGATGCTGTGGTTGTTGTTGCTGCGGTTGTTGTAGCTGTTGGTGCTGCTGCTGAGTTTGATGTCCCTGTATCTGTTGTTGATGTTGCTGCAACAATGGATGTGTTTGTTGATGTAGCTGTTGCTGATGCTGAAGTTGATGCTGTTGCTGTTGGAGATGTTGTTGCTGTTGCTGCTGCAGCTGAGCTGGTTGTAGATGATGTCCAACGTTTGACTGCGATTGTTGAGGCTGTTGCAGTAGGAAGTGTGACACAGAGTTTCTGTCCGGTTGACTTCCGTGTGATGATACCTTCGATGGAAATGTGCTGGTTCGCATGCGAGAACGCTGCAACGTAAGAAAATCAACCTAGTTTAACACTTTTTTCTACGTGCCCTCAAGAAGTCACACTTACCGAATGTTGTGTTACCAGCGACTGACGACTGGTGTGAGATTCCGTAGAAATGGATGTTGCCGAATCTGACCCCGGACCATGATACGTGTTGTACCGATGGCGACCCCGGTTCGAGAGTCCCGTTGGCGAAACACCGGGCGTTGGAGCTACCCGTGACGTCCGCGAACTCTTCGAACTCCACGGTGAAGTTGCCAGCAAACTCTGGGAGGTCGACTGTTGAACCTTTCGCTCCACACCATGCACACTGATACTGTCCGCATCCTCCGAGAACTTGCTATCACCTGCCGTCTGATTGCGCATCTGCTTCATCACATCCGCGTAGCTTACCACCCGGTGTGTACACACCACAAACTCCGGTTTCGAGTTCCACTGATGGTAGGTGATGTAGAAACGTGTCTGCAACCAGATCCACTGTTGTCCCTTGGTAAGAAACCGATAGTAGCACGACGTACCTTCACCCTTCTGCATCACTACAACGGGAGAACGGTAGAGCGGTGGAAAGAACAGAAAACCAGAGAATGTTAGTGAAACGTTGCCAGCCGTACCGTTTGTGGCAGATAATTTATTAAGACTGTGAGCTTACATGCTTCATGACAAGCCACCACCTTTTCCAGATCGTCAAAATGATAATAGTCATACCCGGAAGTTCCCAGCACTTCAAACGGGAGGTAACCGATGATGGGTGGCGCTCGGTGGTCGAGAAACAGGAACTTCCACTCGAGACTGTGGCGGGATGTGAACTCGCTCTTCGTGTTGTCTACGATTGACATTTCACGAATGAGCTGCGGCGTCTGTAGCCGTCCCGTTCCGACAAACACGAGGCGGGAGTCGGCATCGCTGGTGTAGCCACTAAACCGGGACGTCGTCATGAGCGATTCCGTATCGACGTCACTTCCTGGAAGTAGTGGCGGGTTCAAAAGATTCGTTAAACCTACCTCCATCTCAGTACACATCGCTCAGCTTGACACTTACGGAAGTATCCAGTAAACTGCACATGCTCGTACGACACATCCGCCCGGTAATCCACCGTTCCTCGCTTGATGTAGCAGGAGAATGTCACCTGATTCTCCCGACTAATGCCTGTCTGCAGTGGGTCTACTACAGTCGTCGGATTAAGCAGTATGTTGTACAGATCGTTCTGGTCATCTTCATACACCATATCGTACACGGTCATATTCAGGAGGTCACTCTGGAGAAGAAAAAAGACAAACATTAGCTCACATCGAAGACAACGTCAACTCTTACCACTTAGGCCTGCCAACTCCTCACCGGTAAATGCCCTAACAGCGAGGTAATACTTTCAGATGCGTAGAATACTCTCCCCGTAGAAGAGAACACGATGATGAACCCATCCAGCGCTTCCAGGATCAGGTGGGTAAATTCCTCATTCGAAAGGAACGAAGGTTTCCAATCCGTCTGTATCTCGTGTACCCGCGAACGGACCGCAATCTCGTTGTGACTCTTGAGGAACGCGATCGTTGACTTGAGGACGGTGGACTTGTCCATCTTCCTGCTGTTGGACGACACCATCGAGCTAAGCTCGTTGACAAGCAGATTAAACTGATCGCGTCGCTTCTTCTCACTGAGATTGCGAGACTTTCTGGAAAACAAGCACAGAAATGGATCAGTTAACAGGAATTCTGTTAGGAGGGATGTCTGAAAGATCTTACCGTTTCGTGTCATCTTTGTCGTCGGGATCTTCATCCATGGCCGAGTACGAATCCGTGTGGTGGTGGTGATGATGGTGATGGTGATGATGATGATGATCGAGATCGATCGATCCGCCGTACCCGTCGACCTCGTCGAACAGGGTCCCCCGGCCGGGGTTGTGCTTTAGTTCCTCAATCTTTCGGCCGACCCGTAAACCCACCCGAACGGAAGAAATTATCCGGAACCCTCCCTTTCTCTCCCGTCCTCTTATTCTAAGCGATCACCACCGATCGCACGGTCAATGTCGGAACTCGTCGGAAGATCGGAATTTAATTTGCTTATTTCACCCTAAAAAATAAAACAATACGTATCCTTAGCGGTCTAGTGACGCTTCTATCGTACTGAATCTTTGCTGCTACTTCCAACACTGTTCGATACGCGTTCGTGTGTGTGTAAACTCTGGGTGTGTGTATTGTATTGAATGTTCAAAAGCTTGATTAGGTTACGTTCGCAAACAGATAGCACGGAAGTGAATGCTCCAATCGTTGACACCAAATATCACCAGATTGTAAGGCCATCCTTTGGAGTGGCTGATAGTTTCGGCAGCGATCTTCACTATTTCGTAAGTCTGGAAGTAAAAAGAACAGCACATAATCATTAAACAGAGTAATTCAAATTAAAAAGTTTTTTAATTGCAGAAACAGGTTTAAACAGTGCCTCGAACACTTTCACATGATCATCCTAGCTGAGTAAGTACCGATAAAACCCGATGAGTAATTGTTCATAGTGAGTAGGTTTAGCGTTAAAATTACAAGTATAAAGCTGAATCGACGACACGTGCAAGATTTTTTATGGATGCTCATATCCGGTGAAGATTGAAGATAAACCAGGCCAGAAAACACTCCAAACACGTGTCGTTTTGTGGCATTGGTGAGTTATTGGGAATGTTTTCTCAGAAAAAAACAGGCGTAGACGTTTTTTAATAACTTTTCGATTCTGGTTAAAATAAATATTGCTTTCCTTTCCAAGAATACCGATGCTATAAATGATCATACTGAACGGTTTTATATACATTTTCTTCATGAGAAGAAGTATTATTGATTTAGCAACATACTAAAAATATTTGCCAGGATTCTCTGGAGAGTTCCAACTATTTTTGGAACAGAGTATCTCTTCTCTGCTTTCGTTTGCGAGCAGTGTGGAACAGAAATCAGCAACAAAGCTTCGATCAACAACGAATCATACCACAAACCGTACAACCGTAAGTACACTCATAACGGAAGTACGAAACTGTATAGACCACACTGAAGGCTGACAAACATTGCGATCATCAATAGCACCAGCGGGCAAATATGTACCGTGTGGGTATGACTCGTCAACCGATCACAACAATCTGCCACAGAGTACGATTCCTGTGCGATATGAATGCCAGCACAAACAAACAAACAACTAGCGCCGCCAACGGTAGTACGCGTACAACCATACACAAGTGCCCCGAAAACGATGGCGCGACAACCGTATTGCCGCGAATTGCGTGTTGGAAGTGCAGCAGGGTGCGAGCAAGCGGGTGTTACGCAATTCTAGCCACTAACGATAGACTTATGCAGGGCCGAGGAGGGATGCAAGGGTAGGCTCGTTGGTTGGTTGAGTGGTGGCAAGCTGTGTAGTTGTGTTTGTAGTGCAATTTCTGCCACCCCCTCTGCATCGTGATGCACCGTTAGAATTGCACTTGTTGTAAGAACTTCCACTGTAGCGAGCCATCCAGTAAAGCCATTACACCACGACTAGCAAAGATGCTTGCCTTGATCGGACGGCGGACCGTAATTTGATTTAGAGCCGGGGGAAACGCGTCGTAATGTTGCTGGAAGCGAACTGGGGAACCTCATTCTACCGGTCTAGCGCTTGCACTTGCCACACTACCTGAATGGATCGATCGGTTTGGAAAAAGGTGCGTAATTACGCCGATGTTGAGTGTTTTGTTTGCACACGTCAATCATATCGCGAGAAGCTTGATGCAAATTGTCGGAACGGAATATTGCGAGTAAACTTTCGGGAGTTTAGATGCTTCTAGTTCGAAGTTTCAGGATATCTTCTTCAAAATCATAACTAAATTTTTGTTGTCGTTGCTGGCCTATTATCATGCACCAAAACATTGTCGATCGACAGCCATAACTATAAGAGTAAAATCAAGGGAAACCTGCAACGGTGGGTCGGGGATACAGAAGAAGTCTCGGGATCTATGTATGTCAATCAGTCTAGGTGATAATTCAATGCACTAAGCTCATTGATCCTTTACTTCTCACATGCAGGCCTAGCATAACTATTGAACTATGAGTCTACAGTATGACCATGTCCTAGAAATTCAATTATTAAGCTTGATATGCCCAGTACCGTCAAGGATTGTTGAGGTTAATTAGACAAACTCCTTGAAGAAGCACACCTCGACAGATATACTAATCAAAACTAGTATTCAAAATGTCATCTCTTACACATCTTATGACACTCTTCACGTATCCTACCCCATACATAATATCCTTCACGTGATCGATGGCGGTTATTAAACGTTACACAACTGTCTCACTATAGCCAGGGAACATAACAAAAAGATTGCAAACAGTGTCACCCAGAACGAGCTAATTCAAACATTCATTCAACGAAACCGTTCACCGATCAATCGATCGGGTCGAACTATAAAGTCACCAACAAGCGTACCAATGTATGCATGCATAAGTCAACGTAAAGCAAGCACCTCCAACAGCGGCGCCCAACAAGCGAGTCGGCAGACTCTACATGCATCAAGAACCATCCGCAATACAATAGCTTGCATCATGTTCTTACGGATGAGTGTATAAATTTGCTGCACTGCATTATTTGTCCTTCGCCGGACCAGGCGAACAATATTGGCAGATCGACTCGACTCCAGAACAATCGAATTCCTCCCAATTTTGCATACACTTTCTTGCAAAGACTTTCTTTCTGAGTTTTCAAAAAGAAAACATCGATCCATCAACCTGCTGTCAACTGAAAGACTGAAAACCCTTCTTCCAACTTTAAAGACACCCGAGTGGCGTCTAGAAATCGATCAACACCACGATCACAGGTCACAACTTCAACAAACAAACAAGCAAACAACATTCACAAGCAACACAAGAAAATCGCGCAAAGAAGTTGAAGTAATGTAAGCCAAAACTGCATCCTGCAACTAAACCCCAGCAAAGAAGATTGTATTATTCAACAGTCCTGGATCTCGTCTGTTGGGTGTCAGTACTGCCGATACACACCTTGACAGATTGATATCGTCCGCTGCGGTTGGCCTGCATGGGACATGTCAATTCTTCTGAAGGGGTTTCCGACACGGATCTTCTATTACGTGCAGGAAGAAGCCCAAGTAAGCAACATCAATATGGAATCCGCCGGCTCGCGAAAGCGCATGGTGTGATCTAATCGAGCTGATCTGTTTTGAATATTGCAATCACCACCACAGCACAGATTTGTCGGTGACGCCAGAGTGTGATTAATCCCATATATTATCAAGTATAATGAGCATTCGAGGACGATCATTTTGTGCTTGGTTTAGAGACTAGACATCCAACGAGAAGAGTTCCTGAGCATGTTTCAGCCTTCACAAGCACAATTTTCAAACCCCGATGAACTCTCGCTCGAATTGGTTGTTGATCCGTAAGTTGAGATATTGTAACGAGATGCTTAGAAGGTAATTGTACCACTGGCGTTATTACCACACAGCCTCACTACATTGTGTTGGTAGTTATACGTAACACACTCCACACGACAATTGGCAAATTATTGGCACTTATATGCCAACATAATCAGTCACTTAATGCCACGAAGTTGACGGTATTCATCCTGCTAGCAGAACCCACACAGAACTCCGTGGAGTGTTGCTGGACGTTTGGATAATCGAATCACACATACACACACACACGCACACTCTCCGTTGAAAGTCTTCTCACCAACTCCGGGGAAGACCCACGCCAAAACGGACCAGCTGGGAAAAATTGGTCTGGCTGAAATCGATTCCAAAGTTTGCCTCCTACTTTGAGTATCTCGAACCCGGACAACGCTGTTATCTAACCACACTTTTGCAACTTGTGCCTGTTTCGTCAATTACTGGATCGGCCTCAAGGCTCTCTTGAGTCCGGACCGTGTGCAACAATGTTGATCTTTGGTTTTTATTACCTTTGGTCCTGTGTTTTAAATCCGATGCTTTTGGTTGTTGCCTTCGTTTTACGGTAAATCACTTACTGGACATCCAGTAGCATTGTAACTCAAACAAGCACACTTTTTACACATAACATAACTTTAGGGACGCTATTTCGTAACAAACTACGGTATGCTGTGTGTCCCGAGTGTGTACCAGATGGGAACTACACACAAGATAGAGCCACCTACTCTCGAAACTTAACGAAACACTACCTTGACAGGTTTCGTCGTCATCCACCAGTACTTGGTGAGCTCGTATTTCACCACCATCTCACCACTACACTACCCACTCAGCTCACGATCACTAGCTTCTTCCAACTCACAAAACACACTAACACCACTGCAGCAGCTCTATCTCGGCCGACTTCTGCTAGTCTCCTAAATGCCGGTCGGTGTAGTAACACTTGTTGATTTCCTTAAAAACGAAATTCACTGAAGTCACGCATTCATCCCCAGAGGGAGGACTTTTCATCCGAGAACTTTACGACTCACAAAGCAACTTGCTCCATCTTCGTCGTTCAATGCTCGCTCACGTTGCATTTGCTGGAAACAGCGAAACCTAGGCAACCATTTTCCTTTTCTTCTCCTTACAATAGACACAGCCGACGACTACTCTACTCTTACTACGTTTGCACAAACACAAAAAAATGGTGGCTTCATTTTTCTTTACTAACTCTTTCGCCACGCACTAAAGAAAAACGCACGCACACAAGAACAACATCAACGGAAAAACACCTGTAGTACTTCCGTACAATAAGTCACTACCGACACGCACACACACAGCTTATTACGGGATGCTGTTTCTATCCTTTCAACAGGTTCCTTCTGTTGCTGTTATTATAATGCCGGAACATCCGCGTGCTGGTAAGACTTCGTATCACTCTCTATCTCTTTCACTCTTTTGCTTTACACAAGCAATAAATGGTAGAGGATCTTTTCTTCCTTCTTTCACCCGCACAACACCGACACACTAAACGTACACACACACACACAAAACCTTTTCTTGGTCGTATCGAGTAACAATCGAACCAGAACTTATTATCCTTTCTTCTTTTTTTGCACGCTTTTCCACACAATCTATCAAGGATTTAAGGCTGGAAAAATGAACGGACAAAATAAATTACAAGTGCAAGAGAGAGGGCGAGATTAACCACCCAGCCACCCTCGGGTAGTGTTACTCGGTATGGCAACGGATGACTTTTCCCGCACCGGTTACTGGTAACGTTTGCATTTTCCCCCCAAGAGCTTTACTGGTTTCCTCGGTTACGCGCACCGACAGCGTTTTTGATGGCTTGACCATGGTGTAATGGTCAGTGTGTACGTGTGTGTCCACTATGTCCCCCATCACTGTCGTTAACTTAATTAAAGGTAAGCAGCAAATGTTCCGACAAACGTGGACGCTTTATTCGGCTTCAATTGCTTATTGAATCTTTTTCGTGAGTGTTAGTAGATCGTCGGCACAATGTCACCGTATGGTAGTTTGGAGAACTTCATGTAAAATATTTCCTGTGTATCACTTCCGGAAAACTATTTAAACGAGTACTTAAACACTTTTTACAATAACCACAAGCTTCCTAATGCTAAGATCAGATTGGCAGCTTCAGAACTCCACAATCATGAACACGATTGATCATATCGGTGACTAATTGCATTCGTGCACGCCTCTTCTGACGACTGCTAGAGCAGAATAGATTCTTGTTCCTTATTAAAACATTTCCTTGTTTGTACCACAAAAATCCATACTGTTGAGTTGAAATATTTTGCCCTAAACCCTAAATTATCGTTGCATCTGTTGCACATTTCCACTCACAATATCTGTATGCACCATATAGTGTACAACCATCACACTCACACGTTCACACCATATTAAAATCCGTCCTTTATGAATCCCGCTGGCGCTCACTCGCATCCGGAAGCAAGTGGAAAGAAAACACAGACCGGAAAACCATATCGTTTGCAAGTTGCTTTCCTATTACGCAAACAAGGTTCACCCTACCCATTCTCTTCCCTTACCCAGGTAATCTCCTGCCTTGTATAATCCCCTGAAACCCCGGACCCCGATCGTGTAGCAGAATGCACGTGTGTGTGCAAACGAGACTGTCGACAGCTCGAGTCCTGCAGCAATCCATCCAAGCAAACCATCATTAAACGTTCGATGCAAACTCCATAGCGACAGTAAGAGGGAGAGAGCGCAATATAACGAGAGAGAGAGAGAACGACGCGCAGGACAAAGTAAGCAAATATTTTTCAAATTGCAACGGTTACACACACACACCTTTTCCCACCTGTTCCACCCATCCACACATACCCTCGAAAGCAGGAGGAGTTTTCCTTGGTGGATTTTCTTCTCCGACTCTTCCGTTGTAGGTACAAAAAATACGGTGGAAAACTGGTGGTTGGTGCCTGCGACTGGCAGGACGGAACGAGTGTTGCGTTATTCAACAGGCTCTTTCTCTGCTGATGATGTAACTGGCTCGGGTAGGGGCCAGAATTGGGAGAGTGTAGGGATGGGGTGTAGTTCGAATGGTGCCGGAATATGGACGACAGAAAATATCCAACCTTTTTCCAACCCCGTCTGGCGACATTCAGCATGGCGACATTCAGCAGTTCCAGTGCAAACAAATGAATAAGGCGAAATAAAAACGAAACCAAAAACCCCACAACAAGCGCCGTGCTATCACCGTAGCATGGTTGCAAATGACGATGAATCGGAACCCGAGCGCTAGGATTCCCGGCACTTTTGCGGTTTCGGTGCGGGACTTCGATTGCTCGCACTGGGAAAACGGGCGGGTGTGGCAGTGCGAACGAAGGACAACGGAGCGGTCTGCCCTCTCTCCAATGCAAGTATGCAGCCTTTTTGTGTTGGGGAAAAACTTTGCAAACCGACAATATTGAGGTTTAGAGTGGTTGAATAAAGAAAGATTGTACAACACTCTGGAAACATAATCAAGAATATAGCATGTTATTCATTAGTAATGTAGAATTAAAAAGATGATATTGAGCCTAACCTACTGGACTACTCATAATTGGTTCGGAACTATTCAGGACCCGTTCCGAACTTCAGCGAATTCAACTTATTCAAAACAAGTTGCGAAGTTTTCCCGTTTTCTCTAGAACTTGTCAAACTCTTTCTACCCTGCCCAGTGTTCCTAGTCGCTGACCTGTATTAACCAGAGACCCGATCTCTTACTTAACAAGACTAGTATCAGACCATCCTCCCGTAGCATGAACTAATCATCCTGAGATTCCGACTATCCAAACATGAGTTAGGAACAAATCTACAAATCTAGTAATGATCTAAATTTTGTCCTGAAAGTTTATTAAGTCAAGAAGAAGAATATCCGACTAATATTACGTTGACTTTTAGCTGCATGTACATATTCTTCAAGAATTGCGACAAGCAATAGACCTAAAAACACATTTTCCTAAGTCTCTTAAGCTTCAAACTTTCAGTATCTTACAAGCAAGACTTATGATGAAGAGCCAGAGAGACTCAAAATACTAAACTTCACCTAATCAATCGCACGAGAACATAGTACGCTCGTAGTCTAAAGCTTCTCTGAACTATAACGTAAGAACGCAAATGGATTTACCGCTCTCTCGGAGAAGCTATAGCGCGATAGCCATCAAATTGGCGCTACAATCACTAAACTACACTAACCATTACGTTCACATGATCTTTTCCTTATCTCATCCGATACACTCACACACGCGCACACACACACACCTACACTCAACCCATCGAACGTTCGCAGTACGAACTCAACAACACAGACAAACACCAGGCGCCTCCGTTGGGTTTAAGGTTTAATATTCAATTCGATCGATCACTCATTTTTGCAAACAAATCATTCTCTCTAAACGATACATGTAAACATTTCAAACAAACAGTTACTACCACCATCACACGCGTTTCTTAATTAATCGATCTTTCTAATCATCCGTTGCTATCGTTTCGCACGGCACACTAGCGTTGACATTCAAAACCGCAAACATTGCACAAACAGCTCAACGCCAACATCCAGCACACCAACACTACACTGCGAATGTGTCTCACACATTGTGCTTTCGCATAGAAAAATTGCATCGTTGCAGTTTTGCTGCCCTTTAACTGCATTCACATCGTGCAGCTTCTTTGTGTGTTGGTGTGTTTACGGGGGGAGGGGGAACAAATAGCTGCACACCATTCACTCCAGGTAGAATTGCATTCTCTAAATACACGCACGAACACAGACGCACAGAAGCGTGTGCAAACGTGCGCACGTAACGCTTCCGGCAGAAGAAAACCGCAAAAACCGTCGATGATGCAAGTTGCAAGCTGGCTAAACAAATTGCACTTTTGCCTGTTATCTTCTCTCATCGTTTTTCTCTCTCTCTCTCTTTCTCTCACTCCTCAACACTAGCGCACACGCGACACCCTTCTTCGCAAGTTCCCTTCACCCGCACCCAAGAGCAAGGTCACTGGACACACACGAGGAACTGAGGGGCGGCGGCAAACTTCGCGACACGTGTACATCAGAATAGAGCCCGCGAAATAGCTAAGCTCTGCCAACGCCTCCCCCTCTTCTGCTATCACGTCTTCCCACAACTCAATGCGCGAGAGATGATCATGAGACTGTTGGTGAGATTGCAGCCAGGCGTGTGTGCTGACGACATTCAACAGTTTGCACCAGCAGTAGTAACAAGCACAAAAAGACGCAACTTTTTTATTGTACACCAACACCGTGTCAGCAAATCATTCCTCCCTAGTGTCACCCTGTTTTCTGAAGAATCTCTTTCGCGACATGAACAATAAATAAATTACGATAAAAATAAAACAACAACAACTGCCATACACACATCGTGTGGTGCCACTTTGCCTCGAGTGTGGTGCCGTATCGGGCCACACGAGCCAAGCCATCGTACCGGTCAACAACTCCACAAAGCAATAGTGCGATAACAGAACCTAATCGTAACACTACACACTACACACGTTTTGAATGACTCTGGTGTGTACGCTTTCTGTTAGAACGGCGCCATATTTCGTATTTCTTCCCGTATGCACACATTCAAACACTCATCCACTATACCTTTTTCTCAAACCGATTCTTCCAATATCAGTAACGACCTAATCGTAACACTACACACTACACACGTTTTGAATGACTCTGGTGTGTACGCTTTCTGTTAGAACGGCGCCATATTTCGTATTTCTTCCCGTATGCACACATTCAAACACTCATCCACTATACCTTTTTCTCAAACCGATTCTTCCAATATCAGTAACGAACCGGATCAAACTACCAGCGAAGGTATCACTACCAGTTGTCTAGAGCGCGGGAGCTACTATAGTAAACGGCTTTACCTTGCACGCGCGTCAACGTCAAACTGAACGAAACGTTCATCGACAGTAGGCTTTGGAGCTGTGGTAGATTCATCGCACCTAGACCAGAGAGAGAGATAGAGCGAGCGCGTGCGAAAGAGCAGTGTTCATCTCGTGTCTCGCAGGCGGTCGAGAGTGTTCATCCGGATGGAAATTGCGAATGCACGAGCGCACGCGCCCCTAATGTTATTGTTTCGTGTTGATGTTGATGTTGATGATTTAACGACTACAAAGGGTCCATTTTTTAAATAAGAAATCTAATCTACCACAAAAATATGTACAATCATTCCGAAATCTTGAGAAATCCTGCGACACTTCCTCAAAAGCACACGCACTCCGCCCTCAGTTGTAAGCAATGTTTCTCCAGCGTCCTACCGAAGTGTAATTGCTTCTACATGCAAATTACAACACCTAATGGCACACCGCTTAGCGCGTCACCTTAGTTCTTAGTCATGCGTGCCTCACTCTACGTCGAGAACGCCTTTCCAGCCTCTATTTATCGATTCTAATCCGGCGCCATTCACCGTCCAGACCATTCGAAGCTCGATCGCGCGCGCGCAAAAAAAGCATCCCACATTATGCAACACATCAAAACCGGGCGTGTTTGTTTCAATGGATTCACAAGAGTGTCCTCTACAGTGGCTCTAGTCTAAACAAAAACACGCCCCCCGAAAGGAAGTCCGATGTAAACCGGTGCGTCACTAAAATCTGTGCCTCCGGTAAATTATTCCCCGATCACCGACCAATTCTAGGACTTCTTGGTGTCTGGGAAATGTTCTCGAAGCGGTGACATACTGTGACGACCGGTGCGGAGTGGTTGTGTGTGGATAAGTCCCAACACAACACACCAACTTTCGAGCAACTTCCATACACAGCATAGGGGCAAGTTCACCGGAGTCCAAGCGAAGCAAACATTCTTCATGGCGCCCTTACTCATCTTGCATGGATTTATGGTAAACGGTGCTGTCCGTATTCAGGTTCATCGGAGGAAGCGCCTGGAAACCGGCTATAAAGAATTGATGGTCCATTTGATCTGTGTTTGCTTTCATCAAGAAGAGATGCTAGAGAGGACAACATTGGAAAAAGGAAACCTCCATACCAGGTTCCCTTCTTTCTTTTTCCATATGACCTCGTAAATCGCGTCACAAAATCCGCCTACCGTGATCGGCAGAGCGTTCGAATCGATGGTTCTCGAGTCAAATAGGTCTGACGAAGATGGCTACTACACCGAGGGCTGTTCTTGGAAGAATGAAAGTAATCTCTTGAAGATAGCCTGCTGCAAGTTCAAAGTACACAATAGATAAAAGTGAGTACTACTGCGTTCTTACTATGCGCCGGTTCGTAGTAAAATGGCGCGAAAAGCCTTATGCGTTCACAATGAACTGAGATCGTTCCGTACGCGTCACACCGTTTCCCTACTTCTCCATTTATTCCTCCCTCGTGAGGTAAATACACAGCAAAACGTCACGTTCACATTCCAAAGGTTATCTTCTCTCATCGTTTTTCTCTCTCTCTTTCTCTCCTCCTCAACACTAGCGCACACGCGACACCCTTCTTCGCAAGTTCCCTTCACCCGCACCCAAGAGCAAGGTCACTGGACACACACGAGGAACTGAGGGGCGGCGGCAAACTTCGCGACACGTGTACATCAGAATAGAGCCCGCGAAATAGCTAAGCTCTGCCAACGCCTCCCCCTCTTCTGCTATCACGTCTTCCCACAACTCAATGCGCGAGAGATGATCATGAGACTGTTGGTGAGATTGCAGCCAGGCGTGTGTGCTGACGACATTCAACAGTTTGCACCAGCAGTAGTAACAAGCACAAAAAGACGCAACTTTTTTATTGTACACCAACACCGTGTCAGCAAATCATTCCTCCCTAGTGTCACCCTGTTTTCTGAAGAATCTCTTTCGCGACATGAACAATAAATAAATTACGATAAAAATAAAACAACAACAACTGCCATACACACATCGTGTGGTGCCACTTTGCCTCGAGTGTGGTGCCGTATCGGGCCACACGAGCCAAGCCATCGTACCGGTCAACAACTCCACAAAGCAATAGTGCGATAACAGAACCTAATCGTAACACTACACACTACACACGTTTTGAATGACTCTGGTGTGTACGCTTTCTGTTAGAACGGCGCCATATTTCGTATTTCTTCCCGTATGCACACATTCAAACACTCATCCACTATACCTTTTTCTCAAACCGATTCTTCCAATATCAGTAACGAACCGGATCAAACTACCAGCGAAGGTATCACTACCAGTTGTCTAGAGCGCGGGAGCTACTATAGTAAACGGCTTTACCTTGCACGCGCGTCAACGTCAAACTGAACGAAACGTTCATCGACAGTAGGCTTTGGAGCTGTGGTAGATTCATCGCACCTAGACCAGAGAGAGAGATAGAGCGAGCGCGTGCGAAAGAGCAGTGTTCATCTCGTGTCTCGCAGGCGGTCGAGAGTGTTCATCCGGATGGAAATTGCGAATGCACGAGCGCACGCGCCCCTAATGTTATTGTTTCGTGTTGATGTTGATGTTGATGATTTAACGACTACAAAGGGTCCATTTTTTAAATAAGAAATCTAATCTACCACAAAAATATGTACAATCATTCCGAAATCTTGAGAAATCCTGCGACACTTCCTCAAAAGCACACGCACTCCGCCCTCAGTTGTAAGCAATGTTTCTCCAGCGTCCTACTGAAGTATAATTGCTTCAACATGCAAATTACAACACCTAATGGCACACCGCTTAGCGCGTCATCTTAGTTCTTAGTCATGCGTACCTCACTCTACGCCGAGAACGCCTTTCCAGCCTCTATTTATCGATTCTAATCCGGCGCCATTCACCGTCCAGACCATTCGAAGCTCGATCGCGCGCGCGCAAAAAAAGCATCCCACATTATGCAACACATCAAAACCGGGCGTGTTTGTTTCAATGGATTCACAAGAGTGTCCTCTACAGTGGCTCTAGTCTAAACAAAAACACGCCCCCCGAAAGGAAGTCCGATGTAAACCGGTGCGTCACTAAAATCTGTGCCTCCGGTAAATTATTCCCTCATCACCGACCAGTTCTAGGACTTCTTGGTGTCTGGGAAATGTTCTCGAAGCGGTGACATACTGTGACGACCGGTGCGGAGTGGTTGTGTGTGGATAAGTCCCAACACAACACACCAACTTTCGAGCAACTTCCATACACAGCATAGGGGCAAGTTCACCGGAGTCCAAGCGAAGCAAACATTCTTCATGGCGCCCTTACTCATCTTGCATGGATTTATGGTAAACGGTGCTGTCCGTATTCAGGTTCATCGGAGGAAGCGCCTGGAAACCGGCTATAAAGAATTGATGGTCCATTTGATCTGTGTTTGCTTTCATCAAGAAGAGATGCTAGAGAGGACAACATTGGAAAAAGGAAACCTCCATACCAGGTTCCCTTCTTTCTTTTTCCATATGACCTCGTAAATCGCGTCACAAAATCCGCCTACCGTGATCGGCAGAGCGTTCGAATCGATGGTTCTCGAGTCAAATAGGTCTGACGAAGATGGCTACTACACCGAGGGCTGTTCTTGGAAGAATGAAAGTAATCTCTTGAAGATAGCCTGCTGCAAGTTCAAAGTACACAATAGATAAAAGTGAGTACTACTGCGTTCTTACTATGCGCCGGTTCGTAGTAAAATGGCGCGAAAAGCCTTATGCGTTCACAATGAACTGAGATCGTTCCGTACGCGTCACACCGTTTCCCTACTTCTCCATTTATTCCTCCCTCGTGAGGTAAATACACAGCAAAACGTCACGTTCACATTCCAAAGCTCTGGAACCTCTGTCGCACTGCAATGTGCCATACTGCTGTTGAGTTTACCTCCACCTCTTTCACCTTCCAGACAACAACCAGCGCCACCCGAACCGCTCCAACCATTATCTAGTAGCCTGACACCGCTGAACACTGAGGAAGTGCGACAGGAGGATGTGCCACCGTTCAGACGCGGCTCGTGTAAGTTTGTTTTGTTTGTCTCAGCGCGATCGGCACTGCCGTGAACCGCTGCCGGCCATGATGATTTTTGCGAGTAGAGAGCCACCGGCAAAATCGGCTCGTGTGCCGTTCTCGCGTTGCAGTGATTAGATTGCATAACACACGCCGCCCATTGGCACTGCACAGTGTCAGCGTATGTGTGTGTGTATGTGTGCGATTTTCAAAGCGCAATATGCACTTTTACCGCATCACTACTAGCACTCATCCGGTTAATGCTTGTCATCATGACTGACCTCATCACCGTACCACACAGGTGGTGTACAAGAAGAGTCTTCATTTTTCATCTTTCCAATGCAATAATTAATCAATTTCTCACATTTTTTTCTCTCTCCCTGTCTCTGTTAAACTTACTCAACTTCCGGCGATTCGTTTCGGCACTTTTCAAAGCTCAAAGTTTGAGGAGCATCCCGTTTTGATGATTATGTGTGTTTACCGTTGTCATTTTTTATTTATAGTTGTATCACTTTAGTTGTTTTTTTTTTGTTTGTTTGTTTGTTTGCTTGTTATCTGTCATAGTGTTTTATCTCGTCCTTCGCTGTGGTATGGTATTTCTTTGTAGTACACCTTTCCTTGTTTTCCCTACCGATAAGAACTCTTGCTTCTTGCTCCTTCCACCAAGCTACAACGCGTAAAAGACAAATCCGTGGTACTAATTACGTGTTAAATCGTTTCTGCTTCATGGATCTCTTTGTTTTGTATGTGTGTTACGATCAAATACACCCCCACGCAGATGGGGGTGGGTTGGGCAGGTTGAAATCGAATTTTTCATATACGCCATATGTTGCGCCACATCTTTAGTAGGTACACGAATTATACACGAATAAATGCTTCTTCCTTCTGCTTTTGTATCTGCATATAAGAAAACAAACACATTGAAAAATGTTCCTCCTTTATCTTTTGCTACGATTCATGATCGATTTGAAATGGATTTTTGTTTTCGAATTTCGTTTCGAACTCCAATTTTGTTGTCTTCTTGCCGTTTTGTTTTAGTCTCTATTAAATTCTCCTTAAATTTGTCGTTAAATCTACTTTTAAGGGGAGCCACCAATGTGAATTCTTTTTCATGTTTTTTCGTGTTTGTGTTTGTGTTTACAAACATGGTTGCATTGTTCTGCTGCTTTACTTTCTATATGTATATATGTGTATGTGTGCTGAGGCGCACTTATCTCGCCGTTAGTGGCAAACGGGATGGTTTTAGTAAGAAGGATAAAAAGTGTGTGTTTTGTTTGTTTTGTAATTTACTTTAGTACACTATTGTTCGTACATTTAGAATCCGTTTTCCGGCCACAGAAAAGCACACAGACACGTCGTCACACATCTATAGGTTGTGAAAGTTTAGTTTACGTCTGAGTGTGTGTTTGTTCGCGTTTTGCTAAATAGTAAGGTTAAGAAAGTCTTATACCGTTCGCATACACTAATATCCTCGAAGAACTATATGCAGTACGTTAAAAGAAAAGGAAAATCTCGAACCGATGGCAAAGTACGAAAAGAAAACGGTTCGGCTAGCCATGCAACGAGAAGAAGGATGTGTAAAGTTGGAGTTTTTGTTTTACTTTTTTTCATTTACTTACATTCAACATAATGTGTAAACACATTCTGTTTACTGAGCATGATACTTTTCGCGCCACTTTTGTGTATACGTTTCTGAGCGCGAAAAAACGTTACAATATGGAAATAAGTTCCGCACATGCTGGTGTCTGTATCGTTAAAGCGACTTGACGCTTCAATATATCACTTGATGACAAAAAAAAACTTAACTTTTTAAACTAATAAATTGATATAGTGCTACTAAAAGTGCAACAAATTAAACTAAATTATGACGCAATCGAATTGTCCTTTTTTTTAAAACAATACATATCCTAAATTAACTAAACGAACGATTCGATGATTAAAACTAAAGCGCATTTTCAGCCATGGAACCACACGCACAACAAAGGCTCCAGATTACCGAGCGGTCAGATTTTATCTACGTGCGCTATAACCCAGGCTCCAGATCCAGTGGTGAATGCTTCCTGAATGCAAAAACAAAACATAAAATCACGAGCAATACAAACTAAACGCGAGATTCTGCTACTTTTAAAGGGTGTGTGTAATCGTTCCGTGTCTTAAAGTAGTGTAATTCCCTTTTTTTCTCTTCAATCCAAAACTATCCAAATGTGCAGTTTGCGTTGCACTGGATAAAAAGAACAAGTAGACAAACCCACGTAAAATAAAGAAACGTCATAATTGTTTCCCTCCCAGAGGGACGGCAAAATGTAAAATTCAATGCAATTTTGGTCTTTGATGTGTAGACAGCAGTGTTTCTTCCCAGTTCCCAGTGCAGTTGCTGACATCATTCTTGGAACTTTACTTATAGACACATAGTACAGCTAATCAGCCTTCGGTATTATACAAGCACAAGGAACGTTTCGTCGTGTCTGTCCCAGGAACGCGTTCAAAGCGTTCAAACTAAATCTCAGCACACGAACAAATCTTACGCTTTTGCGACTAATTCACCTCTACCCGTGCACAACACACCTCACCGAGTATGCTATAAATAAGTCTACGGATGATATAAACTGAGCATTGGCCACTTCCGATAATACAGTCGAAAGATCTAGCAGCTGTGAGCGACATGTAGGGCTATATCTTCCATTTGTCTAAACCGATTGCAGGAGCAGTGTGAGTGTAGAACACCGCACAGAAAATGGTAGTAGAAGAATTCAGTTTTCAATCTCTTTTGTGAAAAGGGGCAGTATAAGAGTTGCTTGTCCGACTAAAAGACTGATTGATCGCGCACGATCGTCGCACATAAACTACGGCTACACAGTGTTCGATACTTCAATTACTTCTCCGTAAAATTAACATCGTTGAGCAACAGACAGCACGCGTACGGATGTGCAGCAGACAGGATGATGATCGATACTCCTCACTATGCTTGTACATGTACTGCGGATGACAATTGTATGTTTCTGTGTTTTTGATTGATCTCATTTGAATCGTTTGGTCTTTTTTGGAATGAATTGTAGCTAACTTCATTGTGATGGTACATTGTGTACGCGTTCCCTTAAAACGAAACCAACTCATGCCCGTGTACTAAACGCATCAATCTGAACCCAATACAAGTGTTGTTTAATGATAAGTGCTCATTCTAATCTTCTTACTCGTCCGTGAGATTCCTGTAACCGGTGTTGCAGCACCGGTGTACGCTCATTTATCTATCCTTTTTTAAATGCTTTTTACCAATTGTTTACGTTTTAAAAGTGAAATGCAAAAATGAAACGATGCTGCCTGTATAAACACACTAATGTAGCACAACAGAAGAATATCAAATATAGAATTCAATTTTACGCACACAGAACCGCTTGCTCTGCCTGCTCTGGTTGAATGCACCTCTCGCACATTCACCACCCTCCTACTACACACAGTATTTGAGTATATTATTTAAGAATATAAACGATTATATAGTTATATCGATGCGAAACTAGTCCTTGCTGTAGTAGTCGATGGCGAATTTATGTAAATTATAGTAAAAAAAGAAAACAATATGCCCTTATTGCAACAACGAATCATGCGGGTTTCAGACATCCAAACCGTGTTATATAGCTGCTGCCTTGGCACGGGTCGCGCGTTTGTCGGAGAAGCGATGTCGATATTTCGGTTTTGTACGGAGCAGCATCTTAACTTTACGACACGTTTTACTGAACAGTTACTGAACGTTGACGTGGAAAATGTGGGAGGAAGAAGATTTACTCATGTTCACTCGGTGCTCCCGGATAGTAGTACGGTGGTGGTCGTTCATACTCAGCTGCCGGTGGCGCCATCGGAGGATTCTGATAGCGTGGCGGAGCTCCATCCCAATTTCTGGAAGTTATTAAAGTAAAAGAGAAACGTTTTTATTAGGGTTCGAATTAAGTCCATCACTACTAGCATATGCGAAAGAAAGAAAGGTTGTGAGAGAGTAGGGGAGGGCAAGGGGATAGAAACGAGTGCAATGTTTTTTTTTTCTCTCCTTCCTTTTTTATCTATGTACACAATCATACATACATTTACACACGTGCACGCATTTTTCCAGCAACCGCGCTTCCATCAAAATCACCAAACACATACACATGAACAAATACATTTTTTCGGACCTAACGGTTTTACTCCTTTAGTTCTGCCTCTTCTTTGCATAATTTTCCATTTCCCTAACTGATTTTAATTCCCATTTTTGCATTGCATTGCTGTATTTGCCAATATCCTCCTTTAATCGCCAATATCTTAGAGCCTCACGTTGTGTTAGAAAGAAAGGTCGACAAAAGGAATTAGGAACAGTGTGCGAGAGTAGACTACAAACGACTACGGAAAAGGGGAATCATCTTTGGGCTCACGGTCGATCTTCGATCTTTTTACTCACAGATTGCTGCAGAGAGGGCTTTTAAGCTGTCGGTTGGTTCTATCATTGCGAGTTTATATTTATTGGCTAGCGACACAGCACGTAAAAATGTTTTACGAAATAGGACGATAGTATTGTTGCTGTTGCTGCAAACCGAACCCGGGCCTTGGACGACCATCACAGGTCATATAGTGACATCTTATGTGGTGCGCGTGAGTGAGGTTGAGAGGCAATGTTTGGAAGTTGTTGAGAAATCGGTTCGGGGTAGATAGAACCGATTGATCGGCACAGTGTGACAAATAGATGGAATCGGAGGAGTAGAAAAAAAGATAAAAGTAGACAAAGAAACACATTAACACGACATTAAGATCACACAGTATTAATGCAGCCACAGTACGTGTCTCATGTAAGTATGACAAGAAGCGATAGAGAGTTTGAAGAAAACCAATGAAAACATTATGGAACTTTAATGATACTTTAAAAAATCGAATGTGTGACACAGTTTGTGCATGATATTAACACCGAAAAAGATAAACAGGAGACACTAGTTAATTGCAGTGACATTAACAAACAACCAACACGCGTACATTACACAAAGAGTGAGCTATGGAGCAAGAATAGCGGAAGGACACGTGTGGGCTATGTTCCTTGATAAGAAGTGGGATATTGTGTATGTACAGGGGGTAGCATGGATTTCTTGAAGTTCTTCCAATTTAAGCCTGGTGCCATTAAAATCGCAAACAGCTAGATAAAGAAGAAAAATCGTGTCCTCCAACGTTTCTCCAACGGAGGTGTGTCTTTTGCGCCAACTATATGAGTAGTTCTAAGCATCTAAGACAAAACATGGAACAACCAAGCAGGAAAATGAGAAAAGTGTATCAAAGGAGCACAATCAGAGGTGAAAACAGGGCGGGACATACGACAACAATGCGGCTACACGCAACAACATGAGATGGTTGCAAGTAAGGATATGATGGACACAACAACAACATACACGAGCGATTTCTTAAAGTGGGTTGTGAAGCTCAGTGAGGAAAACCTGCCACTTCCAGCGTCGGCGTCTGAGAGTAGCGTCTACCAATGTCACCATTTCGCTTTCGGGATCGAACAACTCCGCGCGAACTACTGAGCGGTTC
>KZ061749.1:289773-315598 GCA_002091835.1 Anopheles maculatus
GCTTCTCTCAAATGGGATTGACAAAGTACAATCTATATGTTTTTAACTTCCATTATGCACTACAAATAGGTACGATACGATACTGCCAAAATCAATAGATATTTTAATATATTCATATATTGAAAAAGTCCTATAAAAATCATCCGCAAAACATTCTGTATAAACATATCCAGGTATATTATATCGTCAGCGATTTAGCGCCAATAAACAGCAAGAGAACAGAAAGAAATTAATTAAACAATAACAAACAAATACATATCGCAAAAGATAGTTAATATTACAGAACCCAAAACGGACAATGGATCAAGAAACACAAAAACGGCAGGCGATTAACAAATGAAAATGTTACATAAAACGGGGTTTCGTACACAAACAAGAGCAATTTGCCTTAAATATATATATTACTGGTGGTAAGTATGAATCAAGATCATTATCAGAGATCGGATCGGTGTGTATGTGTGAAACTGTGTCTGTAGCTTGAGATCATTCATTCCTAACCGCTCGATCACAATATTCCCTTGCAACGAAATATGGCATCGTTAGTTCCGGAGGGGAGGACTTACCTCGCAAGAGGAATGTTATCACGCTCGGTGTAGGCATCATACAGATACTCACTGTAATGAGAACGGAAAATGACAAGAAGAAAAACAATACCACAAACATAAAAAATCGCATCCGATTAAGACACAACCACACCTTCACCAATCACCACAACCACACACACACACACGCAAAACACTTGCAAGAACAGTAGAAGAAGAAATAGAAGAAGAAGGTGTTTTTTTTTTGGTTTGGAAAAGTGTTTTAGCAAATAAACTAATAGACAAAAACTGAAAACTGAAAACTATTGTACACTCGCTTTTCGCATCAAACCGTGTATTTGAAGTAAATGTTACGAATCAAATCTACAGGAACGACTTATGAACGGGATTAACCGATGATGAAGGAAGAGGTATGTGTGTTACAATGAAATGAGCGAGTAAACTAAAACAACCGAAACAACAAATCAAACTTTTTCTTGCTGTAATGCAGTGTTGTGCACGATGCAGGTTTTGTGTGCAGCAGTTCAGTGCCAGCACTCTTCTTATAGCGAGCGGGTGCATCGTTCAGTGGAGGGGAAGAACTGTCCCGTGTACATATCTTAACACACACGCACACACTCATGTACAACAACCACCTTCGTCCTAATGAAGAACAAACAAACAGCTCACGAGAATTTGGGGCAATCCAAAATTTGAACAAGTTTTTTTGAAATTTTCCAAACAAAAAAACAAAAATCTGTGAGCTGCTGTTATCAAAGTTAATTGTTAACTATACTTAATTTCCATTGTACAAAACAAAATTAAATATAACAAAATCCGTACTGCCAAACCTTAAACCAAACTGTTTATTAACTGTTTTATTGTCAACTATGTTTTTGTTTAACTGTCGAGCGTTTCATAATATTCTACACTTACCTATTCTCTACAATTTGTATAGATTATGTCCAAAAATTTACAACACTATCAGGATCAAATCTAATCTATTTTCAAAAGTTTGATCCCATATTTACATCTTGCTTAACACATGATCATTAAAACTTACTAGTGCGTACGATGTACAGTGTATAAAATCGAAACGATCACAAAAGTATAAAATTAAATAAATGTATTAAATATCTTACAGGAAAATCTCTTTGAATTTCACGCCTGACACCATAAATGGTCCGTTTTAATTTTTACTTTACGCTAAAATTGAATTTGGTGCTAAAATCACAACCAATTGAAAAATCGTAATTTTGGAAGTTATATGACAATTTACTTGTAATCGTATTTTCAGTGCATCGTATCAATACAGTGCGTAACGTAACTATTCTAAAACTTTCGTCGTATAGTTACGATATGCACAGCAGTACAGTTGATTGCAATATAATTTCATTTAGAATGATTCCTTGTAGTATTTTTTTTTATCTAAAAATGAAGCAAAATTATGAGCAAAATTGAAATTCACAAACCATGCATTATAATACTGTTCTTTTTGGGAAGCGTATTAGCGAAACAGCATGCGCCATTAAGTACTATAACTACAGCGAAGCTGCTCGCTGTGCATCCTTATCCGCACAGGCGCGCACAACATTCATGCAATGATTGACTACAATAATCACTTTTTTATTAGTTAAAAAGCATGCATCAATAAAACAAAATAAGTATACTTTGGCACCATTTATCTGTAGGCATGCAGTTAAGTAGCTAACTCTACATTGTTCTACAGTAAATTGCAAGGGATGGAAGAACTAGCTTTTGTAACTTACGATTCCACCATCGGCCCCGGGTAAGGATCCGATTTTTGATACAGTGTCGACAGCTTCACACCGAAAATGATTGAAGGCAGGAACAGTAGCAAACACCACACCACTCCAGCCCAGAATCCATTCTAAAAAAAAGGATACCACATTACACGATGTTAAAGGCAATCCGTCGCTAACACTAGCAGCTGGACCTGGATGATACTTACAAATGGATCAACGATACGATTGCAAGTTGCCACAATCACCGATTCGTACACGTTGTACATCGGTCCACACAGCCCAATATCGTTCTGTGTCGAATCGATCACGAACTTGATATACGCATAGATTTGATTGGTAAACCCGGTTACCAGCTCCTCGGTGACATTCTGCACAAAGTTTCGGCCGTGATTGTTGATGTAAAACTCAGCCTCCTTAATCTGTACCAAGAATTTCTCGATGGCAGCGGAAAATGATGGTTGCCCGAACTTCAAGCTGCTGTCCAGCGTGGTCGACAGTTTGATAAGCTCGTTCGTGGACGCTATTATCGGATCGACAAGGTTGGTCTGCAAGTGTCAAAAACAAAATGAAAACGATGTTTCAATACCATGCCCAGAGAAAGATTTGCTTCAAGTTCTCCTACCTGATAGGAAGACAGATGAAGAGCTTGATTCTTTAGGTTCACTTTGATATCGTTCATTTCCTTTCCGGGCGGCACACGGTTCGCTACGTCCCGCAGCTTGTCGGCTATCTCGTTCAAGTTGTACTCGGTAATGTTGTACGTCAACTGTCGAAATGGCAAACGAATTAAAATAGACACTCGCTTTTCCTTTCCAGCGCACAATACTCACATTGTCAGTGAACTTATCCACATCGAAATCATTCAGCTTTGACGCCTTCAACGCTAGAATGTCTTCCGTTGCTTCCGGGGTCAGAATTTGTACCGGATCGATCTTAATCTTGTGCGTAAGCGAATTCAGTTCCCGCGTAATGCCGTACTGCTCGGGGAATTCGCGTATCGTGTCAATATCCACGAAGTTGTTCAATTTCAGCACCTTGTAGATGGAACCATTCTCCCGACACGCCACAATCAGCTCGCCGATGTGTATCTGCTCCACATTGTCGCTGACCGGTAGCTTGGGCCGCGAACGTACGGCCTGTGCCCGCAGATCCGTGTACAGCCGATTCAGGTCAACAAACTGATCGAGATAGTTGACGATCTGATCGTTGGCCGGATCGTTTAGTGAATCACAAGCGGCTCGGCGTGTTAGTGTGCCAACCAGGAATGAAGCCAATGCTACCGCCAGGATAACAGAGAACGTGAGGAAGATGATGGCAACCGCACTGTGAGAGGAGAGAAATAAAAATCGAAATTTATTAATACACACACACGTACGAAAGCAACAGCCTGGATGGATTTACTTACAAAATAAGGAATCTTCCACCAGCACCCTTGTTGCAGCAATCGTCTCCATAGCCGTCCGGACGCTTGCCACAAATGCCACACAACAGTCCAAACACTAAACAAATCAATATCAGCAGCAGCACCGAGCTTATGCCCAGTCCGGCGTAATATCTGTAAATGCTGTACTGCTCGATGTACTCGTCCGCCGTGTCCAGATGTTTGTACGAATTGTTCCCCAGTGTGTCTCCCACATTGTTCAGCCGGGAAGTGAGCATATTCGAGACGTCTTTTATTGCGTTGCCCGTAGAATCCGAAGCGGCCTGCACTTTCGGAATATTTTCCAGGACGGTCTGCTTGAGCGTACTCTTCAGCTGGTTCATCTGATCGACACCGACCTGGATGGCACTGCCCAGACTGCTGTCCGTTAGCTGTTTAACGCTCTCAATGATTTGAGACAAATCCGGCAGCTAAAGGACAAATACACAACATCAAACACAATTAGTAAACTAGTACACGTTAACTGGGACGAGCTGGAAAAAGCTGATATTTATATTTGTAAGGAAAAACAGAAGAATGTGAGCTTGCATTAGAAATAACAGAAAGTTTGTACCTACGCACGCACATACACACATTAAAAAAGGTGCATATTATCTTACAAAACTAAAAATTAATTAATGCAAAACTGCTGTTTAATAAAATGCGATTTAAGTTGATGTTTGCCAACATGTAGATGTATGGAATGATATTAGTCTTTTGCCTCCGATCGAATTTTGTTCTCCAATTCGCTCGTCCGGTACGCCAAGGAGCACTCGTGTAATTCCAGTTCAATTTGGGTGAGTTTTTGGGGGTTAACACACACATATATTAACATTGCAGATATAATATCACACACACACAAACACACGCACACATACACATAACTCGAGTAAAAACCATTAACGATCAAAAAAATTATGATAATAAAATATCATAACAGAAAGGTAGGTAAATAAATCGATATAAGAGCATAGCAAAGGAAATCAAAATAGAAAGTAAATTATGTAAAATAATCGGTATTGAAATAGTAACAAATTGCACAACATGTTGAAACTGATTGCTCCAAAATATAAGACAAAAATATAAAGATCAAGACAAAGGAAGTGAAAATCAAACAAGAAACTTTAACACAACCACAACTCGAACACAACAAACACAACCAACACTAGCGGTAAAGCCGAAAGAGTCACCTACCCTCGGGAAGTATCTGTCTTGTATCTGGTTCGACGATGATAGTATGTACGGTGGATTAATATGTGTGTCCAGAGGATGAATAATAGTTGAGAGTTTAGTAAATTGAGTTAGTTTTGTGGGTGTGTTAGTTAACAATTTAATGTGTTGGCGGGGATGGTGAAGGTGGTGGGTGAGTGATTTCGAATTCGCATGATTCGTTATCCAAATCACGCTCCATTTTGTCGTAAATGTCCTTACTGTACGACAAAGTTATCCACAATTGGTGAGAAATGAATGATGCTTATGGGAAATAATTGCTATGATACATTTGTAATGCGTTTTACGATGAATGCGATGCATGTAAAACTGAAACTCTACAAAACTGTCGCATAAAATGAATGAATTAGAGTAATGTAGACAAATTTAAGGGATTTGTTTTAACTATTTCAACTAATGTTTGATCGATGTGAGTAAAGCAATCTAAGCGAACGAAACCATCCAATTAAACCTTATTTAGCATGAAATGTAGAACTTATCTGTAGGGATAAGTTTATCGTTATTATCTGTAGGATTTAATTTTACTTCTAAGATACCTTCAAATATTTGATAACGGTTTTACGAATACAAAAACCAAACGATTCTATTATTTGGCTTCCACATCTTTCCCTTTTAGAGTTTTGTTTTTCGCAAACGCAATTGAGATTTCAACTGCAACAGGAAACATTTCACTGTTTGTATTTTTATAGTAACTTGCTCTTAAGTATGCTTTCAATATTATTACTTCAAACGTTAGATAAAAGCTTCAATATTATCTGCACGGCCACCACCAACCCCAACAACACAAAACCCCATCGCTGACGAAAGCCCACACGAAGCTTACCGAGTTGTAGTCGATGCCGTTCACATTCAAACGTCCTATCTTGTAGTCATCCATCACTTTAATACATTCCTGTGTGCCACACTTGTTAAGCGACGTAAGCAACTCTCTCTTCACACCACGAAGCCCTACGGAATGAATTCAAACGTTGAATGCATGGAACCCCATAAAAACACAGCGAGCCTCCGAAACTTACCATCATTGAGCTGAGACGCCGTGATCCGTAGCTCGCTGGTCAGTTGTTTCATCTTCTCCAAACTGGCGCGAATTTCGGGCAATGTTTCGACAAACTGATACAGCGTCGTTAGCTTTTCTGCTTGCGATTCTTCCTCGAGCCGTGTGATAATATTGCCAGAAGCATCGTTCAGCATCTGCTTGAGATCGTTGTTCAGCTCCTGGTAGTTCTTGTTCAGCACATGATCGATGTGAGACGAGGTACTCTTCAAGTACAGCCGTGTATCGTGTACAGCATGGCGTGCGGAAGTAGTAACGTTTTCCACCCCATGCTGCATGTAGCTATTGGTAACGAATGCAACCACCACACCGAATCTGTAAAGAAAAACACCACTTATAAGGATGCATGCTCCCAGTGCCGCGCTTTCTCCCCCCAACCAAAACCGAGCAGGATCACTCACACCAAAGCCGAGGTTGAGCAGATCAACAGGAAGCCCAAAATTGCCCGACGACAGGTATCGTGTTTCTTGTCGAACGGTTGAGAACGTCCACCGCATCCGCCGAAGCACCGGCAGCAACACAAGCACAGTCCCATGATGGGCATTATCGCAATCATGATGATGCACAGTGCCGCCACGAGCAAGATCGCCCAGTACTGCTTTAGCAACGGGCCCCAATTGTTGTCCGAAACGTTCGGTCCTGCAGCAATTGCACCTGCCTGGATGGTGATATATCCTACAAGTGGAGAGAGAATAGAATTATTAAATTTGATCGGACATAAAACCCCGAATCTTTCCGTGACTTACCATCCGGAATGGGATTCTCGTCGACGAACAGATCGATCACGTGGTTGGTGATTTCGTACAGCGGTGCCATACCGCGCGGATTGTATGACGTTGAGCTTTGATATTCAATCACTTCATTAAATCGGGTAAACTCAGTCGTGCGGATCTTCAGGATCGGTTCCGCTTGCGCTACCACTACGAATGCACTGGGCAGGATGAGCAATAGGACGACACCGAGCGTCTGTTGTCGCCAGGACAAACGCCCCATGGAAGAGATCTTCGTGGTCGCCATGGTTTGGGGTTGGTGATGTTGGCGTTAAATGATGGCACCGACGACACCTCACACAGCACAACAGCGCGTCGTCCTTCTGTTGTCCAGCTTTTGAGAGGTTGGTTGAATTAGTTGGCGAAGTATGTGATTAGGTTTCGGTTTCGATGGCAGACTCTTAGTTTGGCCACTTTGGTTACGTTTTGAGGCAGTGGTATGGAAGGTCACGATAGCGAGAGCACAGGGAAGATGAAGCACCTTCCGGGGTTTCGGTGGGAACGTTAAACAATATCTAGTAGCGATGACAGCTCAGAAGTGACGAAGAACCTATGATAAAAGAAAAGACATAAACAACATAAGTGTCTTGTTGTTATAAAATTATCACACATTCTTAGCTTAAAACTCCTCTGTGTGCTACGATAGCTCTGCTTATCTTATGGTAACACATCATACACTAATAGAAATTTATTGCAATTGTCCCCCTGACTGGCCTGGTCTGATTTGCGACCCAGTTTTTGCTGATCGCTAATTAAAGTCCCCTTCAATAAAATCTTCCAGAGAACGTTTGAAGCCTCAAACCATTTAATGACAAATTATTGCTCCAAAAGTCTTTCATCCAAAGTGTTAAAACGCACCGTACATCCTGTTACAGAACACTTGCTAGTATCTGAAGCGAATTCATTCTTTTCTTTGTGGACTATAGGAAATTTAGGTGGACGTGACTCTGGTGAAGTTGTGCAACTACACTACTAACTTCCAATCGCACATAATACATAACAACCCGCTGAACGCTACATCTACTCGGAAGAAGCAGCACGTAAAAAGAAAACTCTTATTTTCTTCGTTTTAATTCCGTGTCTAGGGGTGTGTGGTAGAATATTCATATCTGCAATATGATCATAACCATTCGTAAAGTCCTTCCATAAAACGTTTCACCCATCACAGCCTTACAGACAACGCGGAGCAGTTATGGCGTGTCTAGAACGCATAAAATTGGACCGAAAAATGAAGTCTTCTGTCGTTGACATGGTGCACAAAAAAGAATGAACAGAAAATATAAATAATAACTATGATGGAATTGCTTTGATAGTTGAAATTGCAACTCAGAAATTCATAACATCATCTATACTAGAATTATTAGAGACATCTCATGCAAAGATCACTTCAAATATGATTTCTTACAGTAGGAAATCTGCTAAAATCTGTCAGAAAACCACAATCACTGGGCCACCGGGCCCAGTTTCGCCATTACAACCGACCCAAGCAAAAATAAAGGTAGCTTCAACGCACAGTTTCAATTTATCTCTCCCTTGGGTGGTGGTCGTGGTGGGTTTTGGTTTCGTTCCCATTTCGCGTCCTTAACGTTCCTTCTTCGCGCTCTGTCTCCGTGACTCAGCCAGATCGGTCTGTGGTCACGCTTTTTACGATAGTTGTGCATGAATAGCTGCTGTTTCCTTAGTTCAGTTCTGTGTTTCGGTTTGAGGCCCCCGTTAGTGAAGAGAATCGAGGCAGCGTTTGTACGGGGTTTTTCGTTTTTGCCTCGCAGATTTAGCAACTTTAACCGGAATCTCCCAAAAAGGAAAACTTAAACAGAAGTGTTGCCTACGGTGGCTTAGGTGAAAGCAACGCGAAACACATTCGTTCGGGTGATAATTTGGAGCCGAGTTCTAATGAGAAAGCTCCGTTACTAAAAGGTTCAAATGATTGTAAATCACGATTGCCGCTAATTTTTAATATCATCAAACCACAGGGAACTGATCATAGATGAGCAATCCAATGATTCATACGGACAAGGTGATAGCTTTCGCTAGAAAATGCTTCAGCAGAACGACAGATGTGTTTTACCGCACATTAGTCAATGCAACAAATACAAATTTTCTAATAAAGAGAAAAACATTGATAAAAAAATCAACATTGAACATTAATAAGCCTTTTAGGGTTGGGTAAAATTGATGCTTTCGAGCAAACCGATGTATCTGAGTGCATGTTTCTTCCTGTTGCTAATACGCAATGGAACGTGCCAATAAAACACAAACATCAGCCTCAAATGGCATCACTCAAACAAATCGTGACTGGTACCATAAGGCCCAAAATAGCTTATATCCAACTACAGGGTATACATGGTCAAAAAACAGAAGTTCACATGTATAAAACAACTTAGTATGTTGCTCTCATGATGCGATTTATGTGCAAATTGTAGAGAGTGCTCGATTTGCGCATCGTTCTTGCGTTCTGTATCTAAAACCCCTGGATGTACACTGAGTAGCTATTCAAAAAATGTACATGTAGGTCCTAATGACCCCCTGCCATATTTTACAAGCCCTTCTTAAATATACGATTCGATCGAAATACACAGCAACCAATTAACCCAACCACCGAAGTCAAAATAAACTTTATCCGACAGAGCATTTGATAGACCACAAAGGCATGGCATGATAGCAAATGATGTCTTTCCTATGTCTCACCATTAATGGTGCCTGCGTTTTTTGTAAGCTATATTTTATCACCCATATGAACAGCGGCAGCAGCATGTTGCTCGTTCTTCTCGTCTCGGTTTTACATAAACATACTTTTCGGGTTTGTTTTTGCTTCCTTAGCTCTCTCTCGTTCTCTCTCACCCCCCACAGACAGTGATCTCCTGCAACGATGATAACCTTTTCCTCCGAGTGAGTGGTGTTTCAACATTAGCATCTTCGTTCTGAGAGCACCAAGAACTACTGCTCGAATGCAAGCGCAACGAACCACGAAGCAAAAGCAGGGCAAAAAATCCCAACTCGCGGAGGGAAACCCCGCGAGACAAAAATAATAATATAAATATCCAAACTCAACCGATCGTGACAGCAGCTGCATTATGTGTGTGAGGCGTCTTCTCTCCCGGTCCGGTTGATGGGAAAATGGGGTTTCATCTGCAGTGCATTCTTCACCAATTACTTCACTGCTGCTGACTGATGATGCTGCGAAGCGATTGCAATGCTCAACCGAATATGCTAATGTGAGGTTGTTCAAAGAAAGCCACTGAATCAGAAACATTCGTCATTGGTGCGAAATATGATCGAGTGCTTATTTACTTATTACTTTGATTCTCAACTATATTGACAAATTATTTTGTACATTTATCCCCAAACCATTCCAAACAAGATACATTCGAGAAACATTTACTTCAAACGAATGACGCTCGCATATCATTGATAAAAAGGCGAATTAAAACTTCCCCCGAATGAATCATCACACTTCACACATGTTTGCTTACTAAAGTGCGTTACAGCTCACTCGCTCAATTGGTCACGTTGGAAAACTAAACACGTTTTATTTGTCACTTTTATTGTCACGCCATACGAAAGTCGTCTTCACTGTGTTATCATTCAGACGACCGTATGCCATCCATGCACAATATGATAAGACGCTCTACTCATCGATTGTTTTGTAAACCATTAAGTGTAGTGCAAAGGCAAAAAAAGCATCTTTTTATAACGCATGTGGCCACGGGAAGGTCTTTAAATGAAAAAAGGAGTAAACGTTTCCTATCGCAAAACGGTTGAGCGGTCGTCACTGTCTAATCGAGTGGTAACGCCTTTGAGTGGCTTAATTATATCGAATTCCGGCGTTCCACACCCATCGCAAACTCAGCGCGACAGCGAAAATGGTTTCGCGTGTCGCCAATCGAAATAGACACCTAGGCGATGCTTGCAATCGGGCAGGAGAATTTATCTACAATTAACAACTTTTGCTTCAAAGGAAAAACAAATTGAAAAGTTTATTTTTTTCCTACCGCAACCTAAATATATAGGTTACCCAAGCACGTTACTGCCTGCTTCTTGTCCGCTTTCCTGCAATAAAGCTACAGCCTGCTGTTGGCCTTGAGGCACTGCGGAAAGGGAAATTAAATCAATAATTTTATTACCTTTCACCGACAACGGATCGACGGCAAACAACATCGTCATCGTTCGGGGGGTTGCCTTTTACGACCTGCTCCCGATGCACTTTTCCTTTTCCTACCAGAGACCCATTGCCAAGTGCGTGTTCCCGTCCGTCCTTTAGTGATCTATTTCTTCCAGCACACAACAAACTCCTCAAAGTACAAGAGACAGTCGCTTTCTTGATTGATAGAATGCTTCCTGTTGGTGGTTTCCGTTTGTTAAATGCACTTGATGTTGTTCAAGAATGTTATTACCAGTCTCACACAAACAAACGCAACAAAAGAAACCCTGATAAGGCGCTGATTATAGCCAGTGCAAACGGTTTCGGTAGGATTCTTCAATAGATGGAAGTTTATATTGGAAAAGGTCGTCATCGGAGGTTATGAAGATGATCGCTATGACTATGTTTTTATAATAATCGATTGGAGAAGGCGTGTAACGTGAGATTACAGATGAATTGTGCCACAAACTTGAATCTAACTAATAATAAATAAATTTGCTGTGACAAGTAGTAGCACAAGAAGTGTGCTGTATTGGCCTTAACTTCTGTAACATCATAAGCTTTATACTAGCCACGAGACAGAAAACAACTTTACGTTTACTTCAAACAGACTCGTGTCAAAAGAATTTTCTTTCTCGAAAAAAGCACCACAACATTAGTCTAAACGAATGTCTCTGTACCGAGTCAAAACAGTTTTGCTACCGCACCAAATCAACCGAACCGATTCACTTCCTCCTAAGCGAAAGACGGACGCACGTAGCGCCATTTCGTTCATCGAACAAACGGTTTCGACTGTTCGCCTCTAAAAGCTCAAGTTTTGTGTGGCACCACAATGCCACCGCCCGAAAAGGGGTTGTTTATTTCTTCTCCAACGTTTTTTTTTCTCAGTTCTCACTATGCGCCTGCCACTACGCGACAAACAAACAACAACAACGCTCGAGAAAGTGCCAAACCGCACCGTCCGACCGGGAAACGGGACTCGTAGACGTCGTCGTCCGTTGGTGACGTTTCCCAGTGACGTTCTCTTTTTACCGAAGTGGGTCATTTTGGGGCAAAAGGTAAAAACATCGAGACGTAGGAAGCTAACCACCATCATTCTCTTGGAGTTTCTATTTCTTGCCTGAAGCATTTAAGGTTTTCCCCTGTTTTTTTCATTATGTCCTCATCATTTGCGACAAATTTATGCTGAGGGTTGTGCTATATCGCCGCATAAAAAAAAAATCTTTAAGACCATTTTTATGAGGATAATCGATGTACTACAACTTTCGAATATCTCCATATTATTGCGAAAAGTATTCAACAAACTCTCTAAATATGAATAAATAATTGCAATAAAGTAGCCTCTTAATATAGCATAATAACTAAAAGGACAGTGGATCGTTAGGGAGCAGTAATTGCAGCATAATATAATAAACTCGTTCTAAATTCGTTTAACCGTCGACTCATCGCTTCATCTCATCATACCGTCATTAACTCAAGTGAAAAAGACACATCCTTCAATCACGCACACCCGTGTGCGTCAGCAGATTGGTGCAATGGCGAAAAGAATGAAGCAAGGGAAAGGCTAAAATATTAATTAAAGCATATGTTTTCACCCCTTTATCATATTCATTGGAGCATGCATGAAATTAATCGTAGGGAAACCCCTACTACCCATAACGCGGAGATTTTAGATAATCAATATTCATCAACAACATTTCCTTTCCAAGAGACGCACGCACATCAAACCATAGCAGCAGCACCCTTGTCGATCGAATTCTAAAAACAGGGAACACCACATTATTTATTGATCCTATATGGGGTAGCGAGTTCGGGGATTCAATTTCCTGTCGTTCCAGGGACACACAAGCGCGCCTCTTCCAGGAAACAATATGAATCCTAAAAATATCCTCCACACTGATCAGGTGTAGTGAGGGTGTTGTTTGCGTATGCCAAATCGAGAAAGATGAATATCTTTGCGCAACTAACTGTCAACACTTACGGACGAAGTGGGAAAACTTCACTACCACTGTGGGCCAGAAGCTATACAGTAGTAGCAGCAGCAGCAGCACCGCCAGCATTAGAAGAGGAGGCCTACCACGAGCCAACCATGTCGCATCCGTTCATCAATCATTCAGAGCATGCTCCCGGGGCAACCCCTAACGTGACAGAGGACCATCATTACCAACGCGTGCCTCCACGGTCCTATTTCTTCCACGCCATTTCTGCCCGTTTACTTTCATTCAATATTGATGCCGATGGTTGGGTTGACCAATCGGTGGCGCTATGTGCCGAAAGGGCATCTAGAAAGCTAGTAGGCTTAGCACAGCAGCGCCATCAGTCTAAAATCGTGACCATTTCCGTTAATCGGCAACCTGCGTCCACAAAGCGCGATGTCCGCCTGTCGTTTTTTTAAAGCTGTCCACCGTTTGGCTTTTTGTTTCTGCTCTCTTCTCCAGCTGCGAATGTGTATGTCGTGATTGCTTAGAAAGTGAAACAATCATAGGGAGCAGATAGAAGAAAATAATTGGAAAAAGTCGCTCAACGCGATCGCAACACTATCTCCGGCACCGCGGTTCGGAACACCTCAAATCGCGCACCCGTGTAACAAAAAGCCTTCGCCATCCGGTCTTTCATTAACGATGGAGAGCAATCACGGGGCGGTGTAGCTATCTGCCATCTATTCTCGTCGTACGTGGAAGATACATCGGACACCTGTTTACATGGTGTGGACCCAATCGTTAAAAGTCCAACCTAACCGCTGCCCGTGCTTATCTGGCTGAAATATGCCAACAATCAGCGCCACCAACACATGACTTTTCCAACGTTCTATCGCTTCTGCTGGCAAACGAAAAACACAAACTACAACAACATAGTCCATGCCAGCGGAACTACGAAACGATAAGCTACCGCATGCCGCCATCCAGCAGTTCGTGACGATATGGTTCTGGCTTTCCTGGTCGATATGGTAACAATTGTTGAACCGACGACGACGACGACGACGACGTGGGTTCATCGTTCCAGCGACTGTCACATACTCAACGACACGTCCGTCAAACGAAGTGCTGATTATTTTTCTGTTTTTTTGTTGTTGTTGTCTATGCTAATCACGGTAATGGAAGACCGGCCGCCGGTGGTATAGCGCAAAACGACTCTGTTGTTACTAGCGAAGCTGTTATGATTAATACACGAGCATTCACCAAGACACATGCCACCAATCACAGGATATCGGTTGACATCGTACATAATTTACGTTAATTGTGTCTCGTGGGTCAATAATTGTGGTGGATCAATTCAATTGTCACGAAACACTTTGCATTATCACGCTCCGGATCTTAGCGACTTGACAGTAGATGAATGTGATAAATGTCTCTGTGAACCTAGTGAAGGTTTTTTGGAGGTATTCAAATACTCTCTTAGTCAAATCTAAATTCCAGTACGTACTACGTGCATATAATGATAGCCAGCGAAGAGCGTTACTTTCACCCGTGAATTTTGTTTGGGACATCATTAGTTTTTGTAGGTAGATGTGTGCCTTATAATCCGGATAGTTTATGGAACTGGCACATACTCAACATCCGAAACAGTAACTTGAAACATATTCTACCGTGCACACATAACATGGCCCTGCTGTATGGCCCAATCCTACCAGCGCCAGGTGTGACCTAGTGACCTCTCGTTTTAGGGATAGTATATCACCCGCCCGAACTGCATTAGGGTTTGGGTAACATTCGCTTGCAAGGTTTCCTACCAAAAACCTCAAACAACCTGAAGTTGCAGCTTAGCACCACCACCTCTGCCCGGTGTTCTCCCTTCATTCCGCCCAAAACTGCCCCCGTAGGCGATTCGTGGTTGAGTTTTCTCCTTTGCAGCACATGCAAATGCAAAACCACGACCAGTTTTGAAATGTCGCCGGGCTAGCCGAGGTAGCTGGATAGATGACGAAATCACCGCACCAAATGCACTGTGACGGTGGGAAATGCGCGAATCTCGCCTCGAGAGTCTATTTGTGCAATCTTCAAACTTGTTTGTGACGTTGAGCTGGGTGTTGGTTTTTACCATGATGCATCTCCGGGGACGAAACAGACAGCGTGAATCGTAATCAGTATCATATAAATTCTTCCAAATCTGCTCGCTTTTAAACACACCTCTAAAGTTGAATTCAACCTAAAAGTAGAAAAAAAGGAAAAACCATACATTAAATCAATGCAAATTATATTTAATATTTAAACCCATAAAGCTAGCTAACTGGTCACAAATTTGCTGCACACGCTAGGAAACAAATAATGCAACGTAATGTGCAACGGCGACTTGTTTTGCGTCAAATCAACAAAAATAAATTAAGTGAACATTTCTCATGACTCATCGAATACGTCCTTTTGTAACCACATGTCAACCTACCACTGTTGTCAAAACAATATATTCATTCAGTTCGAAACCAATTTGGCCATTTCGTTGATTTGTCATCACATTTTCAACGGGACGACATCCAAGAAATTCACACGCCAACTTTCCACCACTTTTGTCAGGGCTCGCTAATGACCACCTGCCGGTGGAGGGCTAGCCGACCCACTAAGATACAGACAAGCCCCGTCCTACAGAGCAAGGGGGATTTTCCTTCCACCACATACATACAGCTCCCGTGTATTTTAGGTCAGACCCGTACAGACAATTGGCTCTGAAGACAGTTCACTATGCTGCCGTCAATTTAGTTCCACTTTCTCAACCGTGGAGCTAGGCTTCCCACGATCGGGTACAGTGCGTAGTAACTGATACTACCTAGTTCGTTACACTGACCATTTCACTTTCATTGTAACGACCACATCCACCAAATTCCAATACATTGCGAGAGAAATGTATTCACGCACAAGCCTTGTGTTGAATTCCTTCATACAAAAGCACATTACCATAGGCAGGGCTCTCATCTTATCTACAATGCCATAGTTTGTTATCTGCAGTAGCATTTCCTAGAAGCTGAAGCAACCCGGCCCACAACTGAATACCTCGGCGTCCGATAGGAAACGCATATTCCTATGTTCAGTCAAATCCGGAGAATACGGGCTACAACAGCAAACACATATTTGCATCCACATTTTCCACATTGCGCCTACATCTTGCTCGTCGTGTAAATTTAATCAACCACATATTCCCGGGCGCACAGACACACACTCACTCTCACAGGAGTTGTTATGGTAATCAAACACACTCAATGTGTCGGGTGCAAACTGTCAGAGCGAAAAAGAATTCGAGCACGGTGGAGCTATTTGTTGAACTACGCGCAACGACGCATCTTTAACACGGTCCGCTAGACGGGAGAATGAGATGATTGCTTCATTGATTACTTTCCTGCTGGCATCTTTTTCTACAGCCCCATGGCATAGGCCTATTTTTATTGGCTTTAGACGAGTGCTCAGGAACGCTCCACCATGTTGTAGGTGCTGATCAGATTAAACAGCTGTTGTAGCAGCAGCCGGTATGCTGATTCCGACGGCCTAATGCGTGCTCGAAATAAATGTCCCGAAGGTATCGTCGACATTACCTATCAGAATAGTGGAGCAAGTTTGTGGACATCCACATTTTCCACATTGCGCCTACATCTTGCTCGTCGTGTAAATTTAATCAACCACATATTCCCGGGCGCACAGACACACACTCACTCTCACAGGAGTTGTTATGGTAATCAAACACACTCAATGTGTCGGGTGCAAACTGTCAGAGCGAAAAAGAATTCGAGCACGGTGGAGCTATTTGTTGAACTACGCGCAACGACGCATCTTTAACACGGTCCGCTAGACGGGAGAATGAGATGATTGCTTCATTGATTACTTTCCTGCTGGCATCTTTTTCTACAGCCCCATGGCATAGGCCTATTTTTATTGGCTTTAGACGAGTGCTCAGGAACGCTCCACCATGTTGTAGGTGCTGATCAGATTAAACAGCTGTTGTAGCAGCAGCCAGCCAGTATGCTGATTCCGGCGGCCTAATGCGTGCTCGAAATAAATGTCCCGAAGGTATCGCCGACGTTACCTATCAGAATAGTGGAGCAAGTTTGTGGACTTCGCGTTACATCCATTCCCGAAGGGACCCCTAATCCAGGTTGGGGGTGTGTGTGTGTGTCACGAGGGAGGAAAACATTTCATTTCACCTCCATTTTTTTTCTCTTCTTCCTACATATCCACCCTGCTAGATACAGGAAATTGCTGATAAACGCATCATCATCGCAATTTACGCACACACAGCGGCGGCGGACGGTGGTGGATTCACGCGCTTCGACACCGGACCCTTTTCATACAGTAACCCACGTTCTGCTCTCTTCGCCTCTTCCCGAACGGTTGGTTGGTCCAGTGCGCAAAATACCCGATCCGATTTTCAGCTTTATTACACGAGAAAATTAAACCTTGAAGCGATCTCCTGCCGCGAAGTATCTTAAGGTGCCGCCCTCCTACTGATCCATCAAGCGGATTGAGGGGAGCTGCTGTGGCAAATCTTTGGCAACAGTGTTGGCGGCAGCTGATGAAAAACGAGCAGCAAGAGAGCCAATTTCGTTCCGTAACACCTCCGAAGATTACTAGAGGGAGGTGAGTTTGTCCATGCGTGCCGTTTGGCGGAACACGTCATTGCCGGAACAAACGTTACGGTGGAAGAAACATCCGACAGCAAATATCGCTTTTACTGTACACACACACAGAGTTTGCTGATAAGAGGCATATTTACTTAACAATCTTTCAGAGGTTGTATGCGTTTTGTAGGACCACAAACATGATCAACAGATCGCCTTGGAGTAGTGAAGATTATATATGGTAAAGGAAACTACTAACAATAAACAGTTTACTGTATGCACATAATATTAGGTGTTACTCATGTATCTGGACAACAGAAAATCTTGTACTTGCAATCTCTTGCAATGTCGGAATTTCTTTCCAACACGATTGTTTGTGATTGATCGCTTGCGAAAGGACAATTTCTTGGAGTGATAACGGTAGAACACAATCGAAAGATAAAGTCTGTCTACCTTAATCTGTCCATTGAAACAAGCACACGTCCAATGATGTGAAGTCCCCATTAGGAACTGGAAGCACTTGACACCATAAAAACGGCGTTGTAAATAAGTCCTCCATGGACTCATTATTCTCACGATTAGGATAAGTATATAAAAGGAGATCTCCAAATAATTCGAAAGACGAAAGCATAGCATTACTCCACAAGTACTTCATGTTCCTAAACTTCAACCAGGGATACGCTTAATCCAATCATTAACCAGCTTCTTATCGCCTTAATACCGGAAAATTCCGCCCAAAAAAAGGTTAGAATGATCATATCGATGTTTGATAAGCCCCCGTTCACAAGAATTGCCACCACGGGCCTTTCGTGCAGTCGGTCTGATTGACAGCGGTAAGAGCAACCTTGGCTTTTATCACTTATCGTCGTTATGTTTGCTAATCGGTTCAAACACCGACACCTCACGCCACACAAACGAACTTCACCGTCACTCGTAAAGGTAAAGAACGGCCGTAGGGAAAAGCATTTGATGAATCAACTTTTGACAGCTCATGTAAATCGATACCCGGGGTGGAAGTTTCAAAAAAGTGAATGTAAATATTGGAAGATTAGGACCTACGACGTATCAAAATTTGTGTCTATATGAATTAACTACTACTTTGATCTAAATAATTGATTTACTTCACATCCTACACCTCAATAACAATCCTTAGCTTAGTTTAAGATTCTAATTAAACATCATTGGAAAGCTTAAAACAGCACCAGAGAAAACCGCTCCAAAACAACGCGCCACGGAATAGCCATTACGCTGGGGCCATTAAAACCTGAACGATTTGTTTATATTAGCGCTACTGGCCACGGTTACCAGCCGGCAAGGCAAAGGGCATATACGGTGTGTGTGAAGCGAGCGTCCATTTTTCCGCTTTAAACAATCAGATTTCAATTTCATTATCTCTCCTCCACTCCACTCATGCCAGCGCGGCCCACCAAAAGCCGCTTGAACATTATCTACCACAACACTTTGCCTTAAGGAAGGTTTTGGGTTGGTTATATGTGTCTAGGTTCTTTCACGTAAACACACTCACCGACGTGTTCCGTCGGTAAACATTGGTTTTACCCGGTAGAGACCCGAGTCGCGCCGAGCATGTGGTAAAAATTAAGATCCTTCTTCTTCAGGTCTCGGGTGCTTAGCTTGCACATTGCTCATGTTTCAAAGGACGAAAGTGTGCGTGAGAGATCTCGGAGCATCCGGTTTTATGAGGCCTCTTATGATCATGCTGTGTTTCCCGTGTGCGTTTCCAAACCATATTCTATGCGGCACAGGGTTTAACAACTATCCCTAACACTACACGACAATCTCTCGTACCGATCATCTTCTAAAGGATTACCACGACAGCAAAGAGAGACACAAAAAAAAAAACGAGTCCACGTAGGCAGTTTCTGTGGGTCCTTGTTGTTTGGGATTATGTCCGCCTACCTCTCAGCACAAAATTTATACCCGGCATACCCGAGGGTTATTGTTAATTATCCTGCAGTACAACACAGATTAGGGATACGGCACACAAACAGACTCGTACTCTCACTCCCTCGCTCAGGTACAAGGGCGCCCAAAAATGCAAATTAAAGGTCTTGGACGGTGCGTGTACTCGTTGTCCGAATTGGCTGAGTAAGAAATGGAAAACAAAGTTCTGCATAAGCAAATGGACGGAGCTATTAACGTACACACGGCGTAACCTTCTCCATTAATCGCGCCTTCTTTTGGACACATTTGCCTACACACTTAGTACGCTTCATGACGGATCATTTGGCTAAGCTTCTAGCTGGTCACCGAAACAACTATCAACGACTAATTCGGGACTAATTCCATCGAAATTTATGTTTCATCAACACGACATGCAAACAGCGTACGTACACTAACAGCAACCTACCCACCAATTTAATGCAACCGCGCACCGCCAATTTGCTGTCCGCTAATGATCAATGAAACGATTACTAACCTCTCCGAAAGACTAACCCTTCGAATGAAGCGCTTCGTCATTGAGCATCGACGGATTTCGGAGGCAGCAGAAAGAAATTAACGAGAAAAGATCTGAGATGGGCAAGTAGCGGCAACGACACGAAAAGCACACCACCCCAACTCAGCTCAACACAAGCCGCCAAGGTCAACTGGTACAGTTTCCGTTGGCGAACTTTAACTCCTTCCACCGTAAACCGACTTTCTGTTTTTTGTTGTGGCGTGTTTGTGTGTGTCCGCTGCTCCAAAGCTACAACCTTCATTGCCTTTTACCGTACGATTCGCACAGCCAATAGCCTGTTAATCTTTAGAGCACCACCTACTAAGGATACTGCAGAAGCGTATACCAGTGCTGGACTCATATAGTTTCGGTACTAAATACCAGCGTCGGGTCCCACTCAACCGACTTAGCCATGGTTGAGAGGCGGAATTGCGCCACATGATCCATTACAACAATATGACTCAATCGTGTACGATCAAGAAACAAATGGCTATCAAAAGCTGAGGGTGGAACAAAGTGGTCGTTCTCACCAAGAGAGATACACCGCACAACATTGTCTGGTGTTCCCAGCTGGCACACAAAAACACAAAGCCAATGTTGCTTGATTGTGGCAGTTGAGTTCTCCCAATTATTTGCCCTTGCTACGCGATCTTAGCTAGAGCGCAGAAGACTCTTTCAGATGCAGTCGTATTTGGTGAAGAGAGAACTGGCCCAGCTACGAGTTGAAGTAGTTAAAAGCAAGGTTTAATCGCCTAGCTTCACTGCCATAGTCCGGCTGAAGCTAGGGCACCGGTGTCCGGAATTATTGGAACCTATGTGCTTGTAGACCCGGGCTCAACAATTCACCTACTGACTCACATTTAACCCAGCTGCAAACTGTTATATCATTCGATTATGCTGACACGCGAAGCAAATGGACCTATTAAAAGACACACCATAAAAGCAAAACAAACAACGCCATCTTCTCCTTCGCTGGATCCCTATGTACATCCACAAACTCTCTTTACAGCATAACAACTGTTCACCCTTGCCAATTTTCAATTACATCACGTTCGGACCATACAGTTTTGATGCCCAAAAGTCGTCCGCATCTCGCTCTCGCTGCTCCTCGAAAACAGACCCACCCCGGAATCTTATAATTTGCCCCAACTCTTTTCCTGCATATCCGAGGCGTCTGTACAGCATTTTTTTCTCCTCAACTTAATATGCCCGCAGCTTGTCGCTTCCTTTTCTCGCTCTTTCCGTGTGCGCTGATAATTGAGCTTTGCATTCAATTACAGCCAACGAAGCATAACACACCGCGCCTCGATTGCACCGGGTTACAAGCTTTGCATATACCTCGGATGTAAATCAAAACCGTTCTCGTGTGCCGCGTGGCCTCACACCGAGCTCATTCACTATGACGCCAACTCCTTATCAACACCGGGAGTCAGTTCGCATGACGAGGGCGAATTTTGCCGAGCCTCCGAGAGGTCTTCCACATGCAAAGGCATGGGCTTCCACTAATATTATTTGCGTTCGTTATGCTCACTTTGGTACACAAAAGACGCTTCTCCAAGCCGACCGACCGACCGACCAAGCACCGGAAACGAGTGAATTTATAATTAAACTTAAATCACTTGCACTTTCTGGCCCACGCTATGACACGATTCTTCATCAAAGAGGCGTGGGTCAGAGAAGCATCAGCAGCTGGGTGTGAAGATATTTGATTTCTCAACCCCAAAAAGTTGCCGATGAACAAGTTATAAATGAAGAGAACTGAGCGAGTAGGAAAGGCGTGCGCCTTGGATTTGCATATTCTGCAAATGGACCTTGGAATGGTAAATATTTTCGCATGCAATTAGCTGAATAGTGTAAAATTTTCCAGTTAAAAGAGCTCCAGGAAAATGAAGATCATTGGAGTGAATTTCTCTATCGTTGAAGTTGTTAATAATATTCATAGCATCAAAAACTATTTCTATAAGCCTTTTTTTACACTATTTCAGTGCTCTCTACATATCCTCCTTAGTGCTCTGTAGTGCCCTAAAGAACTAAGTTTATGCTTTAATATCTATAATAACTATGAAACCACCATGATCACATTACAACGGAATAGCTTACGGTCCGAACTAGCTAGCTGCCCCGAAACAAGTCGCTCGGTAGAATTTAATTAAAGCACCAACACTTCTAGCCACAACAAAACCCGATCGTGAAGTCTGCTGTCCATGCACCACCGCACCAAACCCCCTCCACAACTTAATGTCAATTGATGTCGGTTCCGTTATGCTACGCTCCGACAAACAGCCACGAACCAGCAGCACAGAAACCGAATCGAGATTCTAGCGGCAGGGCAGAAACCTCGTTGTTATGGGGAGGCGGAGGTCTGATGGACGATCTGATGTCTCAACTCGTCTACTTCGCTGGGGGCAGTGTGTTGCAGTAAACATATAAACTGTATCCATCAATGTCTCTACCGACACAAAGTTGGAGTTTGGACGATGGATTGTGTTTTCTGTACCGAGAGAGCTCTAACACCTACCGGACCAAGACTCGAGAGATGATGTACATTTGCCGAGCACGAATGCACTTTCGGGGTAATGGTTCTAAAAGCAATTGAATACAGTTGACCTTCTTTCCTAGCTGTAGTTGAAGTTCTTTACGGTGCTCTCTCGCTCCAGTACACTGTGCGAACCAATAAAACTGACCACTGATCACGCAGCATCATGACGCGGAGACGGAATAAATTTACTGCTTGACCAGCGACCCCAATGGCGGAATATCTGCTCCATCTGCAGTACAGTACCTATACGAACTTTGTTTGGCGCCGTCAAGGAGGATAGTTCCTTTAGACAAAGTGTTCTTCTAATATTGATTTTGGAAAAACTGAAACGCACCAACCAGTACTTGTATCGATTTTGTTTTCCGTTGCGTTTGTTCTGTTCTGTCCAGAATTTTCGATTGACACAATTCTGTCAACGGGTGATGATGATGATGGTCCGGTCCGCAGTGTCAAGAGTCAATAAAAACTGAGACACCAGCTACCGAGAGATTACGCGTTACGTTGCTGTTAACAGTTCACTGCAGTGATTTTGCGTCCGCTTGCGTCCGTGATTCCCGAGCGCGGAGATAATCATCACGATCGATTTTCACAACCTTGCTTTTTTCCTACGCGTGGGAAAACTCTTCAAGGTGCAACGGTCGTTGTGATCCGATTATGGTTTGCCATTTTGGATTAGCAATGAGAAACACGTTTTATAGTGTAACGGGCGACTAGTGTAAAAAAGTCGCAAAAGCACTTTATAAAGCCTCGAATCAAACCTTCGCAAGCAGACTGTTCTAATCCAGAGTAAAAAATGTTCTACTATTTTCCTCAAATAAGACTCTTTAAGTCACCTCGCTTGAGGCTTATGTAGGCAAGAATGATTTGTGACTAAGACTTACTTGCCTCCTGGTAACCATCAGTTGCGCTCTTATCGTAGCGATTTCATAACAAATGTTTAAAACTAATGTCAGTAATCCGATGTCTACGCTGGGCGACTTAACTCTGTGGAGTGTCTTTATCATGTGATACATAGAGTGATTGTCTCTTTCCATGGTGAGGAATAAAAAGGTTTCTTTGTTCGAGAAATGTTTGTTGTACTTGATGTGTGTTAATCCTAGAAACCCTTCGAGCTCACAACACACGAAAGAATTGTATCATGTGTCATATGTTTTGATGCAAATAATGTAGAGAAAGATCTTAGTTTTATAATATAATTTAGAGAATAATAGGAAAAACCCGTTTTATGCGATACTAAGCATCTGTAAATCGCCACTCTTTAAGCATATTTACATTGAATTGCATTTTGTCGCTCAATTACCCTCACCATGAACAAAAGCAGATTTGCAGTTGCAAAATTTACTTCTCTTATGCCCCCGGTCCATGTGTTTTACCCCACCCAAGGGTAACACTAAATATCCGCATTCAACCGAGATTTTAACTACATACTCGTGCTTCGCTTCCGACTTCGTCCCCTCTGCGAGATCGTGCCAACCTTCTAAACACGGTTCTTAGCGTACGATGAACCACCACGGGGTACAATAGAGAATTTACACGACGGCACCGCACATTCCCTGGGCAGGGCAACTGTATACACACAGACACGCGCTCTGATGTATGTCCACAATCATGCCAGGCTTCATTTAATCTCTTTTAAGGTCTCTGTTTTTCCATCGCCCCACCCGACGATAGGACCGACGAGGTCCAACGTGCATCAACGAGCAACAAAGAATGAAATGCACCTTGCATTGTTGTTACTGTGCACTTTTGTTGCACAGTAACTGTAGTTGGCTCTATTATCTAACGGCCAGCAAAACAAATGCAGGTGGAGGAGGAGGACAAACGCTGAAGAAGAATTAATTTATCTTAATGTTTTTAATATATAAGCGTGCTAGAAGGGAATGTAACGTAGCTCATTGGATACGGCAAACTAGACGCCATTTAGCGCAAACGAAAATAAATGACATGATGTATGTGGCTAGTTCTAGATACAATTTAGTGAGCAAAGAATGTTATTTCTGGGAATGGATGTATGACAACATTTCTCATGAGTCTTTAACTCGTAAAAAGGAACGTACAGAGAGATCCAGCATCGCCTATATCCTAAAGGATCCATATTTTTCAACTATTTATTTAAACTTTTGCAAAATATTTTTTGGGATAAAGAGGATTAAAAATATCGAAACAGGATCGATTCTAAAACCACATAATCGCATTCGAAAAAAAAATGGTAAATGACCGGTCACCGCCATAATTTACAATCACCTCACTAGCACTCTCGCCATCAGCAAGTACACAGTCCCTTCCTTTCCTTGTGTATGACCCCAACCAACCCAACCAAGTAATGTCGACGACTCAAGAGAACAAGTAAAATTAGACCCCATTTTGTATGAGCCCTCAAAAAGGGGGAGAACGAGAGAGAGAGACCCTACTAATGGAAAAGCCTCCCCATGGTCGTCCATTTTGATATTGGCCAAACAAGCGTCCCTCGCGCCCTGTGATTGCTGCTGGCTGCTTGGCCCACATCGACCATCGCCCTGGTCTCATTCTAGTCGGAAGGGGGCGCTTTTTAAATTATCCCCACAGCCACACATATGTACCGAGGCGCGGGCCGTTTGCAGCACGCGATCCACTCCCCTATGAAAGTACAGCTTTTGATGGAGCGCACTGAATATTGAAGTAGTGCAAAAACACTCTAACCTCTCGCGAAAAAAAAGCGACAACACACGATGGAATCAAAACGAAACCATGTCAACAGTCAGTAGGGACGTCACAGTCAGCTAGAATAGGAGGATGCAAACTGCACACAATTGCAACCGATCGATGTAAGAGACCGTCCGTTTCTGTGCGTGAAATTCGGTCAAAGCATCTATTTTGGACACATCGCCTCAACTCAAGAACACGCACCGTACATCCAACAGCAGGCCAGTGACTCACGCAAACCGCCGAGCAAGAGGAAAGGTTGCTCTTTAAGGTTGTGATGCCATTTCTTGACATGGTGGCGCGTTGTGTTCTTCATAAGTTGACTCACCCTACACAATCGCTGCTAGTTGCGGCAGGTTTGAAGGAACAGTTACGTTAATCATCATTAACGGAGCATCGGGACTTTCCTCCTAAGCCGCCCCAAGTTCTCTAACTATTCGCGCCTTTTTCGCCACAAGGAACTGCATTCGAGTGGGAGAGAAACAAGCTATGACACGTGGTCGGAAAGCGTAATGAAGGCGACATGTCGAACAGGACGGAACCAGCTCTGGCGTCAATGCCCTGTGACTTGTGAGCGCTTGTGTTCAGGAATTCTCCCCCTCTCTTTGTAGTCTGGGCTAGAGACCCGTGCCACAGACGAAACGTGCTTGTGTTTGAAGTTTGCTGCAAAAAAAAAACCCAATTGGATGCATTCGAACAATGATCGGGA
>KZ061749.1:330298-343573 GCA_002091835.1 Anopheles maculatus
TCGGATAGCTACTAATGCCGTGCCTCTTTTATCCGCAGGGTGATGAAGGAGGTCCTGTCACCGTCACCGAAAGCGGACGCACGTTCCTCGTCGGCATTCACTCGTTCCACTTCTCCGGCCTGTTCGGGTGTGATCGTGGCCGTCCCTCAGTGCACACGCGCATCACGGAGTATCTGGACTGGATCCAGCAGAATTCCGATGCCATTGTAGAGCCTTAGTTGTATGTCTAATTGTGATGGCAGGAAATAAATCCATCCCACCCGCCTTATCAAATGTATCTCATCCGCACACCTGAATGAATGTTGTTAGGTGTGACCTGTACTGTTTTCGTCTCTAGAAATGCGTCACTCGTTCAAGGTGTTTCTCGAAATCACCTTTTCCGTTTCTACCTGCTGACCAACATTAATCGAGAAATCAAACTGATAAGATTAGCTGGCAGCAATAATGGATAGGAAACTATGGTAGCCAGTGGCATATATACACCGGCCACCTGCTAATCCTCATTCAGTTATTCGATCGACTAACGATGAGGCTACTATCAGCGTGTGCTGTGTTTGTGCTGACGATCGTCGCCACTAGCCAGGCGGCCCAGATTACGCGCCTGGAAGATATCAACTGGGCCGAGGTACGTCCGGTGCAGGAGAGCCCTCGGTTCAAGGCAAACCGTGCCGCTAGCTTTGTTGATCGGTTTTTGGATAATTTTGAGCCGGTGCAACCGTTACCATCGCCGGTGCGTAGTAACCGTATCAACAATGGCGTCATCGTGGGTCCTACCGATATTCCGTACATCGTCGGTGTGCTCGTGTCGGTTGAGCATGGAACGTACTTCTGTGGTGGTGTGCTAGTGTCGGCCACACACGTCCTTACTTCGGCCACCTGTGTGGAGGGTCAATCGTCGATCACCGTACTGCTTGGTGCGAGTGACATTACGCGCGCTCAGGACTTTATCCTTGTCAGCCACGTCCGGATGCATCCGGCTTTCAGTTCCTTCTTCCAGGCGAATGATTTGGCCATACTGACGCTTTCCCGAGAGCCACGATTCAACGGTAATTAGAGATTGCTTCTAACGTAGAAGTATCAACTAATGCTTTGTTTTTGTGCTTTTGCAGAACAAATTCAAATTGCACGTCTTCCACGCCGTGCTCAGGTAGGCGAATCGTTCGCCAACATCTGGACCACGATCAGTGGTTGGGGTGAGACGGCTTCCAACACCGGCGAGGCTCTGCCGATGCAACAGCTGCGTTCCGTTCGCTCGCAGGTCATCTCGAACTTTAGCTGTACGATCCGTTTTCCGCTTTACCTGAGATCGTCCAATGTTTGTACCTCGTCGGATGGTGGTGCACCATGTGTGGTAAGACACTAACTCCACTAAGATTCTCATTATTCCCTACTAACGCTTGGTGAATAATTATCCTCTTGCAGGGCGATGAAGGTGGTCCGGTAACGATTGTCGAAGAAGATGGACAGTCCACAGTGATCGCCATCCATTCGTACACCTACTCCCGAGGATGTACTCGTAGCTGGCCAGCAGTTCATACACGCGTCACCGACTATCTCAACTGGATTGAGATCTACACCGGAGCTACCATTCGTGCGTAGAAACCGTCACGATCGATCGAGGTCGATAAATATAGTAACATTGTGTATAAAGAACAACTTGCGTCCTAGCTGTCCAGTATGATCATGTTTTTTTAGATTAAGAATAGCTTTTTCTGGTCAAACACCTTCTCCTTTCTATTTCGAACGGACGATGTTGAGCTCAATCTTCAAAAAACCATAGTAACTCAGTCATATTCACCACGGCACCAAGCCCTCATTCATAATGAGTGAGACACCAAATCAACTCACTCGTAGTGATTTAATTTACCTTCTTAGTGAGTGAGACATTCAACTCACTGAGAAATGAGCGAGATTCAGCTCGTTCATTCAGATTCAGGCTCTGGCTATCTGATATTGGTAACGATAAGAGAGAACTTGATAGAGATATCAAGATTGGGCTTACGCATTAAAGACTCGTTCAAAATAAGCTTGGGAAGATTCAATCCTCTCTTCCAATGCATCGTTTAGTGATGCCTATAGAATATCCTATAACTGTATGTTTAGATCCATTAGGATAATCACGACAGTTATTAATAGAACCCACTCAGTAGACAACATAAACAAACATCTGGTAAGAGCGCACATCATGCGTTGCCATAAAAGTGCAGAATTTTATCACCCATTCCCTGATGTCGTATTAAACCCTTTGACTAACACCTGCCCCTCTATAATAACAACAACGACATCTTGGACAAATCATTCGCAAGCCCCTTTTTACGCCATTGACCAACCTATCCGCAGCACGCACATCTGCACCTCGACCGACGGAGGAGCACCGTGCGTTGGCGATCAGGGCGCACCGGTAACCGTGACCGAAAACGGCGAAACCTTCCTGATCGGTATTCACGTCTTCACGGCATCGCGCTGTGAACGGGGCCGTCCGGCCGTGCACGTACGTCTCACGGAGTACATGAACTGGCTCGAGCTGAACACTGACGCGCTGATCCGTCCCTAAACCAAACAGGTCGGGTGACCCGTCGGATCCGCAGATGCACCCCTTCCACAGGCAATAAAGTTCATATAAAGCGTAATTACCGTCATCAAACTGTAGCGTGTCAGATCACCTTATCTCTTACGTCCGAAGCAGAAGCCGTTCGGATGATAAAACCGCAATTTCCCGCCTCATAAATACGACGTTAGCTGTCGACAATGTCCGTTGTAGTGTACAGGACGTGTAGACGAGCAGCATGGCAGGCTCATCGTCGTGGGATCAGTTCGGATTCGTTCTAGCTGCGGCAGTCTTATGCTGCTGCTTGATCACTCCAACCTCGGGCAATCCACTGCTGGACGTACCGGACAGACGCATCAACAATGGCGTTGAGGCTGGTCCTACCGATATTCCGTTTGCCGCGGGCGTACTCGTGACGCGTCCCTCCCAAACCTACTTCTGCGGTGGTACACTGATCTCTCTGCGCCACATCCTGACCTCTGCCAACTGTGTGGATGGGTAAGCGATTGTCCGGAGTAGTGGGACACCAAGCTGTATTAGAGTTTTTGTTGCAGATATCGCACCATCACCGTGATGCTTGGCGCGTACGACATGACCATGGTGCAGGACTTCATTACCGTCTCGTCCGTGTTGGTTCATCCGAACTTTAGCTCGTTCTTCTACACGAACGATCTGGCGATCTTGACCCTCTCCCGTCCTGCCCAGCTCAGTGAGCGTGTGCAGATCGTACAGCTTCCCAGCCGTCTGTACATTGGCCATTCGTTTAACAACTACGAAACTACGATAGCCGGTTGGGGACAAACCGGATCCAATACCGGGGAGGTTATCCCTGTGCGACGGCTTCTGTACTTCCGTGCACGGGTCATCACCAACACGAGCTGTCTGATAAGCTTCCCGCTGTACCTTAGCTCCACGAACATCTGCACATCGACCGGGGAAGGTGCCGCGTGTGTTGGCGATGAAGGTGGCCCAGTGACGGTGACAGAGAACGGACAGACCATTCTGATCGGTGTGCATTCGTACGGATTCTCGATGGGTTGTGAACGTAGCTGGCCATCGGTACACACGCGTATCACGGAGTATCTGACGTGGATCGAAAACAATTCGGACGCAGTAGTTGTGTGAATAAAGATCGATCTTATGGTGGAAATTTCTAGCCGAGTCTTTCATGTCTTTCTTCCAATTCTGCTCAAAATAACTAATGGTTCCTAAAAAAATGCTTTTCTATTTGACTACACCTGCACATAACTTAAAAGTTATCTCGAATGATCACATCCGAGTTCTGGCCGATCCAGTCTAGGTAGGCGGAGAGACGTGTATACACAGCAGCACGACCTGACTCACAGCCCAACACCGAGTTGAACGAGAACACACCGACCTGCGTAGTGATACCGTCCGCATCCATGATCGTGAGTGGTGCTCCGTTGTCTCCAGCGCAGGGTGACGTTAGTGCACCATCCGTACACATGTGCGCATCGACAATCGTATTCGTCGGCAGATTGATCCGACAGGCCAGATTGCTTATGATCTCGGCACGACCGAAGCGTAGCTCGGCCGAATTGCTGATGCCCGAACCGAAACGTCCCCATCCGAACACGGTACCTTGCTGTCCAACAAACGTTGCCTGTACCTGACGCCGATTCGGTAACCGGATTGGTCGAATGCGATCGTTAAAGGCAACGCTTCGTGGTAGTTGACCGAGGGCAACATCGAAGTCCTCTCCTCCTTCGACAAAGCTCGAGTGGAGGGTGAAACGTTCGATCAGTAGACGCTCACGTCCCGCTTCCGATTGATCGTCGATGCGAAGTCCTCCGATATAGGCAAATGCTGAGGTAGCGCTGCAAGAGAATGAGAGAGAGATTAGTATGGGTTCCGGATGCTATATAGAATCTTCTTAAACACGAACCTTTGCACACAGCTTGCTGCAGTCAGGACGTAGTTGGCCGAAACCAACGAACCCGCACAACGCCCCGTGAAGATGGAAGTTGAATGCGTTATCAAGCCAACAGAGTACGGGAACTGTCCAACCGAAGCTAAATCTCCACCAACTACACGTCCCTTAGGTGCATCTTCGGTCAAAACTGATGGTGCAACTGCAGGACTGCTAAGCACACCCGTCAAGCAGACGCTGGTTGCCACTAGCAACAGTGAAACAGAGAGCTTCAGCATTGTATCGCCTGTCTGTCCGCACAAGTAACACGTTCACTTCTGACTGTCAGTGGTGTTCTCTGGTAAGTTCTTTATACAATCCATACGTCCACATTCCAGGCACAAAAATAATATTTCGCGATAAGTTAAAGTCCACCTTAAAACGTGAAGAAACCCTCAAGAAGAAGCCCATGGTGCTCTTTTGCCATTCGAAACACACACAAACACACACCCGAGGTTCCAGATTAATCCTAAACGCATTTCGCATCGATAAGATTAGCCCGAGTTTATTTGCTGCTGAGGTTATGTTTTTTTTTTTAATCAAAAACCCATCACCCGATTCACTTAGAAGTTATCGCGGATCTCCACATCCGAGTTCGCGCCGATCCAGTTCAGGTAGGAGGACATGCGCGTGTGCACGGCAGCACGACCCGACTCGCAGCCCAGAATCGAGATGAACGAGAACACACCGATCTGCGTGGTGATACCGTCGGCATCGACGATCGTCAACGGGGCACCAACGTCACCCTGGCACGGCGAGCTGTTCGCACCGTCCGTGCACACGTGCTCATCGAGGATCGTGTTGGTTGGCAGGCTGATACGGCAAGCAAGGGTCGAGATGACCTGGGCACGTCCGGAGTTGGCAGTTCCCTCGCCGAAGCGGCCCCAGCCAGTAACGGTAGCCTGCTGTCCGTTGAAGGTGGCCTCAACCTGGCGCCGATTCGGCAGACGAACTGGGCGGACACGGTCGCTGAACGGCACCGGCAGTGGCAGACGCACCAGCGCAACGTCAAACACGTCAGGCTCGGCCTCGTACTGCGGGTGGATGGTGAAGTCGGTCACGGTGATGCGCACTGCGCCAGCCTCGTTAGCATCGTTGATGCGCAGACCACCAAGCACGGCAACGGCACTCTGAATTCTGTAAACAGGGAACACAGTCGTTGACGTCTGTTCGTCAGAATTCCCCTGCTCCCAAGTTCTACCTACCCGGACACACAACGAGCGGCAGTAAGGATGAAGTTGGCCGACACCAACGAACCGGCACACTGTCCCGTCAGCAGAATGTTGATGCGCGTAATCAAACCGACCGTGTACGGGAACTGACCGAGGGTGGCAAGCTCACTGCCCACCACACGCTTGTCACGGGGCGCATAAGCCGCCACGGCGACCAGCAGCAGGGCGAACACGAACAGGGATTTCATCTTGAGGACTCAAACGCAAACTAAGCGTGTACCGTACCGGGCGGTCGCTTTTTAACGTCGCTATGAACCACCGAACCGACCTCGACAACCACCATTTAACGCTTATCGTAAAAGTTCCAGCGGTCATCTAATGATCGGTAATATTACGGTCTCTTTTTGCTGATAAAAAACGCTCACCGCCAACACGTACAAGGGCCGTGTGCGTAGTTGTAGCGTAGATAGCGGAAAGGATTAAGGTCCAGACGATTGATTTCGCTCGGATTCGTGCCTTCTAAGCAACCAGATGTTTGTGCTGTCAAATCTAGTGTATAGTAACCCCAGACCATCGTCTACTAAGATGGTACGATCAGATGAGCAGGAACAGGAGATAGAATTCCACCAATTATCTGATCAAGCTCGGGTTGGAAAGATAGGTCGTTGTGCGGTGTGTCGCAGGGTTTTTCCCGCCAAACATCGACAACCGATACCGAAACCGTATGCTGCTGCTCACGCGAGCCACACACCTGGAAGCTCCACAGAGATATCGATAACATAAATATCTGCTCACTACCAGGTTCTTTATCAATGGCGAAGCGATAGCGAACCCGATCGGACGATTAGGCGTCACGTCCAGTGGCTGGACCACTGCCTGCTGCCTGTAAAAGCGAACCGATAAGTTGTCAGGTGCAATGCGCGCGTTTGATGATAACATTTTAACAGGACCGCTTTGCTAACCTGACAATCAGTAAAGCGTCGCTCCACCAATTGGATCATTAGGAATCTGGAAAGCTAATCTATTGCCGTTTGTAGACAGGAAAGGTAAACAAATGCTTCAGTGTTTATTGGATAACAATACTGCAGCGAAAATTGATTGGATATTGATTGGGGATTGATTTTCGAATTGGATGTTTTGTCATAATGGACAGTGCATAGAGCCACTAGAGCGATTAGCTCTATTGTCCAACGGATTATACTCCACAGGTTCTGGACATTATGGAAGAGATCGAAAGTTTGTTCAGATTGTGATGAAGTAATGGCGTTGAAGCGGTCACTTGGAAGGCCGGAACAATAATGCAACGCCGGATGAGTAGATAAGTAGGTTAGTGGATGTGAGCATGCTTAGTTTTAGTACTTGCGCTTGTGATCTTTGCATAGGTCACACGTTACTTCAGCACAATTCTAATTTGATTTTAATGTTGTAATAATTTTAAGTATACTATGTCATTCGTAGGGCGGCCCGGTGGAGTATACGATAGCGGCGCCGGTCTTCACCCGGCAGGACCGGGGTTCGAATCCCGGCGGACCGCCTCCCCGTACGCAGGACTGACTATCCAGCTACGGGTAAAATCTAAGTCACAGAGAGCTAGCAATAGCTGGCAGGCCAAGACCTCACGAGGTTGTAGTGCCAAGGAAGAAGAAGAAGATGTCATCCGTAGATTGGGATAGATTAACTATAACCGCAACCACTTCCGCAACCAACTCCAATGCCCGTCTTCTTCTTAGTACAGAGAAATTAAACCTTTTCCCCTTACCTTGTACTAAATGCAGCAACATGTTGTAGCGTTCCATTCAACCCTGAACTCATCGCAAAAAAAAAAACATCGCCAATCGCCGTTAACACCGCAAGCTTTATCAGGGACGCCCGCACAATTACTCACCTTAAACCATTAGGAAAACGGTATAAAACGCGTTAATCTCATCCGGTACACAGTTAGTCATAGCTCAGATCGGGCAGGGAGTATAGCAAACAACGAACTTACGATGGCGCATTTGGCGACACTGACATTATCTATCATTTTCACGTGCACACTGTGTTTGGCCTCGAATCCACTGGCATCATCCTGGTAGTCCGATTATAAGGGGAAACGCTGCCCCGAAAAATAAAAATCATACTTGTAAAGGGAATTATCGTGCGTTGAATAATTCGATTAAGTAATCGTGAAGATATCACTGGGTCACTACACTACACTACACAATCACTACACAGCAACATGTTGTAGCGTTCCATTCAACCCTGAACTCATCGCAAAAAAAAACATCGCCAATCGCCGTTAACGCCGCAAGCTTTATCAGGGACGCCCGCACAATTACTCACCTTAAACCATTAGGAAAACGGTATAAAACGCGTTAATCTCATCCGGTACACAGTTAGTCATAGCTCAGATCGGGCAGGGAGTATAGCAAACAACGAACTTACGATGGCGCATTTGGCGACACTGACATTATCTATCATTTTCACGTGCACACTGTGTTTGGCCTCGAATCCACTGGCCGGACGACACCTGCCGCTGCCGGTACACAAAGCTCCACGCATCCGTGGCGGTGTTCCTGTGGGTCCGGGTGAAATTCCGTACGCGGCAGGATTGATGATCCAGCAGCCGATCGGTAATCGGTGGTGCGGTGGAAGTCTGGTGTCCGTGAACTATGTCCTGACTGCGGCCAACTGTTTTACGAGGTGAGTCTTCACAGTGACTAGGTTGTGGCTGTTTTGTGATGATCGTTAACCTGCGTTTTTTGTGTTTTGTACAGCCCCGGCGCAACAACGGTCCTGCTCGGTGCCTCCAACATGACCGACGTCGAGGACATCGTTATGGCGAGCGACGTCATCCTGCATCAAGCGTTTGTACCGAGCCAAAACCTCAACGATATAGCCTTGGTACGATTGTCCCGACCGGCCAACATTACCAGTAAGTACCGTCGTAAACTCCCAACCACACGTGCCGATAGCCGGTTATCGCACATCCGCCCACAAAAACGAACCTTGTCGCCGATAACCACGAGTAACAAACGTTGTGTCCTTTGTTCCGCCCAGATTACGTCCGATTAGCGCGATTGCCCAACTGGAGACAGGCCGATTCGCTGTTCGTTAGCCAGCTAGCTTACGTCAGCGGTTGGGGAGCGCTTGGGCAGAACTCGCCCGAAATTCTCCCTCTAAACAATCTACATCGTGTCAACGGTTCGGTCATTACTAATACGGCCTGCAGTCTGCAGTATCTTGGTGGCATCGCCGAGTCACATGTGTGTGTGTCCACCAGCAATGGATCCCCCTGTCTGGGTGATCAAGGTGGTCCACTCACGGTAAACGATGCCGACGGTGGTCAAACTGTGATCGGTGTGTTCTCGTTCCTGTCCGTGCTGGGCTGTGATATTGACCGGCCAGCAGTGTACACCAGGCTTACGCCCTTCCTTGCCTGGATCGAGGCGAATTCGGACGTTACCATTCGGAACGATTTCGATTTCTTCCCGACGCCTCCGAGTCAAACAACGACCGCTGGAACGACTACACCACAGTTGACTACTACTACAGAAGGTTATACCCCTACTACCATTCCTACTACTACTACGGCACCTGCTACCACTACTACGACAGATGCTGCCACTACTACGCTGGAATCGACTACTACTACACCGATTACGACCACGGTTGAACCTACCATTACTACCTCCCAAGCGTTTCTGCCTCCACACAGAACGAATCAACCAAACATTAGAGTTAATTAGTAGATCCCCACATCAGTTACATCTCCCCCGGTGACAGCTGTCAAAAACCAGGTTGACAGTTGGCACCACCACCACCACAATAAAGTATTAGTACACAGTGAATGCAACTTAAAACCACGAGTTTATATTTACATCCTAAGCACCGAACACGTAGTCCGAGTTCTGCTCGATAAAGTCCCGGTAGAAGGACACACGCACCCACACGGACGGAATGCCCGAGGCGCAACCCTGTGCCGACACGAACGATGCAATACCGATCTCCAGACTGTTTCCACCGTCGTGCACCGTGAGCGGACCGCCCGAGTCACCGTTGCACACCGACCGTCCACCGGTCGCATCCAGGCACACGTTCTGATCCGACACCAGAATGATGTTCCACGCACTGACACAGGCAGCATTCGTCATGACCGGGTTGTTCGTGTACATCAGCACATCGGACGCTCCTGGCAGTGCGTCTGACGTACGTCCAAAGCCAGAAGCCGTACCAATCATACCGGCGAACGTGCGACTGTCGGAGCGAGCCGGCAGAGCGATCGGTTGGACGCGCTCGTTAAAGACGGCCGGAGTGTTAAGACGCACCGTGGCGATGTCGTTGCGGATAAGCGTCGGATTGTAGCTCGGATGCACAAACACACCGGACTGCACGAATCCGATGCGCTGCTGGGTTGGCTCGTTCGTGACCCGATTGTGGGCACCGAGAATCGCCGTACCGTCCGTAGCAAGGGCGCCATTTCCATCCACCACACAGTGAGCCGCGGTCAGGATGTAGTTGTTGGTGATCACGGTACCACCGCACAGGCCACCACCACCAGCAAAGTTGCTCAGCAGTGCGATCTGGTACGGGAACTGACCCGGCACGGCTTCCTCACCGTTCACGATGCGCTGGGATGGACGGGCGTGACGCAGAAACTGTAGCTCCGTCGGCAACCGTTGCCAGTAGTGATCGAACTCCTCGATCGGTTTCACCTGCGACCAATCGATATCGATCCATTCGCCGCTAGCGACTACCGCCAACGCCAACAGGGCTACAACACTGAACGTTTTCATCTTGCTCACGCTGATTCTACCGACGATCTACACGGTGCAGGACCATTCCGGAGGTACTTTATACAACCACCGTCCCGTTTTGGAAAGTCACTACGTCAGTCAGAATGTGCGTAAAGGCGGCACGGATTAAACCGATGCCAAGATAAGACGGTGAAGGCGTATGGGCTTTTTTTTTTTGTGGGAAATTCCAACACAAGGGACGCTAACGCCAACACTCACAAAAGGACTTTTTAATTTGAAAACAAACCCGGGAACGTTTGATTTCTTATCGCGAAATTTCTCAAACCCAAGATATTGCAATGCAGTGGTTGGTCGTTGTTTGTTGTCATTAGGGTTTTGCTCTTATCAATTTAGCTCGATAAAAGCTTTAATGTTTGTTCAAAGCTTGATGAACAATTGGTTGGGAGATTAGAGGGAAACACCAAGAATCGTTGCTATAATTAATTGGAGTTTCTTCCAGGCTATGTACGTGTGCCGTGAGTACACGAGAGAACAGAGATCAGATATGAGACATATCATCAAACCATCTGGCATCTGTCAAACTTATGAAGTCATCTCAATTTGCTGGAGATTCAATCTTATTCTTCTTTCTTGGTACTACAACCTCGTGAGGTCTTGGCCTGCTATTGCTAGCTCTCTGTGACTTAGTTTTTACTCGTAGCTGGATAGTCAGTCCTACGTAAGGGGAGGCGGTCCGCCAGGATTCGAACCCCGGTCCTGCCGGGTGAAGACCTGCGCCGCTATCATATATACCACCTGGCCGTATACACTACCGGGCAATAGATTCAATCTATTGACGAAAAATCCTTCGTGTCTTCTCAAGCAGTTACGTCAAGTCACTAAACGTACATCGATCTCCTTGCAAATTGGAGAAGGCCTCCTATAATGGCCTTGTTAATCTTCCATTACCATGAATTTAGAATTGCTTCAGTCATCCAACGGGGATTCTCCGGATTTCGATCTGATCTCGTCGATTAATGTAAATATAGACATGTACATAGATAACGTATATGTTCTATGTTTGAAACATGTTTAACGCAATGTTTGATTAGTTCAAACAGTTAAAAATGTTGTGTAATATGTTAGAATATTTTTAATCTATCATTGATAGCAATAATAAACCTCATATAGACGATAAGATCTCCAATCTCTCGATTGTACTGTTGATTTCTATCATTCTAGCATTGTAGTAGTGTAAAGGACGGTGAAGTCCTCTTGGCTAAGTATCCCAAAACCAAACCTATTAAAGCTTACAAGCATGTAATCAAAATAAGTCAAACACACAACGATCCATTTGCTGTTTTGAGATATTAAACTTATAGTTTTTTATTAAGCGCTACTAAATGCATCCCCCATCGACAGATTCCCATACTCATGCCCACACGCCTTCTTAAGCGCCGAATACGTAGTCCGAGTTCTGCTCGATCCAGTCGCGGAAGAACGAGATGCGGACCCACACGGACGGAGCACCCGAAGCACAGCCCTGTGCCGACACGAACGAAGCGATGCCAACCTCCAGACTGCGACCACTGTCCTGCACAGCCAACGGGCCACCCGAGTCACCGTTGCACGGCGAACGACCACCGGAAGCATCCAGGCACACGTTCTGGTCCTGCACGACAGCCGTGCTCCAGAAGCTGTTGCACTGAGCGTTGGACAGGATCGGGTTGCGCGTGAACATCACCACCGGCGAGGTAGCGGTGCTAGCGTCCGACGTACGTCCAAAGCCGGACGCCGTACCCTCCAAACCGGCGAACGTACGGGCATCCGAGCGAGCCGGAAGATCGATCGGTTGGACGCGTGCATTGAAGACGGCGGGCGTGCTCAGACGTACCGTGGCGATGTCATTACGGATCGTGGACGGGTTGTACTGCGGGTGCACGGACACACCAGCCTGGGTGAAGGCGATGCGCTGCTGAGTCGGCTCCACAACGGTACGATCGTGAGCACCAAGGATGGCGGTACCACTGATGGCCACATCGCCATTACCACCGACCACGCAGTGAGCCGCGGTCAGGATGTAGTTGTTGGTGATCACGGTACCACCGCACAGACCGGTACCGGTGCCGAAGTTGCTGAGCAGTGCGATCTGGTACGGGAACTGGCCGGGCAGGGCCTCCACACCGTTCACGATGCGCTGGGATGGACGGGCGTGACGCAGGTACTGGACCTCCGCCGGCAAACGCTGCCAGTAGTGATCGAACTCATCGATCGGCTTCACCTGCGACCAATCGATATCGATCCATTCGGCACTGGCGAACGTGCACACGGCCAACAGACCGGCAATAACAAATGCTCCGGCAATCTTCATCGTGCGTCACTTACTATCCGCTGTCTCGGGACTACTGATACCTCTACCGAGGTCTACGGCTAGCTTTTATTTGCTACCGTGTTGTGGTGGCGATGAATCGGTTAATCGCTAGATATGGCATCCGGAGTGGCCGTTTGGTAAAAGCGAGTTGCGATAAGTGTATCGCCCTAAAACTTCGTCCGGATTTTCCAGAAAGAGATTATCGATGGGGCCGATAGCCATTGGTAAATCAAGGTGGTGTGGCATGTTTGGGTTGTTATTTTTGGCTGCAAAGGATTTTCCAACTTGGGTAGCTCTAAACAGTGACCGAGCATCTTTTGACTCTCGAGCGTGTCTCGACCGGCACGGCTCGGTGTATGGTGACGAGCCCTGTAATATGTTCTTCCAACTGGGAAGTACAGGAGGGCACTATTCTCAACAAGGATTCTATCTGTTGTATCTCGAGCATCGGTAGTATGCAATAGGAGTTCAAGGATCGTTCAAGGAAAGTGCGCCTGGAGTCATCCATCTTCTGAAGAGGACTTAAATGCTTCCTTTTT
>KZ061749.1:346007-376618 GCA_002091835.1 Anopheles maculatus
TTTCTCAACCACAGCACAACGGGGAGGCTTCTGTAGGGCGCGCATGGGACGCGATAAGAGTAATCTACTCTCAGCGTAAATGGGTTTTCTCTGTCTGTCGCTGCCGTTCTCGACCATCGGGCTGGCATCGAGCGGAGAATTAATTATTCAGTGAGCTTGTTGATAGCGCACGGCGTGTGGAGCGTGCACTTGTGTCACCCATCGTCGTATTTGAATTCGACGACTCCGTACCACGCAGCAGTAGTATCAGCTGGAACGAGGCCGAGTGCGGATGCAAATTGCTGTACCGGGAAAGAGCATAATGAAGACTGTGCAAGTGTTGTTTATTGGACTGTCGGTGCTGTTGGTGACTGGGGGCCACGCAAAGCATGTGATCGATAGTCAGGAACGTGCTGCCAGCCCACAGTTTGTGGCTGTGAATGATCAGCCAGTTATTGGCATCCTGTCACAGGAACTGTCCTATTTGATGACGCAAAACTATGGCGATGAAGGTTACGACAGCTACATAGCGGCATCGTACGTAAAGTTCGTTGAGGGAGCTGGTGCTCGGGTGGTTCCGATCTGGTAAGTGCTCTGGAAGAAAGGGTTACAGAGAGAGAGAGAGAATAAAATAGAGCACCAATTTTGAATCTGTAATATAGGATCAACCAACCGGCGGAATACTACCAAAACATCATGTCCAACCTAAATGGGGTTCTGCTTCCCGGTGGTGCCACTTGGTTTAACCAGAGCAACGGTTATGCGGATGCTGGACGACACATCTACGACATTGCGGTACAATATAACGAAAATGGTGATTACTTCCCTGTCTGGGGTACCTGTTTGGGCTTCGAGCTGCTGACGTATCTGGCCGCAAATGGTGCGGAACATCGGGCACACTGTAGCTCCAGCAGTCAAGCGTTGCCGTTAAACTTTAAGAACGATTTCCGCAGCAGTCGTATGTTTGCCGATGCACCGAACGATGTGATCGATATCCTGAGCAACGAGCCGGTCACGGCCAACTTCCATCAGTTCTGTGTGACTGAAGCGAACCTGACGGCGTACGGATTGGATCAGGATTGGCGCGTAATGTCTGTTGATCGGGACTGGAACGGGATGGAGTTTATCTCGACCATCGAACACAAGACGTAAAGCTTGCGCTGCCGTATTAAAAAAACCCGCCAATAGGTTTTCGTCAATTAATTGAACGTTCTTTCCCCCCTTTCACAGCTACCCGTTCTACGGCATTCAATTCCATCCGGAGAAGAACATCTACGAGTGGGTGCAGAACAAGAACATCTCCCATACCGCGAATGCTATCCGGGCGGCACAGTTCTTTGCCGACTTTTTCATCGAAGAATCACGCAAAAGCGATCATCAGTTTGCGAGTGAAACGACGCTAGAGAAGCACGTCATCTACAACTACCAACCGACCTTTACCGGGTTGAAGAGGTCCAGCTTCGAACAGTGCTACATGTTCCGGGGTAATTATATCGATCAACCGGTAGAAGACGATAGTCCGGATAGTTCTGCAGCTACTACTACCATCGTATCGCTTACCATCTCTTGCATGCTTCCTTTGCTAACCCTGTTCTTCTTCATTGTCTCACCGCATGTATGCTGCTTGTAACACATTTCGGTTCCTCGCGTTCGTATCATTCGTGAGAGCGTTTCTTTCATCTCTTCTCCAAGGAAGTTCATAAAAATTTGTTTTATTTCGACATTTTAGAATCCCCAAAAGTGTTGCCCAAGGTGTTGAAATCGAGAAAGCTGAAGAAGAAAATTGTCCAGCGTGATCCAGCTGGTGGCCAGTAAAGAGAGAGAGAGAGAGAAAGAGAGAGTGTAGTAAAGCTGCCGCCGAAGACGACATTGTTGCACACAATGTGCATTATCAAGGAAGTAAAATCAGATATTGCTCTTGTCAGTTTTGCCGCCAGTCACCACGCAAAAGCCAAGACAACGCAACGTAGATTCATCGACTCTGATACTGATACGCCAATCTTTTACTGATACCGACCGCTACGACAGCTGAAAGGAAGATGATGCCGGAGGACGATTCCGCTATCTTAATTAATCGTGCTACTGTTTTGTGAGGGGAGGAAGACAAAATAGAAAAGTATTCACGTGCAAACGATGCGATCGGATGATGATTTGATTCTTTTTTGTTATCTTTGAAATTGAATTGCTGCTTGTTATGCTGCTTCCCTGTTAATTCGATTTCCTTCTACCTACCGATAAGATTTTTGCTCATACTTGCATCAGCCACATATTTCCTTTTCTCGGTGATTTACCATACCTTTAATCGATCGGGATTTCGTCCAGCGCAAAGATTTGAGTCACCTGTTATGATTGTGTGGAATGTGTGGTTTTGAAGACATAACAAAAAAAACCATCAAATGGACTTCTCAGACAAAAAATCCCCGCGTACAACATCGATCGTAAAGGACCGGGCATTGGTTTTGTTTATTGACTTACGGCTCTACCCCTTTGCGTGTGTGTTCCCCTTCCCCTCCCCTAAGGTCGCGTGTGAATTCCCGTTTTCGGTACAAATATGTCGTTTCATGTTTGTTATTATTTAGCATCACTTATCCCCACTACGCCGTCCAGCATCCTCCTCTTCTAGCAGGCGAACGTTTGCGATCAGCTCGTCCAGATTGATGTCGTCTGGCACGCTTGGAAGAGATTCCTGTCGGAAAGGCATACCATTACTGCATCGATCGTTGATGCAAGGTGTCCCTACTTACCAGTTTCCCCTTCACCACCTCGTGGTTCTTCTCTTGGTTGGCTTTTTTCTTCTCAAATTCATCGGTGGATGTGGCAAGCTTCTGTGCCTCTTCGAGGAAGCTCTCAAGCCGGTTCACTTCCTTCGTCTCACTGTCGCACTGTATCCGCAGCGATGCAACATCCGAGCGTAGCGTAATGGCTTGTGTTTTTGCTTCGAGACGCTTTGCTTCCCGCTGGTATAGAAACTCCTCAAGAAAAGATATGTGAGGTCCTTCGACACAAAGCCCCGTATGGAGTCGTATCTGTGCGAACTGATCCAGAAGTTCCTGCACTGAGTCGGCGAATGTAAATGCATCGATGCCGAAATCTTTTAACAGTTTATCATTTTGTGCGTCTGTGTGGAGCAAAACAACGTGTAAAAAGAAAACCGGGGTTTGTGAGGAGAAAGCATTTGTTTACACCGTCGTAGAAGAACTTACTTAGCGCGCGGACTTCCTCCAGTGATTTACAAATAGTGATGTGTCGCGATGTGTCTGTGGATAAAAGCAGGTAAGCATCATGACGAATAAGCGCGGTTTTATACTGTTTTCATTCACCTTTATCCATTGTTGTGCTGCGAAATTGTTTCTTATTGCAACGGTGCTGCGTACGGCGGACGGTTGTTTATTTTGATTCTTTCAAAACGATGACAGTTGAACGAAACGTTACAATGGCGTTACACCGACAGGCGTTACCATACGTTAGAAGAGACGTCAGTCGCATCGTAAGACGTTTGGGGTTTGGTTTTTGAAAAACTCGTTTATTTCTTTTCAAACGATTCAATGAAGATCATTTATTGTTGATAATTGATAATTATTCATTAGTCCAATAGTTTTATTTATAATTGATAACACTAGGAACATTTCATGGGTTAAAAATAATTAAAAATTCTCTTCTGGGAATGCGATTTTTGATTATGATTTGCATTTTATTGATTTTAAATCAAAAACTTTTCCCATCTACTTGGAAGACGAGCATTTTTGTTTTAAACTCTGATCTCAATGATTTGGTAATCATGCTTATACTAACACACATAAGCATGCTATCAAACATGTGTCGATGTGCAAGGAAGTTCGACCCGTACTCTACGTTACTATTCCCGTGTGGTAAACGATCCACTCCACGTACGACGATACGCGCGTATACACTCCCGGGACACCATTCTGACAGCCCAGTATCGACCCGTACGAAACGATGCCGACCTGCGTCAGGCGCTGCCCATCGAACTTCACCGTCAGCGGTCCACCGGAATCACCCTGGCACGGATTGCGTCCACCTTCGCCGGCCACACAAATCTGCTGATCCCGAATGATCGATCCGTACACTCGGTAGCACACCTCGTTCGGCACGATCGTGTTGGTGGCGTAACGCAGATCGAGCTTCATCTCGTCCGCCAGCTCAGCATAGTCATCGTTCGATTGGGCACCCCAACCGGACACTATCGAATCGTACCCGGTCAGATCGGTGTAAGCGTTGGTCCAGGACGGCAATCGGATCGGTTGCACACGGGACGAAAAGGTCAGTGGTTTCGGTAAGCGGATCAGTGCAATATCGTTGAGTATATCGACCGGATCGTAGCCCGGATGCAGGATAGTGTCGGACGGTTTCACCGGCACGGTGATTGTGTCCACTGTGAACGGAATCTGTATCGCTGTTTTGCCCGGAATGATGGTTGCTTCCTTCATGCCGTACAGACAGTGTGCGGCGGTCAGAATGTACCGGTCGGCTAGGATCGATCCACCGCAGAGTGTGTCGGAACCGTCCGCAAAGATAAGGATGATGGCCACCAGATGGGGGAACTGTTCGTTTTGGGCGATCGATCCACCGGCCACCTTGCTTACTGCGGCCCGATCGATGATGAGCTTCGGTCGGTACACCATCGTAGAGGCAGCCGAAAGAATAGAGGATGATGGCGAGGACACTGGCACGGACGCGTTGCGAATCGTTGTCCAAAACATGCCCATTTTCGAGGGTTTCGAACGTCGCAGCACTGGTGAGGTGTCTCCATTGGAGGCGCACAATATCAGCAACAGTAGAAAACACGGAATCACAATACACGAGGCAGCTAGCAAGGAGGACATCCTGAACGCAAATGGGAAAGCCCTCGCACCGTAGCGTCACTACGGTTTCACCAACGATCTGAAACGGTCGCCAATGGTGTGAAACAATTTTATCGACAACTTTCGATATCTTTGTCTTTTTGTAGTTGAGCGATATGGGAAAGTACTGGTACTGGTGCTGGTGGTGCTGCTGCTGGGCGATCGGGACACGACGATAAGATTGTTTCTTCGTCGGGGTCGATCTCGGAAGTTGTCAATCAACCGCACCGTACCAGCTACCGGCGCACCAACGCGACGTCGAACGTCACTGAAGGGTTAACAAGTATGATGGTGCCTTTGTATTCTTCGCCTCCAAGGTCTGGCCATTTCAGGCGAAGTGTAATGTTATTTTAGAATTCCGTTTTGAATGAAAAACAACACGCAATTGAGGTTGACGACCATGTTTGATGTGTTGGTTGGTTTGATGGCTATCTTGCCAGCCTATGAAGCTATGAATCACTTGTGCGCCTCTGAAGGTAGGATCTGTGAAGTAACCCGAAACTTATGCTACTCGTAATCAATGTTGTCTACTGTCAGGTTAACAAGCTGTGAGTCAGTGAATGGAGTAAGTGGTATGTACTGGGTATGTGTTGTCTTAACCATCTTGATCATCTTTTCCAAACAATCTGGGTTTTAAAACGCGAAATACCAGCATCAACCTAAGGTAGGGTCTTATCTTACAGCTCTCTTTGTTTAGGGAAACTACCTGCAATAGAGGAGTTGCTAACGAACTGGAAGGGCGTCCACCTGGCCGAAGCAGGTGTGGTAGGGTCAAGTAAAGATGGTATAATGGCGATGATTCGTTTGGCAGGACTAACCTTTTCCAAGCGATTGGCAGATGATCTTAGTTTTAGTGTCTAAGATAAGTAAGTAACACTTGATGAAACTCTTACTCATTAGGTGACGCTCAAAAGAAGTCATCGACCTACAAGGCCGGACATAGTTACATTTTTCTAGGATGTCCTTAAAAAACCTAATATAACTCACCATTACTAAAGTCTTGTTAAAGCGGGTTATCAGGTTTAGGCCGAGCCTTTTTTTGAAATTGGGGTATTACGACATAGTACATTCCACCGTAAAACGGCTTCCTTGTCTTTTGATCTATGCACCCGCGTTATCAGTTACCTCCAAGCGAGAAGTGTCATCAAAACGCACTAATTCGCTTTACAACTGATAATTAGCACGTTTAGAATTGGCAATAATTCATTATCTTGTGTGCGAATTTGGAAGTGACCTATATAATCTGCCACCTAATGCGGTGCCAAGAAATCTTACAAGTACAGTATAAAAATGGCAGTCAGATGAGCACATAGTCAGTTGTGTAGAATTTGGCAAGTCGTGTGCGAAAAACATGGCCCACAAGATAAGTGTGTTGGTAGTTTTGCTGCTAGGCAGCTCCTTAGCGATCGAGCAAAGTGCACTCGATGGTACGGACGTCGATTGGTCTAAGGTACGGTCGATCGACGAGTTCGATCACTACTGGGCACGACTTCCACCGGAGCTACAGCTGTACCGGAACTCCGTGCCAGGACCAGCGAGTCGTATTGCAAATGGATTCCTTGCTACACCGGGCCAGTTTCCGTATCATGTGGTGCTGCTGGCGGAATTCACACTCGGCACAGGACTCTGCGGTGGAACCGTACTGACCAACAGCTACATCCTGACGACTGCTCACTGTGTGGCAGAGTACTACGGCATTAAGGCTAACGGAGGTCTTGCCATTATGGGTGCGTTCGATCGTACCATCGTCGAGCCAGAGCAGCAGCGTATCCGTTTCGAAATGGCGGGCATTACAATCCATCCCCAATATTCGTACGTCAATGTGCGTAACGATATGGCGATCGTACTGTTAAACACACCCATGAGTTATACGGGCCGTATTCAACCGACCCGGTTGCCGGTTCCATCCGATCTGAGGACGTTTGCTGGTGTGCAGGGTACGGTGATTGGGTATGGGCGTACATCCACGACGAGTACCTCGCTGTCTAGGTTTCTGCGGTATGCGCTCAACGCGATTATGTCGAACTCCGAGTGTACTACGTACTGGACACCGATTTATGTGGGCGACCAGAATATGTGCTTGAGTCAAGCGAGTGGAAAATCGCCGTGTATCGGTGATTCTGGTGGCGCATTGACCGTGACTGATGGCCTAGGACCGTTACAGGTGGGCATCGTATCGTTCGGTGAGGCAGTGGGATGTGCCATTAGTATGCCTTCGATTTATGCGAGAATTACCTATTTCCTGCCATGGATTTTGGACAATTCCGATTACTAAGCAGGTGAAAAGGAATAAGCTAAAAACTGAGAACTTACTTATCACATAAATGTAGATACGAGTCCTCTATATAATGTTAAAATAAACATACGATTTGTATCTTCTCTCTAACTAATTGTTGCCTTGTAGCTTCACCGAATACTACAAAAGTGGCTACAGTATATACAGACGGAGAAGGAGATGTTCTGTATTTCATGTCAGCGCCATCTGTTGTTTGATAGCCGGGTTGAACAATTTTACAACAGAGGGCACTGCTTTCCTTGTGGTGAAATCGATAAGACAAACAGCAATACAGTCAGGCGGAATCTTATGAATAAAAATGGAAAAGGGAATCTTTTCCACTTGCAACATCGATTTTGGAGCTAAATGTTTAGAAAACAATCGAACGAATATTTGAAGTTGAAATTACACAACTCAAGTAAGTAGCTATGCGTTCTCACACTTTTACCAAAGAACCTACAAACTTCTGGAGTTTGAAATTAGAGACACACATTATGCATACCTTTCTACGATCATTACCTCTATTGAAAGCCTACGATAATCGCGAAGAAAGTGCTCCATTAAGGGAGTACATAAACGCTTCGATTAGGTTAGCCCCCCTTCCCAAAACAAACGAATTGTTTTTTTGTCCTGATCGATTGAACCAGTACCCTAATTACACCCAACCGCTTGTCTTGTGAAAGATTATCGGCCGTAGTTTTATTTTGGAACAGCATCGGAACAAACCGATAAGGTGAACGGACGATACCTGTTTTGGGTGGTCTACCATCGTCTACCAAAACAATATAGTAAACACAGTTAGTAGCCAGTGATCGGTTGCTAGGTAGCAACCAATATCCGGCTCATAGGGACACGCACCTGGTGCTAGAAACATCTGATTCTGGTTGTGAACAAAATAGTGCCCCTAACATACCCTTAGGACATGCGCCAAATCTAGAGTTCCCTTCGACAAACTGTCTGGCCGAAGGTTTTATCGCTTTGAGCGTGTGTTTGTTTTTGTGGTGCGTGTTCTTATCGCAGTTTGATCCTAGCGATTGAATCCAAATCTTGCGACCGCTGGCGGACTAATAAATAGCGTGTGAACGCTTGAGCTGGCCATCAGTCGTCTAAAGTTTAGTCGCCTCTCAACACACGCTCAGGATGAAGTTTGTCGGTGCATTTGCTGTCGTTGGTCTGTTGGCCATTTGTACCCTTGCCGGTGCGAAGTCGATCGATATCGACTTTACGCGGGTCCGGTCGATCGAAGAGACGGAACGCTACTGGCGTCGTCTACCGGCCGACATGCAGTACTTGCGATCGGTCGAGGAACCGCTGCGTCGTATCACGAACGGTCAGCTAGCAGCGACTGCCCAGTTCCCGTACCAGGCCGTTGTGTACAGTGACGCCGGCGATGGTTACTATAGCCTGTGCGGTGGTACTATCCTGTCGAAGAATTACATCCTGACTGCGGCCCATTGTGTCACGAACGACTTTGACCAGGCTGTGACGGGTGGCATTGTCATTCTGGGTGCTACCGATCGTACCATTATTCAATCGACGCAACAGCGCATGACGTTCAGCAATGCGGGCATCCGCGTCCATCCGCAGTACGATTCGACCAGCATCCGTAATGATATCGCCACCATCCGGCTGGACACACCGGCCGTCTTCAACAGCTACGTAAAGGCGATCGATCTTCCGGCGCTGTCCGATGCGCGACAGTTTGGTGGTGTGGAGGGCACCGCGTCCGGGTTCGGACGTACCACGGACACGTCGGCTCCTTCGTCGGTGCTGATGTTTGTGCGCAATCCGGTCATGACGAATGCGCAGTGCAATCTGTACTGGAGCACGTCCTCGGTGCAGGCACAGAACGTGTGTCTCGATCCGACCGGTGGACGTTCGGCATGCAACGGTGACTCGGGTGGCCCACTGACGGTGCAGGATGCGGGCCGCAGTCTGCAGGTTGGCATCGCTTCGTTTGTGTCGGCCCGCGGTTGTACGTCCGGTGCGCCCTCCGTGTGGGTGCGTGTGTCTTACTTCCGTGACTGGATCCGTCAAAATTCGGACTATGTGTTCCGTGCTTAGGATACGCTTAGAAAGGTAACAGCGATTAGTGTGAAGTTGACAAAGATTAATAATAAATGTGAGCAGAGAAGGAAACGTTGCGTTGTACAATCATCTTTTTGTGGGCTTCAAGAAACTTGCAGTCATGTGGCGCCATCTATGTGTCAAACACACAAACTACAGTAGATATCGATCAGATTATAGTAAACATTCCATAGTAATCACTGAACCAGTACGCTTGGTTAATAAAGTGGAGTATCAAGAACAATCTCCTTACTAAGTTCTCACGAGTACTCTGTCACATCTAATCTTTTAAGTACACACGATTTTGATACATACGGATTGTTCCCATCCAGAATACATAACATAGCCTTTTGTTATGAAGCCGCGTTAACTTTATATTACCCTTATTACAGCGTTATCTGCGGTACGGCTGCCTGCCGTACACCAAAACCAGATATCGAACGATCTCCATGGGAAATGTCGGCACTCCGGGTGGTAATTTATGATGCCGTTTGAAACAGTAGCCAGAGGTTTATTGTTTGTTTGGTAAGTCTTATCGACAATGATAAACGGTTTCGTTTGCCGGATGAATGGAAATGTGAGCTTTGCAAATAATCCCAAGGAATTATGATTTTAATCGCTCACTTCCGTCCATTAGTTCAAACAAGCGAATGAGAATATTTTGCAGAAACACTTCAAAAAAGTCACGAAAAAGCCAAAAATAGCTGACCTACGCCTTCTGAGGTTGTAAAGATTGAGAGCTAAAGATAAAGAAAAGTCGCCAAATGGTCCATTAACCTAAAATCGTCCTAAGTTTAGTAGAACGCCTAAAAGTATGCAAAGAACGTGCATGGGCATTTCTTGTTATCAGTGTGCCTACGAATGATTTGACCACAGTTGTTTGTATATAGGCTGCTGTTAATCTTTGGCGTAAAGATGTAGACTCACCTTGGGGTTGGTAAAAAGGAAGCATTTAAGTCCTCTTCAGAAGATGGATGACTCCAGGCGCACTTTCCTTGAACGATCCTTGAACTCCTATTGCATACTACCGATGCTCGAGATACAACAGATAGAATCCTTGTTGAGAATAGTGCCCTCCTGTACTTCCCAGTTGGAAGAACATATTACAGGGCTCGTCACCATACACCGAGCCGTGCCGGTCGAGACACGCTCGAGAGTCAAAAGATGCTCGGTCACTGTTTAGAGCTACCCAAGTTGGAAAATCCTTTGCAGCCAAAAATAACAACCCAAACATGCCACACCACCTTGATTTACCAATGGCTATCGGCCCCATCGATAATCTCTTTCTGGAAAATCCGGACGAAGTTTTAGGGCGATACACTTATCGCAACTCGCTTTTACCAAACGGCCACTCCGGATGCCATATCTAGCGATTAACCGATTCATCGCCACCACAACACGGTAGCAAATAAAAGCTAGCCGTAGACCTCGGTAGAGGTATCAGTAGTCCCGAGACAGCGGATAGTAAGTGACGCACGATGAAGATTGCCGGAGCATTTGTTATTGCCGGTCTGTTGGCCGTGTGCACGTTCGCCAGTGCCGAATGGATCGATATCGATTGGTCGCAGGTGAAGCCGATCGATGAGTTCGATCACTACTGGCAGCGTTTGCCGGCGGAGGTCCAGTACCTGCGTCACGCCCGTCCATCCCAGCGCATCGTGAACGGTGTGGAGGCCCTGCCCGGCCAGTTCCCGTACCAGATCGCACTGCTCAGCAACTTCGGCACCGGTACCGGTCTGTGCGGTGGTACCGTGATCACCAACAACTACATCCTGACCGCGGCTCACTGCGTGGTCGGTGGTAATGGCGATGTGGCCATCAGTGGTACCGCCATCCTTGGTGCTCACGATCGTACCGTTGTGGAGCCGACTCAGCAGCGCATCGCCTTCACCCAGGCTGGTGTGTCCGTGCACCCGCAGTACAACCCGTCCACGATCCGTAATGACATCGCCACGGTACGTCTGAGCACGCCCGCCGTCTTCAATGCACGCGTCCAACCGATCGATCTTCCGGCTCGCTCGGATGCCCGTACGTTCGCCGGTTTGGAGGGTACGGCGTCCGGCTTTGGACGTACGTCGGACGCTAGCACCGCTACCTCGCCGGTGGTGATGTTCACGCGCAACCCGATCCTGTCCAACGCTCAGTGCAACAGTTTCTGGAGCACGGCTGTCGTGCAGGACCAGAACGTGTGCCTGGATGCTTCCGGTGGTCGTTCGCCGTGCAACGGTGACTCGGGTGGCCCGTTGGCTGTGCAGGACAGTGGTCGCAGTCTGGAGGTTGGCATCGCTTCGTTCGTGTCGGCACAGGGCTGCGCTTCGGGTGCTCCGTCCGTGTGGGTCCGCATCTCGTTCTTCCGCGACTGGATCGAGCAGAACTCGGACTACGTGTTCGGCGCTTAAGAAGGCGTGTGGGCATGAGTATGGGAATCTGTCGATGGGGGATGCATTTAGTAGCGCTTAATAAAAAAATATAATTTTAATATCTCAAAACAGCAAATGGATCGTTGTGTGTTTGACTTATTTTGATTACATGCTTGTAAGCTTTAATAGGTTCGGTTTTGGGATACTTAGCCAAGAGGACTTCACCGTCCCTTACACTACTACAATACTAGAACGATGGAAATCTACAGTACAGTCGAGAGATTGGAGATCTTATCGTCTATATGAAAGGTTTATTATTGCTATCAATGATAGATTAAGAATATCCTAACATATTACACAACATTTTTAACTGTTTGAACTAATCAAATATTGCGTTAAACATATCTCAATCATAGAACATATACTTTATCTATGTACACGTCTATATTCACATTAACCGAGGAGATCTGATCGAAATCCGGACAATCCCCGTTGGATGACTGAAGCAATTCTAAATTCATGGTAATGGAAGATTAACAAGGCTATTATAGGAGGCCTTCTCCATTTTGCAAGGAGATCGATCGACGTTTAGTGACTTGACGTAGCTGCGTAGCTGCCTACACGAAGGATTTTTCGTCAATAGATTGAATCTATTGCCCGGTAGTGTATACGGCCAGGTGGTATATACGATAGCGGCGCCGGTCTTCACCCGGCAGGACCGGGGTTCGAATCCTGGCGGACCGCCTCCCCGTACGTAGGACTGACTATCCAGCTACGGGTAAAACTTAGTCACAGAAAGCTAGCAATAGCTCGCAGGCCAAGACCTCACGAGGTTGTAGTGCCAAGGAAGAAGATGAAGAAGATGTACAGATAGGTGATCGCACCCTCGAAGTCGACCAAAACTTCACCTATCTGGGGTCCTGGTGCTGCCAACCGGTCATACTACAGCCTGAGGAAACTTCTCCACTCAAAATACCTGTCGCGACGGACGAAGCGTAGACTGTAAAGAACCTTTGTAGTCCCAGTACTCACATACGCCTCTGAGACATGGACCTTGTCCAAAACTGACGAAACCCTCTTCGCCGTGATCGAGAAAAAGATACTCAGAAGGATTTTTGGCCTCGTATGTGTTGAAGGGCAATGGAGGAGCCGCTTAAACGACGATCTCTACGAGCTGTACAGTGATCTCACCATCGAAGTCCTTTTGTGAGTGTTGGCGTTAGCGTCCCTTGTGTTGGAATTTCCCACAAAAAAAAAAGCCCATACGCCTTCACCGTCTTATCTTGGCATCGGTTTAATCCGTACCGCCTTTACGCACATTCTGACTGACGTAGTGACTTTCCAAAACGGGACGGTGGTTGTATAAAGTACCTCCGAAATGGTCCTGCACCGTGTAGATCGTCGGTAGAATCAGCGTGAGCAAGATGAAAACGTTCAGTGTTGTAGCCCTGTTGGCGTTGGCGGTAGTCGCTAGCGGCGAATGGATCGATATCGATTGGTCGCAGGTGAAACCGATCGAGGAGTTCGATCACTACTGGCAACGGTTACCGACGGAGCTACAGTTTCTGCGTCACGCCCGGCCATCCCAGCGCATCGTGAACGGTGAGGAAGCCGTCCCGGGTCAGTTTCCGTACCAGATCGCACTGTTGAGCAACTTTGCTGGTGGTGGCGGCCTGTGCGGTGGTACCGTCATCACCAACAACTACATCCTGACCGCGGCTCACTGTGTGGTGGATGGAAATGGCGCCCTTGCTACGGACGGTACGGCGATTCTCGGTGCCCACAATCGGGTCACGAACGAGCCAACCCAGCAGCGCATCGGATTCGTGCAGTCCGGTGTGTTTGTGCATCCGAGCTACAATCCGACGCTTATCCGCAACGACATCGCCACGGTGCGTCTTAACACTCCGGCCGTCTTTAACGAGCGCGTCCAACCGATCGCTCTGCCGGCTCGCTCCGACAGTCGCACGTTCGCCGGTATGATTGGTACGGCTTCTGGCTTTGGACGTACGTCAGACGCACTGCCAGGAGCGTCCGATGTGCTGATGTACACGAACAACCCGGTCATGACGAATGCTGCCTGTGTCAGTGCGTGGAACATCATTCTGGTGTCGGATCAGAACGTGTGCCTGGATGCGACCGGTGGACGGTCGGTGTGCAACGGTGACTCGGGCGGTCCGCTCACGGTGCACGACGGTGGAAACAGTCTGGAGATCGGTATTGCATCGTTCGTGTCGGCACAGGGTTGCGCCTCGGGCATTCCGTCCGTGTGGGTGCGTGTGTCCTTCTACCGGGACTTTATCGAGCAGAACTCGGACTACGTGTTCGGTGCTTAGGATGTAAATATAAACTCGTGGTTTTAAGTTGCATTCACTGTGTACTAATACTTTATTGTGGTGGTGGTGGTGCCAACTGTCAACCTGGTTTTTGACAGCTGTCACCGGGGGAGATGTAACTGATGTGGGGATCTACTAATTAACTCTAATGTTTGGTTGATTCGTTCTGTGTGGAGGCAGAAACGCTTGGGAGGTAGTAATGGTAGGTTCAACCGTGGTCGTAATCGGTGTAGTAGTAGTCGATTCCAGCGTAGTAGTGGCAGCATCTGTCGTAGTAGTGGTAGCAGGTGCCGTAGTAGTAGTAGGAATGGTAGTAGGGGTATAACCTTCTGTAGTAGTAGTCAACTGTGGTGTAGTCGTTCCAGCGGTCGTTGTTTGACTCGGAGGCGTCGGGAAGAAATCGAAATCGTTCCGAATGGTAACGTCCGAATTCGTCTCGATCCAGGCAAGGAAGGGCGTAAGCCTGGTGTACACTGCTGGCCGGTCAATATCACAGCCCAGCACGGATAGGAACGAGAACACACCGATCACAGTTTGACCACCGTCGGCATCGTTTACCGTGAGCGGACCACCTTGATCACCCAGACAGGGTGATCCATTGCTGGTGGACACACACACATGTGACTCGGCGATGCCACCAAGATACTGCAGACTGCATGTGTGTGGGGAGTGTGTGGTGTGTTGTGCTTACTGTGACAGCTCCTACGGGTCTCGCGCACTTAATTGCTACATCTACAATCTTGTGTTCAATTATTACATCCGCTTTGTTTTACTTTCTCTTTCACACACTCACACACATACACGCACACACGCTCACACACACACTATTTTGCATTTCTTCCTTTCTTGATGCGGTTGATACACCGAATCACCTTCTTCTTCTCACTGTACGCAATAAGGTTTCGCTTTATCGCCCTTTATCTTCTTGGTTCGTCGATTGACATGATGTATGCCGATACTACATTTTATTCAAATCTGTGTCTCCCTCCTCTGCTCCTTACTCAATATTATATTTAATTTGTTTGCTTGTTTGTTCTGCCCATGGTTTGCGTGCGTTCTGTACACGAACGGCTATGTATGTGTGTGTGTGTGTGTTTTATCTGTTTCCTTTTTAAATGTTAAACTTTGTTTCACCCCTCGAGAACATTGTTTTTTAGAGCTTTTAAATAGATACCCTTTTCTTCCGCCACGTACACACGATTCTGTACACAAGCTTTCTCTTCTTAGGTAAATTTTGTTCGATGAAACAATAACGACGAGGATGATGGTGAAGGGTTTTGTTTACAACACACATACTACACCCCTGCAGCGCCAATATGCGCTTCACAGGATCATTCGGTTCATTCGTCGCACACAACACGTTCACACAACCCGAGCTCGATCGGAAACAGAGACGGTGCACATAACGCAATTTACAACAGGCTTAAGAATTCTACGTCATTCAAATCCATCGTATTTCACTAGTATAAATACACATTTTGCCGATTGTACGTAACACGATGTTTGCGCGAGCGTTTGGTAGGTCGGTACCCCCACCAAAACCCCTATATACCTACCACGCAGTTGAAGATAGAGGGGTGTGTTAATAACAACTAAGACAATATTTTACATACGGCGTGGTGTGGTAATTTGTCTACTTTAGAAAAAAAACCATTTTAAATTCAGCATAACGTATACAACTAAACGCAGCACTAAGCATGCCACTAAAACCAAAGAACCGGCACAACGCACACCCATGTGACGGTGGTGTTGTGTTGGAGATTTAAGCAAACATATGGACGTTAGAGAGGTTTTCACTAAATAAGTCTAAAAACTAAACAAAAGGATGCAAATCACACCTAGATTGACTTCCGCATCGTGTGTCTGTGTGTGTGTATGTGAGTGTGTATGGGAAAGGAGAAAAAGGACAATAATTCATCTTATCTTCTCCTACAGTCTTCTGCTTCTTCTGAATGCGCCTCGCGTCTCCTTTAAACGCTCATTTTTATATAACACAACAGTCAGTCTAATCGCGAACATCCGTGTTCGTTCGCGCAAGTTCCACTTTCATTCATTTTGTTGCACACATATAGTACACGCAACTCATACACACACACACACACACCACTCTTTACTACTTTCTCTGCCGATCGTTTGTCTGCTTGCTTGATCGGTTCCAGTATATATATATATCTAATGTATATGATGATAGATCTCGACAGCAGTATGTTTGCATCGGGTTTTGTTTTGTTTTTGTTTCCATAAATATATAGACACTTAGAAATGGGGGTTCAAAAATCTGCACACATTTCACCTTCCTTGGGCGGCTTCGTTCAGCAACAATGAAGCCGCATTGAGGATGTGCACGCGCATTCTTCACACGACGATTTGGTTGTATTTGCCAATCCGTTGTGGGAATCGGTTTGACTTGCTTCTTCCCATTCGAATCTTCTCCCACTCGAGTTTATGCGTCCTTGTAAAGGTTCCCATGCAATAACGCGCGCGCGTTACGGGTTTCGATTTTGATTAAATGCGTTTTCCCGCTTCACTTTTCTCCTGTATGTTTGTCGTGTGTTTGCTTATTTGTTCAACTACCCGTGCAATAACGTCACTATCTCTAAACAATGTGTCCGCGGTTCTTACGTGTGTATGTGTGAGTGTGTATCTACACAAATAGGAGGAGAGCGAATAAAACGCTAAAGATGTGTGTGTGTGTGTGTGTGTGTGTGTGTGTATGTGCGTTCGGGTTCAGTTAATTGTTTTCCGATCAGCGGTCGAACCAACCATTGGCTTCCTTTACTTGTCCATGTTTTGTTTTGTTGTTTGTTCTGTCTACTACCTTAAGGTGTATAATATTATTCCTTTTATCTTCACGTTTCATCATAAATATAAAATATATAATATATATATACCGTCGTTTTCTACTTACATGCTAATATTGTTGTTTTGTTGTTGTTTGTATCGCATTATCTTTTCTTTTTACAAGTTTTGCTGAAGTATTTGCTCCTATTTTTCTCTCTCGCTTTCTCTCACATTTGTTCACTTTTGTTGTACCCCAATTGCAATCGTTTAGTCTTGCCACGCACCACCGCTTAAAACTGCAACGTAACTGTTTCTGTTTGCAACACACAAGTTGCAGCTTCGCTACCGAAAAGTAGACAATTAAAATAAGCTACTAAACGCAACACATTTCCTTTCCTGTTTTCCGATGAAACAACTCTCACGCGGCAGCATTAATTGGGGCTAGAATGTTGGTTTGCTTTCTTCAAATGGCAGATAAAACCGCTCTGAGCAGTCGATATTGTTGTTGCTGTGTGTGTTAATCTTGATTGCATCGGCCTCGAAACTAGTGTTCATAAATTATGCACTTAAAAAGGGGTAAAAAAACATCTTTCCCCCACAGAGCGAACTGAGTGTGTGTGTGTCATATTTTTAACAGAAAGAAATGAAATGAAGCGCGCGCGCACACACACTAGCTAAGGAGCTTCACGTCACCTAAGATCTAACTCGATAAAATTGGGATATAGTTATTTCAAATGCGAACCTAAACCATCGTATATATATATTTGTTTAAATATTTACAAATCGTCAAAAGAGGCTTCCATCATGTGTAGTGTGTCCCCGTTGCCCCCGGTTTGTTGGTGGCGGGCAAAACGGGAAAACTATCGGGATAGGAAGTTGGCTAGCTTACGCTGACATAATAATAAACGATACTAATACATAATCTAATTAAAGAGAGAAAAAAGACTAAAGTGTTGTGAGTGCTACCGTTTTGCTTTCGTCTGATCAAACCTAATGGATGATGCGCTGGCAGCACACAACACACCTCCTTTATCATTGTGGGTGATCGCTGCTTCCTATAATACACAGCACATCATCCCCTCGCGAAGATATACATATTATTATCCACTACTATAGATGCATATGTATATATGTAGGTTTTTGTATCAATCTAAGTGTTGCTTTAACGTGTTTGTTTGTTTGTTTGTTGTTTTTTTTGGTCAAATTGGGAAGAAATCAGGAAGGGAGATGGCGTAGTAGTAGTAGTAGGTAGGTTTGAAAGCAGCATCAACATACTGCCAAAAAAGGTACCAATGGTGTTGCTTTTTTATAGTGTTTGTTGTTGGCGGCCAGTGTCACAACTTAACTGGTTGGTAAGGGGTGAAACGCCCTAATGCGCGCTCTTAATGTTTACCGCCCCGTGCTGCCTCCTCCAATGCACGCACCTTCATCTCACGTTCGTGTTGCCTGGGAAAGAGAAGGAGAGTAAAGACATTTTTTTTATATTCATTTTTCTATCTTTATAGTGTTTTTCACGTCATATAACAAGCGTCCACATGTTTTAAACAATGCGCTATTTTAACTAACGAACGAACGATTGAAAATATATTTAAATTCCAAAATTCCTGGTCTTTATAATTTTTGACTATGAATATGAAAGCTTTCCGTTCTATTCTGACGCTTGTTTTATGCCCAAGAAGGAGAAAACACCTAAAATTCTTGTGAAAGATCATTTCACTGTAAGTACCTCATGTACTGCTCATGCAGCGATTGGGCCCGGTCTAATGCACTTTGTCGTTGGAATTCAGCGGCCTGGAAGAAAAAAGCACTGTGTTAATTAAATCCTGTTTTACATGTCTCTGTATGTCTCCGTGCCATAGAACACAGAAACCCGTACAGAGCGGATAAGAGGAATCGTGATCTTACGGAAAAGCTTACCTGCAGTGGATCATAGGACATACGCAAAAGTACCTCCGAATGTGGATCCCTCGGCATTAAAACATTCGGCCGTGGATAGGGTGGAACGTTGGCTGTTGTTTGGTTGAACAGCAGGCACACAGGAACATGTATCCGTCGATCATAAAGGAACCATAAAAATAGAGTAACAAACAAACCGAAGGTTAGCCAGTGTGATGGACCACGCACAAACAAAATTGATGAAATGGTGGTTGACAATGGAGAATATGGGGTGAAAAATAGAATTCAACGTAACGTGGTGTTAAAACGCATTTTCCCGGTACGCAATACATCGGTACTAGAGTCAACTTTTAATGATAATACCACCCACGAACGATCTAGTCGGCTCTAACGATCAAGCGATAAATGAACGATTGTGAATAATCAAATGGACAACTTTGGGGGGACCACTAGCTGATACGCGGAGGGGAGGCATTGGGCATTGGGGATCACGGTTCGGCATTGATTGGGTGGGTGGGGGATTAATTTTCATTTGCGTTTTTTTCCAAAAGGACAAACAATGACGTGTGATGGTGGGGAGGAGATGGAATGATTCTTTTTTTGGGGGGGGCGAAAGAGAGATGCGATTCTTGGTTTTGCTTTTTTGGCGTGTTTTTGCAATACAAACTCACGTGGTAGATGAAAACCTGCTGCCGCCGCTGCCGCTGCCGCCGCCGCCGCTGCTGCCGAGTCTTGCTGCTGTTGCGAATGCAAGTGCAAGTGCGTATGGGAGTGTGCATGATATTCGCCAGCCAAGCGCAACTGTAACAAGTGAACAGAAACCAACAACATAAAACATGATTGACGTTTCGATGCTGATACGTACCATCGGATCGGATGGATCCAGCCCAACAGGATGCGGTGGCAAGCCTGTGTGTCGATCATTGGGTTTTTTTGTTTTTTGGCGTTTCGTTTCGGTTCGCAACGATCAGCACGCACGCATTGGTTTTTTGTTCCGGTTGGTTCCAGTGTGATGCATTTTACATACACATACAAACACACACACACATGTTGGGATCATCGGTGTTGTTTGTTGAAGGTTGTTGATGATGATGTGGTTTCAGTTTCAGTTTTTGCAAAGCGCATTTTCGACCCAAAAAAACACAGGACGTGTGAATCACAATCATCAAATTGATGGCAGCAAAAACAAGTAGACCGTCCGGCCGTGCAACGAACACGCAAGCCATACGCGTCCAACAGATCCAACAAATTAAAGACAAAAAGGGCAAGAATGAAACAACAGTTTTGTAAAATGCACGCAGTTGTAGGTACGCGTGTTGCAAGTACAAAACAACAAGAGAAACAAAAACACCCAGAAATAGTGGGGGGGCGCAAACGGTTTCATTCCGAAATCATTTTGTCAAATTTTCCCATTTGCAATTACAGTGTTATGCAGACGGCGCAGTTTAGATATACATTCAGACATGTATGTTGCGGGGTGGCAGAGATGGTGTTGGCAGTGGCCGCGGGGTTTGTCGGCATCGGCGTTAGTGGTACGGTTTGGAGCATTTTTTTTTCACACATTCAGATGATGTTTGTATTTTTTGTTTGTTTGTTTTGTTTGGGAGGTTAAAAACAGAGACACACAAACACAAAGGATCACGCGTGGTCATGTGAAGGATTGGACGGAGGAAATAGATGGAAGCAGTATCAGCAATTTAGGAGGATGATAAATCATATATCAACGCATTGTCCCGGATGCACGCGCGGTTCATCGGTTGGTCGGTCGTCGCAGAGATTCGTTCATGGTTGATGATCATCGATCGCGTAAATTTAACGTGGACACACACGCACACACACGCACACAACACGCGAAAGAAGAAAAGAGAAACACAAGAAAAAAGGAAAACGTAAGAAACATGTGACGAATATAAAAAAGTAAGTAGAGAGAAATACATGGTAAGAAAAGAAAACTGATTTAATCAAAACAGTCTTCTCGGTAACTCGGTTTTTTTGGTGTGCGTGTGTCTCATATGCGCTTGATACGTTACCTATTCGTTCCCTTTCTAGTTGCGCGATGGCCGCAGGATTGCCGTAAAGCCCGGGAAACTGTGACGGATGCATTCCTCTGCAAAAGAAACAATGAATCACTTTAGTAAAGGTGGGTCAAACCACACTAGTTGCACGTAATGTGCTTTGTGGCTTACCTCATGCGATAGTACTCCATCCAGTGCGGGTCCAGTCGGGATGGTCCCATGCCAGGCTGGTTTTTAAGGTCCTCAAATTCCCTAAAAAAGATGTCCCTGTTAATCGGAGAAATTTCGCAAAAATCGATCAATATCATTCTATGAACGAAAGCACCACAGTCGGAAGGGTACGGAAAACGGGATGAACGCAAAAACACACTTATACGCGCACAGTATACACCCAACAAGCGTTCCACCGATATTATTTCACCAATTCGTTTCAGAGTGTTAGATAAGTACATTTTGTTAATGATGAATTGCAGCACGTTCGAGAGCTGGTTTATTTAGTACAAATGATGATAATGGTAGATAAAAAGAAAGATGTTTAAAACAACAGACAGCCACTAGAACACAAAGCACACCATTATACGGTTAACAGTGTCCCAATGAAACAATTGTAGCATTTGATTGAACAAACGTCAGTTTCGCCGCCGTGTCATGTGTGTACTGACGAATCTGAAGTTTGTTCAAACAGAATTGTGATTGTTGTTTCATTGAAGTGGACAGTGGTGCTGTAATGGGGCAATTTGTGTGTACCTAGTACACCGTCTTTTGTCTGTTTAACACTGTAAAAGCATAGTAGATGTGTATGATGTATACGACCTATCAACCTCAGGTATCCTCAGTATTAGAATGAATTTTGTGAAAATAAATGGCGCTTTGTGGAAGGTGATTTGTGTGTGGTACATATGTGCGTTTGTTTTGTCCCTGTAGCAATCGTGCATAATAAATGATATTGAATTTTGATACATGAGATACATGAGGGTTTCGTATGAAACCCCTAACATCAATATAAAATATTATAGATTTAGCCAATTGTTTGAAATGCATGCGCGGGGATGGAAGGATGAATTACATCAACGTGGATCGAGAGATAAGGGATGAAAAGCATACAAAAAAGCATGGCACACGAAAGGGTTTTATTTTCCTTTTTGGGTATCATGATCATGATGTAATGAATAAAAGGAAAATTGCAATTAATGAACTCTTCTCTTCCACGTGAAGTAAGAAAAAAAAATGAGTGGATGATGACGCAAAAAGCAACAAAATGATGTGATGGATGATAAATGGGAGAAAAGCTGTATTTCAGGTTGGATCGTGATGTTTTATGGCAGCACAGCACGTTAAAGCGTAAAATATGGCGAGAAAAAAGAACAGAAAATAAGAACATTTCTTTATATATTATACCTTTCTCTATTGTACAGTGGATGGTATGGTGGCGGAACCATCGTTTCCACAGGACTACACAAATCAAACCGGAACAACAGAGAGAGAGAGAGAGAATAGTCGAGAAAGAGAAAAGAAAAAAGAAACAAATGAACAAACGTACGCAAACGGCAACTCAGTGGCAAATGCGTGGCATTATCAAGGACAAGAATATCAGGACAGATAACATTAACAATGGCTTTGCGCACTAGAAAACATGGTGCAACCCGCCGTACGGCATCTCTGCGATTCGCATTCTTTGACCTGCATAAATAAAGAGAAGCTGAAATTGAACGATTGTGCGTTACGACATACCTAAATCCAACATGTGGCCGCGCGTACTCTGACAGCTGCCTTAAGGCCGGTGTGTCTGGATATGGTTTAATGTCCGGTTTCATCGATTGTTGCCCTGGCGACGGATGGCCCGGATGATGACCGGGCGGTGGCGGACCCGGTGGTCCACCCGGTCCCGACCCACCAGAACTACCACCCGCACTACCCTGCTTTCCTGCCTGCTGTTGCGCCTGCTGTTGGGCTTGCTGTTGTGCTTGCTGCTGTGCTTGGTGTTGGGCCTGCTGTTGCTGATGGTGATGTTGTTGAGCTGCAGCCGCTGCTGCTGCCGCCGAAGCAGCAGCCGCTTGATGTTGGGCCTGGGCAGCGGCCACCGCCTGCTGATGCGCCGCCACACTCGGATGCTGTGGATGGTGCGGATGCGAGGGGGGAGGTTGATGGGGGTGCGGTTGCATCGAGGGGTGATGCGATTGTTGTTGCTGTTGCTGCTGCTGCTGCTGGTGCTGATGTTGCGCCTGGGCTGCCTGCTGTGCCTTTCGTTCCCGTTCCTTCTCGGCCAGCTTCCGATCGCGCTCCTCGCGTTTGCGGGCAAGCTTTGAGTCGGGCGTTGGCTTGAATTCGAGATCGGTTCGTGTGCATGAGTTGTAGTCACCACGGTCACAGCGTCGTACAAAGCTAAAAGTGGAAAAAAGCGTTATAAAAACTGCAAATTTACACTATTTCTGTCCCACTATGAATACTTACATAGCCGACTGGGATCGATGGCACTCGGTATCATCCGGTTTCGCTTCGGGACTCGGGCCACGGTTCATGTCATGGACCGGTGACGGCGGTTCCGGATCCGGATCGATGTCGAGCGTTTCGATGTGCACCGGTTCGTTCGGATGCGCCGGATGATGTCCGGGCGGTGGTGGCGGTCCATGTCCCGGATGATGGTGCGGATGATGTCCTGGCGGAGGGCCTAACCCACCGCCAGCTGCCGCATGAGCGTGGGCTCGCAGGGCATCCATGTGACTGGTTGGTTTACCGCCACCGACCGGTGGCAGCTGGTTCTCGATGAACGGATTGTGTGGCTGCGGGGGACCGTAAGGTGAGTGATGATGGGGTGGACCAGCCGGATGAAACGGACTCCCACTAAGCGGATGACCACCGGGAGGACCTCCCGGCATGCCGACCATCCCAGGACCAGCACCACTACTAGGCGAAGGTCCTCCTCGGCCAGGTCCACCGGGCGGTCCACCAGCGGATGAACTGCTTTGATTAGACGAGCTCGAATGGCCACTGCCTGGACCTCCGTTCCCACCAGATGAGGACGATTGCTTTGATCTATCGTTTCCACCCGAACCGGACAGCGAAGACACCGACGACGTTGAGGAGGATGAAGTTTGTGGCTGCTGTGATTTGCTGCTACCGCTGGAAGATTTCGATTTCTCGCCAGCATTCCCGTGAATACCGCCTCCTGGACCACCCGCGCCGGGTGCATCTTCCGGCCGGGGTGGAGGTATCGCCGTCGGATGCCCGTGCAACATCGGATTATCGAGCGGCGAGCCACCGGGTTTCATGTACGAAAATCCGGGCCCGTAAGCCGGTCCGTACGGGTACGGTGCGTAGAATGGGTTGTGATGATGCGGAAACAGTGACGGATGCATCAACGGGTACGGTTGCGAGGCGTGCATAACCGACCCGGGAATGCCCGCCATCGGGCCCGTCATCGGTAGAGGTAGAGGCATCTGGGGGTGTCGTATAACCGGTGGGGAAGCACCCGGTCGGAAAGGATGAGATGGAGGTGGTGACCGCTGACCCGAAGGCCCTCCGTACATCTTGCTCAACGGACTTGAGATCAATGCGGCAGATGGTGCGGAAGAAGACGGTGGAGGCGGTGTCATGTGAGGGCTCTGTTGTCGCATGATCTGTCGGTCGCGTTCGGCTGATGCGGCTGCAGCAGCCGCGGCAGCTGCCGACGAACCGCCACTGCCTCCACCACTTCCTGCACCCGGCGTTGAAGGATGATGGCTGAGATGCATAGGGCTGGCGCGGCTTAGACCCGAGCTGTTTGAGTTGGCAGGTGAGCTGGAACGATGATGATGTCCTCCCGGTCCGGGGTATCCACCCGGAGTTCCTGGACCACCGGGTGGTACATTCGGACTGGCACGACTCAACGCAGAAGACGACGGAGGTCCTCCGCCTGGTCCCGTTGGAGTGGACGGGGATTGCGCCAGAGCGCTGACTGATTGATGCATCGACGTTGGTGGCAGGTGAGAGTGGGGTCCCGGGCCGGATGACGGTGATCGACGTCCTGCACCGGCGACCTCCATTAAACTTCCAAGCGCCGAAGGCGTTGGACCACCAAGCAACGGTATTCCCGCGCCGTGCGCTGCCAAGGAAGGCGGTAATAGTCCGGCGTGCCCTAGTGGACCGGCCAGATGTGCTGCTGGATGGTGTGGAGGTAGTTGCATGCCCGGATGTCCAAGATGCAGTGGGAGAGGATGCGATAGAATGCCGTGCGGCGGTGGAACTCCTTGCAGCAGCGAATTGATTGGGGAAGCACGGGTAGGAGGCATATCGTTGGCACCCGGTCGCGGAGGTTCCCGATCGCGGTCCGAACGATGGTGGTGGGACATTGGCTGCAGACCCAGCGGGCCGTTATCGGACGAGGGTCTCATCGGTGCCGGTGAGTGTGACGTTACCGACGTGGAGGAGGAAGAAGCGGAGGAGGATGCGGTGGTGGAGGTCAGTGCTGTACTGCCACTTGAGGATATTGCTAACGACACGGAGCTTGGTACGGATGATGGTGGTGGACCACCTCCGGATCGATGCATATTGCTGGGCTGGTACGGACTGGAGCCCGGGGGCGTTGGTAGCAGCTGCGGCGGAGGAACTGATCCTGGATGAGCCAACGGATGGGCACCGAGCGGAGGCGGATGCACTCCACCCGGCTGAGATGTTGGTGGAACGGGCGACGAGTTCGGACCAGATCCAAGCAACGTTGGCATCAGTCCGGGGTTCACGATGTGACCCGGATGTCCGGGTGGTGGTGGTCCATGAGGTGGAGGATACGATCCAGCACCGTGAGGTGGTAAGGATGGTGGAGGTCCTCCAGACTGAGGTGAGGCAATGCTACTACCGCTACCATGTAGCGCCGTTGGTTGTGAGCTGCTGTTACTGCCCTGACTGTCCTGATTGGGAGTCACCGCATGTCGCGCAGAAGCCGAAACATCCAACGGGTTCGAAGAGTCGTTGCCACCACTACTCGACGAGCTGCTCTTGAGAAGGTTATCCGCCGAGAAGCTGTTGTTCTTGAGTGATGTCGGCGTTTCGCTTGCTAAGGATGAAGGAGGATACTTAAGCGGGCCCATGCCGGCCGCGGCAGCCTCCGGAGGAAGGTACTTCAGATCTTGGGGTTGCGACTGAGGTTGTCCCGGCAACGCACCGGCCAGTGGATGATGTGGATGATGATGGCCTGGTTGGCCCGGAGGTACTCCAAATGGAGGCATTCCCGGTGGGCCGTACTTCACTGCCGCCATCGGATCGTATTTGAACGTATGCTCGTAATGTTGCCGTAGCATGCTCAATTGCGCCGGGTCAGGGTAATGACTCTTGGGAATGAGGGGCAGTGGTCCTCCAACACCAGATGGCGGTGGAGCCACACCGCTACCACTTCCACTATCCGAAGCGGGCGACGGAGCGAACTTTGTTCGTTCGTCTGGGGGTGGATACTTTAGGTTCAGGTTTGTCAGATCTTGCGGGTACTGGGAAAGCTTCATATGCTGCGGAGGGCCCGCTGGAGATGGCTCTCCAGGTGCTCCGGAACCCGTAGGAGGCCCTGGTGGTCCTCCGAGCTTCAGTGGCAGTGGTCCACCATCCTGTCCCGATGGTGGTGGCGGAGGACCGTGCGCTGGGTAACGCTTCATATCGTACTCCAGCGGTTCATCCTGAGGTCCACCCGGAGGACCATACTTCAGTCCTGGAGGTTCACCCTGACCAGGAGGTTGCTGATGTGGCGGCAGTGGTCCATACTTGTGTTCGCCATACTTCATGCCATCTTCACCAGGATGCCCACCATATTTGATGTGACTTTCGTAGGGTTTCATCACCAAATTCTCCGGATCGTACTTCATATCCGGACCGGGGCCGGCACCTTGATTCGACGAGTCGTTGCCACCTCCTGGCATTAACTTCGCTTCCGACTTTACCTCGATCTTTAACTTCAAATCCTGTGGCTCACTGGCAACACCGGAGCTTGGCACAGCACCACTATTACCAGAAGCAGACTGATCTCCAGCAACTGCTGCAGAAGCTGCAGAAGCGGCAGATGCTGCCGTAGAATCTTCATTCGGTTCCTTCTTGATGAACACATCTTTGGAATTGAAGTCAACCGATGCTGCTGAACCGGGTTGAGCCCCAGCTCCACCTACCGATCCCGATGAAGAGGATTCTTGCTGAACCGGGTTGAGCACCAGCTCCACCTACCGATCCCGATGAAGAGGATTCTTGCTTCATGTTTGCCAACTTTGAAGCCATTTCTTGGTCGTTTGACGAACCTGCACCGAGAGAATTGACACACGGCTTACCGTCTACGCCAGTACCGGTGGCCGCCGTACTCGTTCCGTTTGCAGTCGCTGCCTCTTCCGCCGATGCAGAACCCTGTTGCGCTTCACAGCTACCATCCGCACCAGACAATGCACCAGTTGCTGGTGGAGCCGGAGTTGCAACGGGTGTTGTGGCCGCGGTCGACGGTGGTGATATATCTTCGGTTTCCGGCAGCTTGGCTGTGTCTGCTGCCGTTGGAACCGTTGCTACCGCCGATGCGACAACTGCTCCCGTAGCACCCGCATTCGAGTCGTCATCCTTATCCTCCGAGCCACCGGACGAAGATTTCGCCACTGTCGACGTGGTCGTATTGCTGCTACTACTGTTTTCGTTCGATTCCGTAACCATCGGCTCCGCGGCAAGCGGTGGTCCGAGCGACAACGGATCTTTGTCGTCGTCCTTCGCGGTTGTGGCACTTCCTTCCGGTCCTCCCGGACCATTTCCAGCGGCGGCACCAGCATTTGCACCCTGCAACCGGTCGTGACCGACCGGTGTTGGGGTGCCGGTAGTTCTGGTGCCGACGCTCGTTTCTGTCGCTGCCTCACTAACCGATTCCATCTCGTCCAGCACGGAACCGGGCCTGCTGTCCGTCGTGAGACTCTCGGCAGGGCTGTCCGACCGCTTTCGCTTCTGGCCATCCTTCTCATCGTTCCCATCGACCTCGAGCTCATTCGATCGCTTCTTACCTTTGCTTGGGGTCGTCTCCGTCTTGCCCGGTCCGGACGACGAAGACGAAGATCCCTTGCCTTTGCTACCGGATTGTGAGTTGTGTTTGCCGCCGACACCATCCACCGCCGTTCCACCGGCACTCGAAGAGCTTCCGGTGGTGTTACTGTTGTTATTGCTGCTACTACTACTACTACTGCTACCCGTCGTCGTTTTGCTTGGCGTCTTTGGACTGTCCAAACCGCCCGCCCCGTTGCCACTGCTGCTACCCGCTGTACCTCCTCCACCGGCGGTACCAGAAGTGCCGGTTGCCGACTGCTGTTCCGGGGTCTCCGTACCGCCACGCTTTGGTCGCTTCGCATTGGTAGCATTCGTTTCCTTGGTTGGCTTTTGGCGGGTCCGCATCCTCGACGGAGATTCCTCGCCGGTGACCGTGCCCCCGCCAACGCCGCCGCTGCTGGCCGTCGTCGTAAAGTCTCCGACGCCGACGGAACCGCCGACGCCGCCGTTACCGCCGTTACTGCTGCTGCTGCTACTGCTGCTACTACTACTGCTGCTGCTACTGCTGCTGCTGCTACTACTGCTGCTACTGCTGCTGCTGCTACTACTGCTGATGCTGCTGTTGCTGCCGCTGCCTCCAACGCCGGTCGTACCACCGTTGGCGGTGGCTGTCGCTGCAGCCGCCGCAGCTGCGGTCGCCTTGTTGGCGCTCGAATCGCTGTCACACTCGCTCACGTCGTCCTCGGTTACGGAGCTGTTCTCCTCCTTACCGATCGGCGACGGTCGGGACGAGCCGGTGTCTGTCACGGTGCGCTCGGGGGTCTGTTCCTTCTTGCTGTTGCTGTTGCTGCTACTGCTGCTGCTACCGCTGCTGTTCGGCGGGGTACCACTCGCATTACTGTTCGTCCGTGTGTTGCGTCGTCTGAGCGAGCTCGCCCGTCGTCTGCGGTGGGGCCGGTTCTGGTTCGCTCCCGGCGTCTTCTTCCAGAGATAGTAAAACTCTACCAATTCCGGCTACGCAGAAGAAGAATAAGGGTGGGGTGTGGTTAGGAAAACAAACAAAAACAAACATTCACAGGACACGCCGGTGTCAATGGAGGGAATTGCACTAGAAGCACAGCATTTACCGTAGGCCGATGTGGTAATAGATCTTTGTGGATGCGAAAAAAATTCTTCCCAAATTGTCGCAAACCCTTAATAAAGCGTTTCGTTTCCTCCTCCGTCCACTTCTTCTCGATTCCCTTCGTAACGGGACACTTTAGCAGTGCTTCTAGGGCCTTACCGGCGTCGTATCCTGAGTCGTGTAGCTGGAAAAGTAGAAGAAGAACAAAACAAAACTAGACGTTAGAACAAGCAGCAGAGCATACCGGGTGCGTTTTCGATGCGAAATCGAAAATGATACTTACAACATCAAATGCATTTATAGTTGTATCGTCACGACTAGCTGCCATACAACCATCTTCCTCGCACATACCCTGAAAGGCAGATATTGAACGAGCGGCGGTCAGGTACATCAACAAATCATTATCAATGTACAGTCCGGGTGTCCATCTCGGATCCTCTAGGTCGCGATCTTCATCGTCCTCGGAGCGGTAGTTCTCGATCGGTTGATAGTCTGGTAATGTTGCCTGCAAATCGTAGCATAGTAAACAACGAAACGTTATAGCAAATGATCAAGGGAATGTTTTGTATATTAGGAGATGCTTTTGATGAAAAGATGATTTTGTGAAGGAGACTGAGAAATAGATGTTTGTGAAAGGTAGGAAAGCGCTACCATGTTACCATTATTACAGAAGTGTTGCTTTTAACGTATTCTGTGTTTTGAAACAATTATCTATATTATTCATAATTATTGGTTATCGGACCGTTAAAAGAGCGTGATGTAGCGAAAGTAAACATTCAATTTCTCGTCTAGGAAAGGTTATGCAAACGTGTGAAATCGATTAAACAAATCAATCCATTGCTACACATCTATCGCTGTATGTTCATTCGGTGATCTTCACCGCTGAGCACGCACGCAAGATCATTTCAGGCGCAATTATCCAAAAGTTGAAAATAACCTTCCACCGTATGGATGTGTGTGCAAAATGGGAAAGTGTATGTGTGTAATACCAAATTAATAAAATTAGAGTAAACAAATTTGTAGCTTCAATGCGAATGGAGTAATAATATCTAGGAAGAAAATTGTGTCTACCGCTGGAGAAAACGCGCCCATTTGTGAGGCATTGCGGTAATTAGGTTCATCATTTCGAAAGTGAAAACGAATTCGCGTCACCGATAATGTTGTTAGTGTGTTAAGATGTGAGTAATAAGCTTCAGAGATGAATGATGTAGTAAAAGAAAAAAAAGGCATAATTAATGCGCATGATTGTGGCAGGTGTAATGATGAGAGGGTAATTATTTAATTATTTATCGTTTGTAAATCACACTGTTCGTTTTCAGAGACTTCAGAAAGCAGCACGAAATCCTATAACCAAAATCGGGTATCTTTTCATACATTACAGCATCCGTTAAAGTAGAGCAGCAGTATTTTAACTCCAACAAAATTTGTTGTTTTATGTTTTCTTGCTAGGGATTGTTTTCTGTGGCCTCATTTTATCAATCTCACTGGGTATCTGGATCTCAAACTAAAGAAGGGATGTACACGGGAATTATATAATATTTTACAACATTAAATTTCCCAAATTAAATTTTTCAACATTAAAAAACGATGTACCCTTTTCATAACCTCCAATTGCGATAACCTTCATTACTGCGCCACGTACCCCCACACACACACATCTCAACGTATAAAGAAAATGACTACTCCTCCTTCACACACTTAATCTGTTGAATGAAGTGATTAATTTTCCATTTTTCCTCCTTTTTTATAATTGCCGAGATGCAGGCAAATTATTTTCCAAACCATATGTCCGCCCACTCGCCTCCATCTTTTACCGAGACAAGTGGAGTTTTTCATTTAAACATTTCCTCCCTTCAACTGAACACAATTGCAGAAGCAGTACGCCGCGCTTATTCGCTATTAGCAAGAAGAGGTTTCTTATATTGCTCGATTTAACTTCTCGCTTTCATGATGG